>JAHIAM010001542.1:0-461548 GCA_021605205.1 Aegilops longissima
GAGTCCATTTCATTGACCTGCCTTTTCAAAATCTTGAAAACGGCAGGCGTTCAGCAGACTTAGAGATGAACCCGCCGAGAGCAGCCACGCAACCGCAAGCCTCGACATCCTTGACGCGCTTTGGTGCTTCGATCGCTCAATGGCCTTGATCTTGTCGGGATTGGCCTCAATGCCCCGCTGAGATACAAAGAACCCAAGAAGCTTGCGGAAGGGACTCCAAACACGCACTTCTCGGGTTGAGCTTGAGGTTGATCTTGCGCAGGTTCGCAAACGCCTCGGCCCAAATCCTGAACCAGAGTTGCTCGTCTTTGCTCTTGACCACTATGTCATCCATGTAAGCTTCTACATTTCGGTGTATCTCGAGGTCCAAAGGCATTATGGACTACCCTTGCAAAGTTGAACCAGCATTCTTTAAACCGAAGGCATCCGTATAAAGCAATCGTGCCACATGGTGTAATGAATGCGGTTTCTCTTCATCCTCTTCGCCATGAAGATCTCGATGATATCCCGAATATGCATCAAGAAACGAAGCAGATCGCATCCACCGTGGAGTCAACAATCTGGTCGATACGCGGCAAGGAAATGGGTCCTTGGGACAAGCTTTATTAACATCGGTGAAGTCAATACAAAGTCTCCATTTCCCATTAGCCTTATGCACCACTACCGGATTGGCCAACCACGTGGGTGGAGGACTCCTCGACAAGCCCCGCTGCTTCCAATTTCTTGATTTCTTCGCTATGAATTCTTGCGCGCTCCGCCTGTTTCCTAACTCTTTGCTTGACGGTCGCGTGAGGAGGATGACAGCCAGGTGGTGCTCAATTACTTTCCAGGAACACCGGGATGTCGATGGTTGCCATGCAAACACATCGACATTCGCCCAGAGAGAAAGCAACGAGCTCGCTTTCCTATTTAGGATCAAGTGGCAGCGATGGTGAAGGTACCACCGTGCCGTCCTCCTTGGCGGGCACCTTCTTGGTCTTTGGCGGAGCTGCCATCGTCTTGTTGCACTTGCCGGTGGAGCTCGATGGTGCGTCCTCGATGGTAGCGCAGCACTCCGAAGAGGTGCGCTTACCGGAGTGGGCAACAGAGCTCTTGCCGGACCTGGTGGTCTTGTTCCCCCCGGGAGCTTCAGCGGTAAGTGGTTTGCTATTTGCCGCTGCTGCTGCATCCCGGTAAATTCTGTCGGCGCAGATAAGTGCATCTTTCTTGTCGCCATGGACAGAAATGACGCTTGTCGGGCCGGGCATCTTGAGTAGGTTGTAAGCATAATGAGAGGCGGCCATGAACTTGGCGAGTGCTGGACGGCCAAGTATGCCATTGTAGGGCAATGGGAAATCGACGACGTCGAACGTGACCTTCTCAGTTCTGAAATTGAGCTCATTGCCCGAATGTTACCGCAACGTGATCTTCCCTTTGGGCTTGCTCCTTCTGGGTTGATTCGTTGGAAAGTACCAGTTTCTTGAGCTGTTGTCGAGGATTTGAAGTTTCTGGAGCACTGCAGAGGAGATCAAATTCAGGCCGGCCCCGCCGTCAACCAACATCTTTGTAACCTTGAGGTTGCGGATGGTTGGTGAGACCAACATCGGCAAACACCCGACCGCAGTGATGCGGTCAGGGTGATCCTCAATGTCAAAGATGATGGGCGTCTTGGACCACTTCAGAGGTGCATGTGACTCTATGGATGGTTACGCTGCATTGACCTCACGCATCCATTGCTTGAGTTGGCGGTGCGAGGTATCTTGAGACGCACCACCGTCGATCAGAGGACCTCTGTTGCCTTTTGAAACTCATGCTTATCAGCCCGTCGTCCTCATCGTCCTCGTCATCTTCATCTTCGTCTTCTTCCTTGTCGCGGCCAAGGGAGGTCTGTCTCCTTTGCGCTGCTTGGCCTTGCCGCGGAGTCCTCCTCGACGGGTCTCTTCTTACTTGCTGCACCTGCACCTTCTTGGGCCTTCTCCTTGTCTCTTCGCCGCTCGTATTCAGCTCTTTGTAGCTCAACAAGCTGCTCGACTTTCTTGCAGCTCTGGAGATCGTGGCCTTTAGTGCGGTGGATTTTCTGAGATTGCTTGTTGGAGCTGTCGGGCTTGTCGGCCGCCACGGCTTGGCGGTCGGCGCCGACGGCAACCTCCTTGCGGAGCCACCGGCCTTAGCTTTGTTGGCGGCACCATCCTTGCGGACTGCTCGACAACTAGTACTTCTTGATTTTCTTCCTCCTATTGTTCCGCCGCATGGCTATTTCTTGCCGGGCGATCCCTCACTTGTCGGACTCTGCTCCCACATTCTCTCCAGGAGTCTTCTTCCTTCTTCGTAGCGTGCACACTTGTCGGCCAGGCGTGAGCTCGTTGGCGTCTTTCACTTTGCACATCGCCATCTCTTCCCTCATCCTGCGATTGCGTACATTACGATGGAATGCATCGATCCTTTGCAGCAGGGTGGGCGTCAGGATGTTGTAGTGCACTCGATGAATCTCTGGATGAATTTGCGCAGAGACTCCCCCTCCTTACGGGCAAGCAGGTGGAGATCACTCTCCAGCCATGAGGCTTGTGGCCGCTGTGAAGGCGCCAACAAACTGGTGGCACAAATCTGCCTAAGAAGAAATAGAGCCATCCGGCAAGTGCATGAGCCAAGATCGGCGTTTGGCTTGAGCACCAAGGGAAAGTAGTTGGCGAGGATCTTGTCGTCTCGCCCCCGCAGCTTGCACGCGATGGTGTAGATCTTGAGAACTCCGATGGGTGTGTCCTGCCGTCGTACTTCTCCGGCACGTCTGGTTTGAAGTTTTTCTTGTCGGGCCACCGGACTTGCCGCAGCTCACGAGTGAACGCAGGGCAACCCACCGCGTACGGCAAGTCGCCTGGTTCCCCTGGCGCATGCATATCGACAGTGGGCCCGGCGCGTTGGTCAGATTGACGGCGCGCTTCTCTTCGGCGCTCAATACGGGTTCGAACGTCTTCTTCTTGCCGTTCTCGGAGAACTTGGCGTTGGTCGCGACGAGCTCGCGGATCCGACGACGCTGTGGAGTCGCTGTCGAGGTGGATCCGGCGAGTCGGCGATCTTGGCCTTCGGGAAGGGGAGTGCACGGTGGGTGCACCCCCGCAAGTCTCGTCGCCATCTGCTCGCGCCTTGTCGCCTCGTCGCGGCGCTGAAGCACTCGGTTGTTGCGGGGCGTCGCCGCTGGCGAAGCCGATGAGACTCTGAATTGTGGGTTTCCATTCGCCGACCTTATCGGCCGTCGGAGGGTAATCTAGTAGTAATCGAGCTCGCCAAGGCTTCCGCTGGTGTGGTTGGCGGCAACGGCGTCTGAGCGAAGAACGGATGTGCTCGACTCCTAACCAAGTTAGGAGGAGCAGCATCCCGCCTAAGCGACGCATACCCCACTGCGTGCCGCATGCGGAGGTGCATGCGGGTCTCGAGGGCCTCGGGATCCTCGGCTTGGCCTTGATCCAACGAGCGATGGTGCGCGAGTATCATGACGCTGTCGGTCTCGCGCCTCCTGCGAAGGACGTGGTGCAGATTCGGACGCCGATGCCTGCGCTGCCTTGTCCCTGGACCTGGTGGCATCGTGGGCTCTCTCGACGACGCCGGTCCCTCCGCCAGCGTTTCCCCCACCCCCTGATGGCTCCGGTGGTGGTGGGTTCGACGCGGACGGTTCAGCTGCTGCCGAAGGCTTCTTCTTCGGCGCCATGTCGACGAAGATGTCGATGAAGTTGCTCGTGCGACCGCCGGATCGGGTTCACACAGCCTCGACGCCCCCCTACCTGGCGCGCCAAAGATGTCGGGGGAGAGCTTATCGTGCCCCACGAGCACCTACGGGACCTGGGCCCCTTTGTGGTTCGGAGGGGGGCGGAGATTGCACAAAGAGCGGATCGAGGCGATGCACACGAGCGGATTTACCCAGCTTCGGAGCTCTCCGGAGAGATAATACTCCTACTGCTGCTTTGTGGATTATCTGGTGTTCTTGCTAGGGAGTAATGAGAGCTACAAGACCTAGCCTGGGTGTGGTTTCGTATGTGATGAACTAAGCCGGAGCTGGACCGAACTCAGCCGAACCCCTTCTACGTTGCCCTTGGGCCTCCTTTTATAGGCACAAGGGGTTACCACATGTGGCAAGTAGACAAGGTTACAATGGTAAAACATAGGTTGGTACACCGCTTTGTACGGTGTCTGTAATCTATACCTAACTCGACGGCAAGGGACAAGGGTCATCAATGCCCGCCTCGCCGCCTTGACAAAGGTAACAGGGACCGTTAAGTGCGCCTCCGTTCGCCACGATGGTAGCTTGTCAGCGCCGCTTGTCGCTACTCTCCGCTGGCTGCACAGCCCGTTGACACGCGTACTTGGGAGAGCCCCGTGATGACACGTTGGCGGGTGAGCTGGAGCGGAGACGAAGAGGTCGCCCGCCCCGGCAAGCGCCTTGCCGCGGCAGGAGACTTGTCGCGCTTGGCGGGCGCTTGGGGGCTCGGCGCCCGCCAAGCCTTCCCGGCAAGCTCCTCTTGCCGGGGCCTTGTTTGCTTTGAGCCCTGAGTGGCCTTCCCGGCAAGCTCCTCTTGCCGGGGTCTTGACTACTTTGTTCTTGAATGGCTAAAAAGGAGTCGCTGAGGACCTTGGCGGCCATCAGGCCAGCCCCGCGTGGTGGGCGCAGAATCGTCTGCAGCGAAGTTCGGGGTACTAGGGTACCCCTACTCTAGTACACCGACAGAGCCCCGGCCTGGGCCACACATTGCGCCTAAGCTCTGTTGGGCCAGGCCCAAAAAAGCATCGGGCACGCGCGTGGTCTTGATTACACCGTTATTTGCCTTGGACCCACCACGTCTCCCACGAACGGCACGCACCGGACGTGGCGTCGTGGGGGAGATCGTGGGGCTTTCTTTAATGGGAAAAATCGGAACGCCCGTCCCCTCTCCTCTTTATAAGCGGGGGAACCGGGGCAGGACGCCCACTTGCCCTTGCTGTCACATCGGAAACCCCCGTCGCTTTTCCCCTTTCCTTCTCGAGCCCAAAGAGAGCGACGCTCCGCCCCCTCCATTTCCACCGGTGCCACCAACGCCGTCGGCTTCCTCCACCTCGACTCCCTATGGCTCCGAAGGCCGATAAGGGAAAAGGCGTGAAATCTGCCGAGGCGCAGCGGCTCATGGCGCCTGTGGAAGGAGCGGCCCTTCGATCCTCGCTCATCAGAAGGAGCTGCGGGAGCTGTACTACCTCTTCTGGTCGACGGTGACCCGGGCGCATCCGCGCACGAGGGTCATCTCCGCCGCCATATCTGCTAAGGTCTCCTTCGGGTACCCCTTCTTCGCGATTTTCTTCTGGTGTGGGCTCTGCCCGCCCTTTTCTGATTTTTTCTGCGATGTCATGAACACATATGGCCTCCGCCTCCTTGACTTCACCCCCAACGCCATCCTTACCATGGCCGTTTTCGCACATCTCTGCGAGAACTTTGTCGGGGTCCACCCAAATGTCGCACTCTTCCGCCACTACTTCTCACCCCGCGTAGAGAGAGGAGAGCCGCTTGCCGGAGGAATTGCATGGACCTCTAGAATCGGCAAGAAGGAAGCGATTTGACGGAGAGTTGCGAGCAAGTGGGAGGAGTGGAGGCTGATTGGTGCTGGATCTTAGAGGAGGAGCCACAACCTTTATCGCCCTGCAAGAAAACCCCCATAGTTCGCGGCAATGATTGGAGAAACTTGGCGCCGGAGGACGACAAGTTGAAGATTGCCACGACTAGGATTTTGCGCCCCGCAAGCGAGGGCTGACCGTAGGAGCAGTTGGCGCGAGACTTCCTTCGCCCGCATTGCGCCTTTGCAGGAGAAAGGGAGGCCTGCTTGGGAATTCCGAACGCCGGATATCATGAGGCTGCGCCCAGGTCTGAATTGGAATTTCACTACCACGAGCTTGACGGCATTGTGGGAGCTGTTCAAGCTCAAGCGGATAACCCTGGATGGTGCATGTTGCCGAGGGGAGTCGTGCCCTTGTGCAACAACTCTTCGCTGATAGCATCCCAGCGATAATGCCGCCAGCGATTCCCATGGGATCATTCCAACTTGGCGAGGAGCCCGCCGACGACATAGTGCAGCAGTTCTTCGACAACTTGTGCGAAGTGCCGATCCGCGCCCGACGAGAAGAGGCGGCTCACCCGCTGACACCACCGCTTTCGGGAGATGGCGCGCATCACCACAAGGTTGAAGGAGGCTGCAGAGGCCGCTGCCGCCGGCACGTTTGGGTTCACTGTCGAGGAGGCAGAGAGGGCCGAGGCGGCAAGCCTTGCCGACCAAGAAGAGTTCGTCGGTGAGGAGGAGCAGACCGAGCCCGAGACCACACGCAGGCTAGGTCTTGTAGCTCTCATTGCTCCCTAGCAAGAACACAAGATAATCCACAAAGCAGCAGTAGGAGTATTATCTCTCCGGAGAGCTCCGAAGCTGGGTAAATCCGCTCGTGTGCATCGCCTCGATCCGCTCTTTGTGCAATCTCCGCCCCCCCTTCGAACCACAAAGGGGCCCAGGTCCCGTAGGTGCTCGTGGGGCACGATCAGCTCTCCCCCGACATCTTTGGCGCGCCTTGCCCGGGCGGGAGACTTGTCGCGCTTGGGGGCTCGGCGCCCGCCAAGCCTTCCCGGCAAGCTCCTCTTGCCGGGGCCTTGTTTTCTTTGAGCCCTGAGTGGCCTTCCCGGCAAGCTCCTCTTGCCGGGGTCTTGACTACTTTGTTCTTGAATGGCTAAAAAGGAGTCGCTGAGGACCTTGGCGGCCATCAGGCCAGCCCTGCCGTGGGCCAGAATCGTCTGTCAGTGCGAGTTCGGGTACTAGGGTACCCCTACTCTAGTACACCGATAGGGCGATTCACTGGCGGCGATTGAGACACGGCGGGCCAGGGATCTTCTTCAAACTGCCGTGGTGCAGCAGCAGGCTTATTCCTATAGCCGAGATAGAATTCATTTGACCCCTCGTCGGAGCAAAAGCTATAGCAGGCACATGGATGAACCAGAAGTGTCTAGCAGTGCACGGCGCCGTAATGTCCCTCAGGGACCCAATCCGGCACGCGGTGAGGTAAACGCTCAAGACGTGGTGGATAATGGCAGAGCACGAAGGGAGGCCGCTTTGGCAGCACAATATGCGGATCGTTATCAACCCGCCCCGATTCAGCCAGCGGCGTCAGTAGACCGAGGCACAGGGCTTGCTTTTAGTTCCTAGGGAGTGCCATGTCTCATTCCGGCTCTTCGTAATGTGCGACTGGCCAAGGATTTCAAGGGTCCATGTAAGGTGCCTAATTACATCGTTGATCAGCCACCTGAGGCGTGGGTCGAGAGTTACGAGATGGCAATGGAGATGCTGGATGTGGATGAAGCGGCCTGTGCGAAGTATTTCATGATGATGTTGGAAGGGACAACCCGTACTTGGTTGAAAAACCTACCAGCCAACTCCATCGAGTCATGGGATCAGTTGAAGGCCCTGTTTATAGCCAATTTCAAAGACACATGCAAACAGCCTATGTCCATTGTGGATCTGGATGCCTGTGTTCAAGGGGAGAACGAGTCAACAACTCATTGGGTGCGCCGGGTTTCAGAAGTTTTGCATTCGTCAGACCGGATTAATGCTGGCCAAGCAATCATAACGCTGGAGCGTAATTGCCGGTTTAAGTCACTAAAGATGAAGTTGGGACGGCTCAAGCGCCACTGCAATGACAGGGGAACACTTATGACAGCCTTGGTCAAATATACCGATTCTGATAGTACCAAGGATCCCGATTTTGATGAGGAGAAACCGGAGAAGGGAAAGAAGAACGGTGGTGCAAAAGGACAACATCACAACCAAGGAGGCCATGGGAATAATGGTAAGCGCAAAGAAGATAATTCAGATCTTGTGGCTAACACCAATATGCAGCATCATAAAGGTAAACCGCCCCAGCGCGATGGAGGGATGAATTTGGAGCGTCTGTTAAACCAGCCCTGCCCAAAGCATGGGACCAAGGAGGCCCCTTCCACACATCTTTGGAAAGATTTTTACATTATGAAGGAGTTCAAAAACTCTGATCTCTACCGGTATGATCAGGGTCCGTCGGGCGGTTCAGGTCCAGGTTTTCATGGTGGTAGCGGTTCAAACTCTGGATTTCAGAATAATCAGGGCCACCAGAACAACCAAGGTGGTAATAGCCAATAGAATAATCAAGGGAATCTGCAGCAGTCAGGTTATCAAAGTCACCCCAAGCAGTTGATTGGTGGGCAGTATCATGTGTTCACTACTAGCCTGTGCAAGCGTGATCAGAAGCTTCACAAGAGGGCAGTTAATGCTATTGAACCGGCAGTACCACGTTATTTGCGGTGGTCCGA
The DNA here is from genome assembly GCA_021605205.1 of Aegilops longissima. Taxonomy (NCBI): domain Eukaryota; kingdom Viridiplantae; phylum Streptophyta; class Magnoliopsida; order Poales; family Poaceae; genus Aegilops; species Aegilops longissima. The sequence goes on from JAHIAM010001542.1 coordinate 8,315, forward strand.
GCAGCCCATTGTGTGGAGCAGAGAGGATCATCCGCCCCGGGTTGATAATCTGGGTCAACTAGCTTTGGTTGTAGCACCTCAGGTGGGAGGTTATAAGTTTACCAAAGTTCTGATGGATGGAGGGAGCAGTATCAACATCCTGTACTATGAGACTTTTCGTCGCATGGGGTTGACAGACAAGAATCTTAAACCGTCAAACACTGGTTTTTCATGGTGTAGTACTGTAAATCGGCATATCCTGTTGGCAAGATCGCTTTGGAGGTTGAGTTTGAGATGAGCATGATTCCGTGTCTGAAACATTGACCTTTGAAGTGGTGAAAATCCGAGCCGTATCACGACTGTTTGGACGGACGGCTTACATAAAATTCATGGCAAGGACCTGTTATATCTATTTACAGCTCAAAATTCTAGGTCATAAGGGACTATCACATTACGTAAGTCGAAAGATCGCTTTGGATTGTGAGGAAGGTGATGCGACCTATCTTTGAGTCGGGTTTGTGCACAGAGGAGCTGAAGTTTTATAAAGACAATGTTGATCCGGCAGACATGACCCCTCTGAAGAAGCCCACCACTGAGCATGACCCAAACCTGACGTTCAAACCGGCTGATGAGACTAAACTTGTTGACTTTGTTCCTGGCGATTCATCCAAACAGTTTAGCATCAGCACCAATCTGGATCCAAAATAGGAAAGCGTGCTCATCGAGTTCATCCGTGAGAACCGGGACATTTTTGCATGGAAGCCTTCTGACATGCCAGGTGTACCGAGGGAACTCGCTGAGCACACTCTCAATATTGATCCCAAGTTTAAACCGGTCAAGCAATTTCTTCGCCGCTTTAACGAGGAAAGACGCAAGGCCATTGGTGAAGAGGTAGCCCGACTGTTGGCTACTGGGTTTATCGTCGAAGTATTTCATCCCGAGTGGTTATTAATCGGTGCTCGTTCTTAAGAAAAACGGCACTTGGCGATGTGTGTGGACTACAGATTTGAAAAAGCTTGTCCGCAGATCCTTTGCTCTCCCGCCGTATTGATCAGATTATTGATGCGACGGCGGTTATGAGCGCCTAAGTTTCTTGGATGCTTATTCAGGTTATCATCAGATTAAAATGGCAGTTAAGGACCAGGAGAAGATAGCCTTCATCACTCCCTTTGGAGCCTTCTGCTATGTTTCTATGCCCTTTGGGCTCAAAAGTGCCCAGGCAACCTATCAGCGTTGTGTGCAAAATTGTCTTGACACGCAGATTGGGCGTAATGTTCATGCCTATGTGGATGACATTGTGGTAAAGTCCAGGAAGAAGGAAACCTTGATAGATGACCTCAAGGAGACGTTTGACAATCTTCGGGTTTATAAAATGATGCTCAATCTGGACAAATGCGTTTTTGGTGTTCCGGCAGGCAAGCTCTTGGGTTTTCTTGTGTCCAATAGAGGTATTGAGGCCAATCCGGAAAAGATCAAAGCGATCACATCCTTGGCTAAACCGAAATGCATCAATGAGGTTCAGCGTCTGGCGGGTCGAATTGCAGCCCTCAGCCGGTTTATCAGCCGTTTGGGAGAGAAGGCGGTTCCTTTATATCAGATGTTGAAGAAGACAGATGATTTTGTTTGGAGTGATGCAGCTAATGCGGCATTTGAGGATTTGAAGCGGCAGCTGGCTGAACCGCCGGTCCTTGCTGCTCCGGTTGATAAAGAGCCCTTGTTATTGTACGTGGCTTCCAATGCCCGTGAGGTCAGTGTGGCAATTGTGGTTGAGCGTAAGGAGGCTGGGAATGAATATCCGGTTCAACGACCAGTTTACTATATCAACGAAGTGTTGATCGAGTCAAAACAACGATATCCGCATTGGCAGAAGCTGGTGTATGGAGTTTTTATGGCAAGTCGGAAGCTCAAGCAATACTTTCAAGGCCATCCCATCACAGTGGTTAGTTCTGCTCCTTTGGGCGATATAATTCAGAACAGGGAAGCAACTGGCCGGGTAGCAAAGTGGGCAATTGAGCTTAGTCCACATGGATTGAAGTATATGCCTCGAACGGCCATCAAATCTCAGGCGCTTGTTGACTTCATCAATGATTGGACCGAGTTACAGGCACCAGAGGACAAACCGGACAATACATATTGGACTATTCACTTTGATGGGTCTAGGCAATTAGAAGGCTCGGGGGCTGGAGTTGTCCTTACTTCCCCTCGAGGTGCTAAAATTTGTTATGTTCTCCGCTTAATGTTTCCTTGTACTAACAATGCAGCTGAGTACGAAGCCTTACTCCACGGTCTCCGCGTGGCTAAGGAAATGAACTTAAGCCGGGTTTGCTATTTTGGAGATTCTAATCTGGTGGCTCAGCAAGTTTCTGGTACTTGGGATTCTAAGGATCCACTCATGACGGCTTATAGACGCGAGGTGGATATTGTGGCAGGTCACGTTAAGGATTATCAGGTTGAGCACATTGACCGGCGCAAAAACGAAGCAGCAGATGCTTTAAGCCGGCTGGGATCTCAGCGTAAACCGGTACCACCCAATACCTTTTTAGATATCTTGCATTACCCGTCTATTAAGTTGCCTACAGAGGAGGATTTAGCTATTCCTGATCCAGAGGCCCAATTGGTAGCCGCTTTACATATCACTCCGGATTGGACGGTTCCATATTTGGCGTATATGAACCGGGGCGAGTTACCAGATGATGAGGTCTTCGCCAGGCAGATAATCCGGCGGTCCAAGTCCATGGTTATTCACAATGGCGAGTTACACCGTTGCAGTGTTTCAGGCGTATTCCAACGTTGTGTTTCTCCTGAAGAAGGACAAGAGATTCTACGTGAAATCCATGAAGGGGATTGTGGTCACCATGCCGGTTCAAAATCCCTGGTGGCTAAAGCTTTTCGTCATGGGTTCTATTGGTTGACAGCTCATGCTGATGCGGAGGATCTGGTAAAGCGGTGTGACGCTTGTCAGAAGTTTTCACGTCGAGCTCATGTTCCGGCTCAAGAGCTACGGATGATTCCTATCACTTGGCCATTTGCCACTTGGGGGCTTGATATGGTGGGATCTTTTAAGCGCTCCAAGGATAAGAAGACCCACCTGTTGGTGGCGTTTGACAAGTTCACTAAATGGGTTGAAGCGGAGCCCGTCAGCAAGTGTGATGCAGCCACGACACTTCAATTTCTCAAAAAGATCGTTTTCCGTTTTGGCTTTCCACACAACATCATCACAGATAATGGCACGAACCCTTCTAAAGGCGAGATGGAGGAGTTTTGTCAACGAGAGCACATCCGGCTTGATGTAGCATACGTGGCTCATCCCCAGTCCAATGATCAAGCTGAGAGGGCGAATCAAGAGATCCTGAAGGGTATCAAGCCCTGGCTTATGGTTCCTTTGAAGCGGACGCCGGGTTGTTGGGTGGAAGGATTACCATCTATGTTATGGAGCATAAACACCACCCCGAACCGATCTACGGGTTATACACCTTTCTTCATGGTTTACGGGGCTGAGGCCGTCCTCCCAAGTGATATTCATCATGACTCGCCCCGGGTTGCCAATTATGTTGAAGCGAACAATGAGCAAGCACGCCAAGAGGCGCTGGACCTGTTAGATGAGAAACGGGACATGGCTTTGGCTCGATCGGCGGTTTATCAACAAGACCTGCGGCGTTATCACAGCCGCCGGGTTAAGACAAGAACCTTTCAAGAAGGCGACTTAGTGCTCCGGCTCATCCAGGATCAGACCGATATGCACAAGTTATCCCCACCTTGGGAAGGACCCTTTGTGGTCAGCAAAAATCTACACAATGGATCATACTACCTCATTGACGTTCGAGAAGACTCACGCAGTTCTGAGGAGGAGACCCGGCGGCCATGGAACATAGATCTCCTTCAGCCGTACTACACTTGAAGCCATAGGCTTTTCTTATGTACATATTTCAACAATGTATATATTATGATCAATATAATATACCGGCATCCTTGCTATAAGCAGGGTCTCTGCCGTTTTCTTCAAATCTCTTTGTTTACATGGGGGCTTCAGCTGACAAAGCGAAGTACTACCTGTTAAACCGGCTATCATGCCATAAAACAGCTTGGGAGCTTCACACCCAAGGGGCCAAAGAGAGTTATATTGCTAAAAGCACGACTCAAACATAGGCACCCATTGAGCACAGCTCATAAAGTTAATTGGGGGCTCTTTGTGAAAAGTAACAAAGAGTTTGAAAGGACCCTTGTAATCGGGTATCGACCCACGACTTGGAAGCCTGGTGTATTCACCTAAAACCCTGGGTTAACCTGCTTCATCAAGTAAGCCACTCCTATCCAGGTAATCCTGGCATGACCCGCCGAACGTTTGACAAGTCAATCTTTTACAGACCCTGAACTTGTCAAAGTTAAAACGATGATTGGTTAGTTGGAGGCCCATCTTAAAAGGCTTTGCAAAAATGGTTTAACTCAGCGGCCTGGCAGCCCATGAAAAGCCTCGACTACACGATTTCTATTTGCTTTTTTGCCAAGTTTTTGTTCTTTGGTAATATCATATTAGCCCGGTGTTTGTTAACCCGGCTTGGCTTTCAACTACAAGTTGTCAGATCATATTCATGTTAACCCGGTGTTTGATAACCCGGCTTGGCTTTCAACTATAAGTTGTCGGACCATATTTCTCATCAAACCGTGTTTCGCGAACCCTGATCGGCTTTGATTACATATTACCAAAGATAATCAAATGGTGTTATTCACAACACGTTATGGTTTAAAAAGTTCACACCAGCACTGCATGGTGGGAGTTATCAATGCTTCAGATTTGGGTTTTTTCACCCTGACTACAAATACAAGTTGGTAAACCAACTAAGTGATTTAATATCACAGGTATGATTTATTTCATATTTTTGATTCAGCTTTGGTCATTAACAGGCTTTGTATGGGGCATTAGATTCGTCCGTGTAAACCGCTCGGGCAATTCTTTTTATGCAGACAGCAGGATTGCATGAAAAGATATAATTAAGCATAGCACATATCATGGCAGATCAAACACGGTTATGTATCAGTGCCGCAGATCAAAGTACTTGCACTAGCCTATTACAAGGAGCTTTGAGGCCCAAAATGCTGATTGTTCTTACACAAAACAAAGTCTGACGAAGTAACCCGATTGCCGGATTAAGACTCATTGCCAGGATGACGTGAAGTTGATGGATCTTCAGGCGCCGGTTCAACCTCCTCCTCTCCACCCAGTGGCTGGAAGTCAATGGTGGTCCAGTCAATCCGGGTTAGAGCCTGAAATATAGCCTCTTCACTTATCAGATTGGACGGTTCAACATCAGGGGCGTAAGTGTGCTTACGAATTGGCGGGATAAGGTTTTGCGCTTCTGTCACAGTTGTATCGACCCACTGGTTCCTTTCATCGTATAAGGACCGATGAACAGTCAAGTTAGCCTCTTCAGCCAGTTGACTCGACAGCGGATGCATCTCCTTTGTCAGGGCTTTGAGGGCTTCGTTGTCAAATGCTGACCCGTCTGTTTGTTCATCCGGAAATCCCTTGGCGATATCAACTGGATCCAAGTCAGATATCCATGCTTTGGCCCGAGTCAGTGCCAGTAAAGCGCCAGCCCTTGCAGCAGATCGCTTCACCTCTTCTATCTGCGCCGGCGTCATGGATAATTTGATTAGTGTGTCCTTGATCAATGTTGGTGCGGTTTGTTGTATGAGATCGAGATAACCCGCTGGGCACCGGTGTATAGTTGCTCAATCAAAGTGTATGCTGCCTTCAGTTTCATCCGCATATTTGTGCCCAGCTGAGCAATGCGATTACCTGCAATAGTTTACGAATTCAATGTTAAACCGACAGAGTTTAAGATATTTTCGAACCGGCTATGACAAAGTACTTACCAAATATTGCAGAAGTCATAGCATCCACTTGATGTTTTAGCCCTGTCAGCTCTTCCGCCACCGGCTTAAGAGTTGCTTCGGCATCTTCAGCCCGCTTCAACAAAGCAGCCTTCTCAGTTTCCCAGTTGGTGCGTTCATTTTTGAAACCGTCCTTCAATTTCTCCATGGATGTCAAAACACCCTTTAACTCCTCTTTAGCTTTAGAGGTCTCTTCTTGCCGGGACTCGATGTTTTCTTGAAGATCGGCGATTTGAGATTCTTTGATATTTTTATCGGTCTTCAAAAGTCAGAAGATGAAGTTGTTAAAGTCCCAAGCACATAACAAGTTATGCATTTGGCACTTGGGGGCGAATGTGGATTGCTTTTTAAAGTGACTATTTTCAAGTCCCAAGGCTCAATCCAGGTATTAAGCTTGGCACTTGGGGGCTAATGCACAATTGATCAGTTATAAAGTAAAGGCAATTAGTAAGGACAGACAGTCCCGGCTTGTCTTCAAAAGACAAACCGCCCTTGTGGGCTACTCAGTTGAAGTGTTCTTTATATCAAAGTCCCGGTTTATCTTCAAGAAATAACCCGGCCCTTGGGGGCTACAATGGAAGAGACATACAGAATAAAGTAAATTTCAAAGCGTTCTTGAAGATTACCTCATAACGTTCCTTCATCAGGCTCACCAAGCCGGCTTCAAAGTCACGGCTGGTGTAAAGGCGGTTTAAAAATCCGGAATGAAGTTCCTCGGCACTAAGGTTGATGAAGTTGGATAAATCAGTTTTCCCTTTCCCCTTGCCCATAGCAGTGAATTCCTCCTTGGCAGTATGTTTTGACAAGACAACCGGATTACCAGGGCTAGTCTGACCCATACCAGTAATAATAATATCATCATCATTACCCTTTGGTGGACTTGGCAGATTAGCAGCTGGGCTCGGCGGATCAGCAGCCGGGCTTGAAGGAGTAGCATGAGGGCTTGATGGATCAATATGAGTAGCCGGGTTAGCTTCCAGCGGATTAGCTTCAGTGTTCTCATCTTGTGGGGCAGAATCATCCGTAACATCAATATTTCTACCGGTACCCTCATGAGCCCTCTCCGGTTCAAATCCACCAATAGGGGTACTGGTTTTAGCCTTCTTGCTCAGATGGGCTTTGGCACTGATATTAAAACAAAGATTAGCACGGTAAACCGAACTATGAAGGAAAAAGATGAAGGGCAGTATACTTACCCAGGGACAGTTTTAAGGGGAGGCAGCTGAGTGGTTGATGAACCACCAGACGAATTGGAAGACACCTGGTAATTCGAATCAGACGGATTGAGTGGGTATCAGAAGAAACCCTTCAAAGGATAAAGTTTTTCGGGAGAACAAGCAACCTCTGGACGACGCTTCCGGGTTGGTGTATCCGGTAAACCGGAGGAGGTGACTTGCTGGCCACTGTGTCGGGTTGTGCAACGACCTTCAGGTTGCTGTGTCTTCAAAGAAAGTTTTGGATCGAAATAGGCAAGAGGGTGAGAGTATTTTACTTTCCGAACTGCACGGAGAAATCTTTGAACCGACACAAGATCTGAATCGGAGGAAAGAGAGATTACCTCAACATGGTCCGCATGGCTGGCCTCCGCATCATCCTGGGAATAGTCATTGTCAATAAGGTGTATGAAAAAGGAACCAAGGGAGTCAAGTTCTACCTCTTGATCCGATTCGTCAATATCTTCTGGCGGATCAGAAGACTCGGCGGTTTTCTTCTTGGTTGTTCTCTTGGTGACTTTGCTTTTGACACGAGGAGCCCTGGCCGGTTTATCTTGAGTTTTCCTTTTCCAGAAGGAGCTATTGGCCTGCAAAATTAAACAAAGGATTATTATATCAGTGTTAAAGCAGAGACGGATCAAAAAAGTACAAGGTTAAAGTTTTTATTGCTGGCGGTTTGTTGGAGGCATAAAAAGGGCGTAGCCCAATTTGGTTGCATGCGGCGATCGGTTTGTCAAGCATCTTCTTCACACTTTCAATGAATTCATCATTATTCATTTGTATTTCATTAAACCATTGAGGATCCTTGGCGTCGCCGATATATTCATACATCAGTCCGGGGCGGCGGCTTAAAGGTAGGACACACCACGAAACCCAACAGCGGACGAGATCAACACCAGTCAAACCATTAGCGAGGAGAGCCCGGAGCTTGGCGAGTTGAGGTGCATAAGCTTGTCGTTCTTTCGCAGTTAATCATTGAGGTAAGGGGTGGCCATTGCTAAGCCGGTGGGCGTGGTAGCCCGGCAAAGGATTTTCTCCAGCAGGGGCAGTGTTCTGACAATAAAACCATGTTTGGTTCCAGTCTTTACGATGGTTGTGAAGTTTGGCATGAGGAAAATCAACTTCTTTCCTTTTTTGAATCGACACACCACCAAGTTCAGTATTGGGGCCGTCAGAGAACTCAGTTCGGCGGTTTAAGTGGAAGAAATCCCGGAAGATATCAACAGTTGGTTCTTCTTGAAGGTAAACCTCACAGAACACTTGGAAGCTGCATATATTGGAGACATAATTTGGTCCAACATCCTGAGGATGGAGTTGGAAGCTGGCAAGTACGTCCCGGAAAAACTTTGATTCGGGAGGGCTGAATCCCCGGGATAGATGTTGCATGAACACGATCACTTCTCCATCTTGAGGCTCAGGAGGGCATTCAGGGCCAGGAACTCGCCAGTGAAGGACATCTTTTGAAGCTAAAGCGCGCGTTACAACGAATCCGTTGATTTGCGTTTCTGTGATCCGGGATGGAACCCAGTTGCAAGCGGAAAATTGCTTGGTCATCTTGAAAAGCAAAACTGTAAAGGAAAAATGAAGGCCGGTTTGCGATTAACGGTTCATGTGTACTAATCGGTGTTAAACCGGGAATTTGATCAAAGCATACATGTGAGGTAAACCGGAAATTGCTATTCAAGTCAAGATGGCGGTTTAAGTGAGGGCTAATGGCATATGGTGGATTATCAACTACTAAAGGTTAAACCGCCCTTAGATGGAATGGCCAGAGCTGAAAATCTACTAAGTGTTGACAGAAACAGGTTTCACAAAATGACAACATAAATTTGGATCTACCGCAGTTCAGTAAGAAAAATTATTCTGAGCCCTAAAATGGCGACGAAAAAACACCATAAATCCAGAAGGGAATTATCAAGGCAGGAGGAGATACTACGGCGAGGTAAACTAAAGTTACAAGTTTGGCCGCAAGAGGAGGATGACAAGTTCATCCAGTTTGAACAGTAAGCAAAAAGGCAGCGAGCAAAGATGAACATTCATGAACACGGATCAACGCACAAACCCTAAATACAGATCTAGGGTTGAGAGGAGGAAGCTTACCAGATGCGCAGGGATAGCGGAGAAGAGCCGCAGGTTTCTGGCACGATCAGGTTGATGCAGCGGCCTTTGTCGATGGAGTGCTCGAAGGTTGAGGTCGGCGGCGGAGCTTCACAGCTTGAGTGTCGCGAGGAGGAAGAAGAGGCACCGAAGGGGAAGAAAGAAAGGACCCCCGAGCCTATTTATAAGGTAAATGGATAAGGAAAGCGCGGGGATCGAGGAGCCTGAAGCGGCAAAAGAGGGCATAACTGTCGCCTCGATCTTCGGGAGCAATTAATTAAAGGAATCTTTTTAATCTTTTTATACAGAGATGACGTGATGACAAGCCACTGCTGTATCTAGAGGATGATGTCACGGCGGTTTAACAAAAGTTTACAGGAGAAGGCATCGCGGCGGTTTATGAGGAATGTAAGAAGATGTTCACAGGATTTTTGTAAATATTGGAGATTGACATGAACTGGTTCAAATCAACCTGGGGCCTAATGTTGGGGATATAACTACTAAGGGTAAACCGCCCAGGAGGGGCCGGTTCACCCTCAACCACATTGAAGCCCGTAAAAACCCAGAAGATGGCGCTTTGCTGATGAAGTTTAGAGGCCCAGAGCCCAAAGGCGGATTAGGGCCCATGGTAGTAAACCGCTATGATTGTATAACTTGTGTTGTAAGATAGGAAAGGGGAGACCGAGGCGGACACTTGTATGAGCCGACCTCGTGACTCTGTAGACCGGCCGAGCATCAACCTATGTATATAAAGGGACGACCCGGCCGCGGTTTGAGGGCAGAAAAACAACAACTCAAGACTCAGGCAAAGCGTATTTGCTCCCTGGACGTAGGCTTTTACCTTCATCGAAGGGGCCGAACTAGTATAAAAACTCCTGTGTCCCTTGTCCGGTTTAACCCCTTCAAGCTAACCCGTCGTGATGGCTCCACGACTAAGTCCTTTCAAGAGGACATCTGACGTGTTAATTCCTCGACACCGATGGCGCTTTTAATTTTTCTTATTAATTTGTTTGTTTCACCCTCTGACTGGTGGGACCCAACGTACTACGTGGAGAGAGGTAAGGTGACTAAGGCTGCATTATTTTTGCACCACTGTGGATAGTCTTACCACCAAAGCCACATGACACAATTATGATTTAAATCCCAATGACTCCCACACACAAAAAAACACGGCATGCTTGTCACACGAATGCAGGAATGTATAAAAGGTTATTTTCCTCTCGTTGAACATAACGGGAGGGTTGTGTAGCTGGTTAGCCTGTTCGCTCATCAAACTTGAGGTCTCGGGTTCGATAACTACACTTGAGCATAATTCATGCCAGGAGGATTCTTTGACTGGTCAAAATGGATGGATACGGAGCTATACGATCTCGTAGTGACCGTATAATCACCTCATCAAGTATAAGTTGCAGCCTCGACGCTTGTTTTCTAGGGTTTGCACTCTTCACACTCTCTCCAGTATATATATACACGCTGGAGCCTCAGCGCTTGTAGTTGCTCTCTTCACACTCTCTCACCCTCTCCAGATCTAAACAAGACTTCGTTGGCCTCTCTCTCTCCCCTCACTGCTGGTCTGCTTGTAGTTGCTCTCTTCACACTCTTTCACCCTCTCTAGATCTAAACAAGACTTTGTTGGCCTCTCTCTCCCCTCACTGCTGGTCAAAGAGCCAGCAGGATCCGTCCGCCGAGAAGGGAAGGAGGCTTAACGATGTCGCCGTCAGCGAGGGAGGGAATCCACTACCAGCGCAGCTGTTCACTTTCACCCAGCAGCGGCGCGGGAGGGCCTCCGACCCCTTCTTTTTCGCTGCCGTACATAGTGTGGGTCGAACAGCCTTCGGTCGCCCACCGAACCACACCCCAAGAACCTTAAGGTATAATTTACTTATTCCACATGCATTGCTCTAGTGCATGTGGGCTTTTTCCGCTTCTGCACTCGAATCTAGGTGTTGGATCAAACAGGAAAGTAGTGGGGAAAGTTGTATACCATGAATCTAGGACGTGGTTCAAAGAGGAAAGGAATGGGGAAAAGTAGTGGGAAAAGTTGTATAGCATGAATCTAGGACGTGGTTCAAAAAGGAAAGGAAGGGGGAAAGTAGTGGGGAAAGTTGTATTGCATGAAGCAAAGATGTGGTTCAAAGAGGACAGGAATGGGGGAAAGTAGTGGGGAAAGTTGTATAGCATAAATCTAGGACGTGGTTCACAGAGGAAAGGAAGTGGGGAAAGTACTAGTACAGACTAGCTATCCAGCACCTATGTTGGTCGAAAAGGAAAAACAATGACAAACGCAGTACGCACATCTGTAACGAACTGGTCTTTTGTTTTGGGGGACAAGGCTGTAGAGTTTGAGCAGAACTAGATTTGTTGCGCTCACATAGGGAAAGGTGTCTAAAGATAACAAAACTGGGACCAACACAAAATATGCTCCTTGGTTGTTTGTTCTTTGTTGCAACAGACTATGCATCACCCCAGTACATCGGTAGATGCACATGGTGCTGGTGCGTCCACTATCCCGTGCAACTCTTTAGCTGTTGTTAATCTAAGGCCCTGTTTGGATAAAAACTCCCTAGTCCCTACCTGCTTAGTTCCAGGGACTAAACATGGACTAGAGGTTATTAAATGACATGCTAAAAGACCATGTTACCCCTAGTAATGAACTAATAGAGACAAGGTGCGATGCGTGGAAGGGGCAACTGTTGGAAAAAGTCCCAAAAAGACTCTCCCTCGGGGTCTTCTTTCTTTAGTCCCAAATGCCCACTTTTAGTCCCTAAAAGTCCCTCCTGTTTAGTTTAGATGGGACTGACACGGATTTTTTTAGTCCCTCCACCAAAATGTCCCTGTAAATAAGCACCCTCTAATAATGCCGCTGGAAAATTGATGCAATGCCACAGTTAAAAGCAAATTACATGTTTAACGAATTTTATTGTTAATATAATCTCTCTGTTAATATTAATCAATGCCACCGTTTGAGAAATGCAACTGTCTTGCTTTCTTTCCCATTTAGATAAGGTAGATGCTTCTTTTTGTTGGCTTCTGTGTCATCCACCGTTATTGACCACTAGTTGTTTCCTTTGCAGCTTTCTTTCCCATTTAGATAAGGTAGATGCTTCTTTTTGTTGGCTTCTGTGTCATCCACCGTTATTGACCACTAGTTGTTTCCTTTGCACCTCTGTGTAAACAGGGTTATCTACTTCACCTCGTTGCCATTGTGACCTTTTGTTGCACTGCACAAAACACTTTTGTTTTAAGAGTGTTTTGTGTAGTTCAACCAACATGTCACATCGACAACGTTGCTTGATTGCTTGATCTTAGGGGAACTGCACAAGAGGAGATCTTACTTCCTATCCGTGTTGGCAAATTTGGTTCAGATCTTCTTCTTGTGAGTTGTTTGAATTCCGCGTCATGAGAGGTCAGTACTAGCCTTCTTTCACATGATTCTACACTGTGCTTTCATATGTTGTGCTACTTGTACGGTAATGTTGCTTGATTTTAGTGAACTGCACAAATGGAGACAAGACTTCCAATCTGTATGTGCACCGCAATATCCCATTGAGGTAAGATAAGGATATTTCACAACTGTTGGCCTGTATTTTGCCACTTTCATCAGAAAATTAATGTCATTGTTTAGTGCTATACTTGTGCAATCTAATTGACATGCCAAATCTTACATTGAAGGTGAAGCTTGTCTGTTATTGAACCAAGTGATGAAGGGGAAGAACAAGCGGAAGAAAAACAAAAATCTACTCCTGGTGCTTTAATGAAGCACTGGAACTGTGATGATAGTTTTGCATCTTAATTTATTGCTATGGCTGGAATGAGCAATTGTTTTGCCACTGATTTGATGCCACTCTTAATGTAATACGTAATTATCTCTACTTGTGCAAACAGGGATCTTCTTTGAAGATACCATATATTTTAGTGGAACTGCACAAGAAGGTGTTGGAAACATTAATCTAATCGAGGAGTATATAGTAAGCATGGCCACCACAGTAGATAGCAACAGATGGTTCTAGAGAAGTGCTTCATCTGTATGCTCTACACAATAAGCCTCCTGACAAAGGTTGGTACTCGCCCACTGATTTCATCCATATGGTTGAGCTTTGTCATCTCTATTGGTGTTGTGCTACTGTTTAGATACTGTCATCAAAAAGTGGTATTGTCATTGAGAAGTGCTTCATCTGTGTTGTTTTAAATATTTCCTTTCCTTTTTTTTGAGCAAACAGGGATGCTAGCATTTAGTTATCCTCTTGTCTTTGCACAACAGGATCCTCCTCCTCTGAAGAAGAATATGGAGTACGTGAAGTGACTAGTTCCGATTATGCCAGGATGAAGAAGCCCTGTCTATCTTCTCATCAGAAGGAGCAGTTGAAGGATGGTTACATTACCCCCACAAGACCAAACTAACTTCAGCTCGGAAGGACCGACAAATCTCCATTTTCTTGCTGTGATGCGCGAGTACAATGTTGTTCTAGGATTCTTTCCGGTGAGTTCCATTTTTCTAAAAGTGTGCTCTACATGGACCATGTAGGTGCCTGTTTAAATTGTCAATTCATAGTACAATTTGCTTTATACTAATCACTTTTTTTGTATTTGTGCAAACATGGGTGCTCAGCTTGATTTCAATGGGAACTACACAAAATGTTCATGAATACATTGAATCATTCAATTCCACCACAAGAAAGGTGGTGCCAATAAGTTCAAGGCATTGCAACATATAAGGGCGAAATCATACAAGCTACGTGCAAATTTGGTTGATTTTGGTGGAACTGCACAAAAAGAACAGCTGGTTTATTTAGCACGAGGTGCCATGTCAATGTCCGAACTGATGGCAAACCCTGCCCATTCCACAATCGTAGGCATTTGATATTTTGGAATGGGAAAACCTTGTCAAATTTTGCTCATTGATTTTAGCAAGAAGACACGTGTTTGATATTTTCGAATGGGACGCCCTTTGCTGTCAGCAGCGTCGATCCATTTTTTCTTTATTCTTTAGTTGTGAAGTAAATATTGGCTCTGACATGTGAATCGCTGAGATGCATAATCATCGATTGTTTTGAATGTTCTCTATGAATTGCTAGGCCTGTGTGTTTGATTGCAACATACAGGAACGCTAAAAAGCTGCTCAAACTCTTTGTACTCCTTCTGTTCCTTTTTACTTCGCACATTGTGAAAGTGCATACTTTTTTCTATAAGATTGGTCAAAGTAGAGATACTTTGACTGCAGACAAAACTTGTATGCAGACTAGAAAGGACCGGAGGGAGTACATGTGAAACTGCTGCAAACGAGGTGATCACCCTGGGAATAATGCTAGTACGTATTGGTTTGCATGTTCATCCAATGCCAATGATACAAGAATTCGAACTAATCGAAATAAATTCATTCGTACACGGTCAGATTTCATATAAACATGCCGGATTTCATTACATTTCATACATTCTTCAACTAAAAAGGGGTGTGCTGGAGGTATAATTAATTAACCGGTTACCCACTGTGTCCGGCTGAGCTTAACAGAAGCTTGATGATTTAATCTGCAGGTGCAGATGCGAATCGACATGTGGCCCAGATGCCTGTTGGGCCCACGTGTCAGTCAGCCAACTACACCAGCAGTTAAGTAGAAGCAGCGTCCTTCTCCAACATAGCTCTCCAACTCCACGTCACCGCCAAGAAGCTAACCGGTCGTCAGTGGTCAACCCGCCTAGCTTGCCATAGCAATTAGGGCAACTAGGAGCCCAATGATCAAGATCCCCACATGGCAAACACCTTTCTTCTTGTCATTCTTCTTCTTGAAGTTCGTGTGTTGCACAGCCTTGTTCTTCCCATCAAACTTTGCTTTACCATCAAACTTGCCCTTGTTCTTGAACTTGTGGGGCTGGAAGTTCTTCTTCTGTACCAAATTGGCACTAGATCCTCCCTCAATTCCTCGAGCATGTGTGTCCTTTGCTCTCGCCTTTTCTTCCACATCAAGAGTGCCAATGAGATCCACGAAGGAGGAAGCTTAGTGATGATACCTCCGGCAACAAACTTGTCCGGTAGCATACAACTGAAGTGTTCAAGTTCTCTAGCAAATGACTGTATCTCATGAGCTTGCTCAACCACGGAGCGCTCTTCAATCATCCTGTAATCATAGAATTGCTCCATGATGTACAACTCAGTGCCAGCAACCGGAGGGTAGCAGCAGTGGCCTTACTTGGACCTGAGCGGCGGCGACCTACCGTGTTCTACTCTTCCTCGTTTTCTGTGTGGCGCGGCCTCGTTGGCAGCGGGGCGGGGCCTCGGCAGAGCCGGCGATGTCCTCTGTCTCGTTGCCGGCGGGCGGCGCCTTGGTGGAGCGGGGGCAATCCTCCCCCTCGTTGCCGACAGGGTGGGGCCTTGGCGGAGCCGGCAGTGTCCTCTGCCTCGTTGTTGGCGCCGCGGGGCCTCGGCGGAGCAGGGCCTCGTCGATGCCAGCGGAGTGGTGACTCGTCGGAGCCGGCATTGTCCTCTGCCTCGTCCTCGGTCTCGCCAAACAGCGCCTCGCCCGCTTCATCGCCCTCTTTGTAGGCGGCCGCAGCCTCCGCCTCCCGCATGCGGTACCGCCAGAGCTCGAGGCGGCCCTCGCAGGCGGAGCGGTATGAGTCGAGAAGAGCCTCCTGCTCCGCCCGCTCCGCGGTGATCTGCTCCTTGGCCTGCAGGTGCTCCTGGAGGAGATGGTGGTTGTAGGCGGCATCGACCTGCGCCTCCCGGAACTTCTCCTCACGCTTCTGCCTCACCATGTCCATATATTGGGCACGGGCCTCGCCGATGGTCATGGTGCAATGCACCGGCGAGGATGGCGCGGAGGAGGGGGTTGGCGCCGGATCATCGACTACCATGTTCTCCATTGGGATGTCGTCGTCCTTCGGCTGCCTGCCGGCCAGCCAGACGGCAGCAACGGCTGCCATCTCCTTGTGGTCCGTCGTCCGCCCGTCCCGAAGAGCGCTGGAGCGCAAGGAAGCCGTGGTGGGCAGTAGTGGTGTGGACAGGAGAATAGGAACGGATGGAGATGACTGCGGCTATGGCCGGCGCAGCAGTTTATATAGCAATGGTGGGCGGAGGAGGGACGGACGTGTGGCGCCAGAGTAGCTGCCTCGGCAACCGCGTATCATTAATGTGGGCGGCAGAAGGACGGACGAACGGCACTTGTGTCATTTGAAGGCGGAGCAATCGCATGCACCGGGAAGCGGGGCGGACGGCACTAACCGTTTCGGGCAGAAAGCGTGCGCAGGCGAGTGGGGCGGTCTGGGTGGGCCTGGGCAGTCAGACTCGTGCTTGGCAGTGGGTCGGTCCAGCAGCCGGACATGCTGGCTCGCCAGCTACCTCGCTGAGCTAAGCGACGAAAATCAAACGATGGACGTAGCTTCCGACCAGGAGCCGGCGCCACTGTCCAAGCCGGTTCATGCCGTGTTCACTATAGAGCAGGTGCGGCGGCACTTCGACTCCCTAATGGCGGAAGAGCTACCAGCATACGAGGACCTGTGCTGCAACCTCCGTCTCCTCAACGAGCACCGGTGAACAAGCGAACGACAATGCCGTCGCGGACATGTGGCCCTATGATCCTGGCTTCCCGAATGAGCAGCAGCCGCTGTATCAGACCATCTGTAGGGCCCGCGAGGCCCTCTCCGTCATCCTTCGAGTTGTTGCGCTTGCCATGGCGCCGCCGTCTCGCGTTGTCAACATGGTCAACGGACATGAGGATCAGGAGATGACTTTACTTGGAGAGGATGACAGTGGGGACCCACCAGGGCCATAGCCGCACGTACGCAAGTGCCTCCTTATTAGTATATAGAACTATAATTTTTTTGCTTCCTCCTGGTTTCCTGACATCACGGTCCCACACCATTGTCAACCTATATAGTAAATAAACAAGAGAATTGCACAAGAAGCGACCGACAGCTGGGACCAAGCAGCTCGAGCAGTATTTGTGTTTTTGAGGTGTGAGCACTGCAGAGTTTTTCTTGAGCGATGTTTAGTCCAGATATTAATTTTTCTCCTCCGAACAACAACGAAAATATCGCTGCAGCTATTAACTGGGCGGGCTGTGGCCCGTCTAGCACAAGCTAGATATCCAGCCCAGATATTAATTTTTTTCAAGCTGAAAATGGCTAGCCCAGCTATATTTTTTTAGGAATACCTGCAAGGTCAAGTTGTTATTCTCCGCTCGCTGGCTGCAAATCTTTCCTAGGAGGGATGCATTAGGCTTAACAAGAAAATGGGCTTTAAGAAATAATAAATGGGATGTAATTATAAAACTGGGCAGTAACTATAAAAATGCACCAAACACGTAATTACTTTATAAAATATTATTTTGGATATTAAAATTTTAATTTCATTAATTGTTGCGAGCGCAATGTTTCGCCTGATGTCTACTACACAACCTTCTTCCTGTAGACGTTGTTGGGCCTGCAAGTGCACAGGTTTGTAGGACAGTAGCAAATTTCCTCAAGTGGATGACCTAAGGTTTATCAACCCGTGGGAGGCGAGGATGAAGATGGTCTCTCTCAAACAACCCTGCAACCAAATAACAAAGAGTCTCTTGTGTCCCCAACACACCCAATACAATGGTAAATTGTATAGGTGCACTAGTTCGGCGAAGAGATGGTGATACAAGTGCAATATGGATGGTAGATAAAGGTATTTGTAATCTGAAAATATAAAAACAGCAAGGTAACAAGTGGTAAAAGTGAGCGTAAACGGTATTGCAATGATAGGAAACAAGGCCTAGGGTTCATACTTTCACTAGTGCAAGTTCTCTCAACAATAATAACATAGGTAGATCATATAACAATCCCTCAACATGCAACAAAGAGTCACTCCAAAGCCACTAATAGCGGAGAACAAACGTAGAGATTATGGTAGGGTACGAAACCACCTCAAAGTTATTCTTTCCAATCAATCCGGTGGGCTATTCCTATAAGTGTCACAAACAGCCCTAGAGTTTGTACTAGAATAACACCTTAAGATACAAATCAACCAAAACCCTAATGTCACCTAGATACTCCATTGTCACCTCAAGTATCCGTGGGCATGATTATACGATATGCATCACACAATCTCAGATTTATCCAACCAACATAAAAGTACTTCAAAGAGTGCCCCAAAGTTTCTACCGGAGAATCAAGAACGTGTGCCAACCCCTATGCATAGGTTCATGGGCGGAACCCGCAAGTTGGTCACCAAAACATACATCAAGTGGCACATGATATCCCATTGTCACCACGGATAAGCACGGCAAGACATACATCAAGTGTTCTCATAAAAGACTCAATCTGATAAGATTACTTCAAGGGGAAAACTCAATTCATTACAAGAGAGTAGAGGGGGAGAAGAAACATAAGATCCAACTATAATAGCAAAGCTCGCGATACGTCAAGATCGTGCCAAATCAAGAACACGAGAGATAGAGATCAAACACATAGCTATTGGTACATACCCTCAGCCCCGAAGGTGAACTACTCCCTCCTCGTCATGGATAGCGCCGGGATGATGAAGATGGCCACGGTGATGGGATCCCCCGGCAGGTGCCGGAACAGGTCCCGATTGGTTTTGGTGGATACAGAGGCTTTGCGGCGGAACTCCCGATCTAATCTCTGTTCTGGAAGTTTTAGGGTACGTAGGTATATATGGGTGAAAGGAGTACGTCGGTGGAGCTACGGGGGCCCCACGAGGCAGGGGGGCGCCGGGGGGGGGCACCCTCGTGAGCACCTCCCATATCTTCTGACGTGGGGTCCAAGTCCATCAGGTGGGTTTCCTTCCAAAAATAACTTCTCCAGTTGATTTCGTTCCGTTTTGACTCCGTCTGATATTCCTTTTCCTTGAAACACTGAAATAGGCATAAAACAACAAATCTGGGCTGGGCCTCCGGTTAATAGGTTAGTCCCAAAAATAATATAAAAGTGGATAATAAAGCCCAATATTGCCTAAAACAGTAGATAAAGTAGCATGGAGCAATAAAAAATTATAGATACGTTGGAGACGTATCAAGCATCCTCAAGCTTAATTCCTGCTCGTCCTCGAGTAGGTAAATGATAAAAAAATTGTTGATAGTGATTTTGGCATAATTTCAATATAAATCTTCTTACTTGTGATATGAATATTCAGATCCAAAGATTCAAGACAAAAGTTCATATTGACATAAAAATAATAATACTTCAAGCATACTAATCAAAGCAATCATGTCTTCTCAAAATAGCATGGAAAAAGGAAGTCCATCCCTACAAAATCATATAGTTAGGCTATGCTTCATTTTTGTCACACAAAGATGTTCCCAACTTCTATACCCCCAATGACAAGCCAAGCAATTGTTTCATACTTAAATAATCTCAAACTTTTTCAACCTTCACGCAATACATGAGCGTGAGCCATGGATATAGCAATATGGGTGGAATAGAATATGATGATGGGGATTGTGTGGAGAAGACAAAAAGGAGAAAGTCTTACATTGACGAGGCTAATCAACGGGGTATGGAGATGCCCATCAATTGATGTCAACATGAGGAGTAGGGATTGCCATGCAACGGATGCACTAGAGCTACGAATGCTTAACAAAAGAAAACTAGTGGGTGTGCATCCAACTCGCTTGCTCACGAAGACCTAGGGCATTTGAGGAAGCCCATCATAGGAATATACAAGCCAAGTTCTATAATGAAAAATTCCCACTAGTATATGAAAGTGACAACTTATGAGACTCACTATCATGAAGATCTTGGTGCTACTTTGAAGCACAAGTGTGGTACAAAGGATAGTAGCATTGAAGCACAAGTGTGGTCGGATTTTCTCTCATTTTTTTTGGGCCTCTCTTTTTTTTTGGCCTTGCTTTTTTTTGAATATTCTTTTCTTTCGTCCAGAGTCTCATCCCGACTTATGGGGGAATCATAGTCTCCATCATCCTTTTCTCACTTGGGACAATGCTCTAATAATGATGATCATCACACTTTTATTTTTCTTACAACTCAACAATTACAACTCAAACTTAGAACAAAATATGACTCTATATGAATGCCTCCCGCAGTGTACGGGATGGGGCAATGAATCAAGAGTGACATGTATGGAAAATAATGCATGGTGGCTTTGCCACAAATACGATGTCAACTACATGATCATGCAATGGCAATATGACAAAAGTAATGTATGTCATAATGATGATGACGGTGGAAGTTGCATGGCAATATATCTCGGAATGGCTATGGAAATGCCATAATAGGTAGGTATGGTGGCTGTTTTGAGGAAGATATAAGGAGGTTTATGTGTGATAGAGCGTATCATATCACGGGGTTTGGATGCACCGCGAAGTTTGCACCAACTCTCAAGGTGAGAAAGGGCAATGCACGGCATCAAGAGGCTAGCAATGGCGGAAAGGTAAAAGTGCGATAATCCATGGACTCAACATTAGTCAAAAGAACTCATATACTTATTGCAAAATTTAGAAGTCATCAAAATCAAGTACTACGCGCAATGCTCCTAGGGGATAGATTGGTATGAAAAGACCATCGCTCGTCCCCGACCGCCACTCATAAGGATGCACAAGCCAGGTACACTTCATGTTTCAAATTTGTTACACAACTTTAACCATACGTGCATGCTACGGGACTTGCAAACTTCAACACAAGTATTTTTCAAATTCACAATTATCAACTAGCACGACTTTGATATTATCACCTCCATATCTCAAAACAATTATCAAGCATCAAACTTATCTTAGTATTCAATTCACTCAAAAGAAAGTTTCACATATCTTGAACACTTAGTATATTAGGTTTATTCAAGCAAATTACCATGCTATTTAAGACTCTCAAAATAATCTAAGTGAAGCATGAGAGTTCATCTATTTCTTCAAAATAAAACTACCACCATGCTCTAAAAGATATAAGTGAAGTACTAGAGCAAACAACAAACTACTCCGAAAGATATAAGTGAAGATCAATGAGTAGTCGAATAATTATACAACTATGTGAAGACTCTCCTCATTTAATAATTTCAGATCTTGATACTTTATTCAAACAGCAAGCAAAGCTAAATAAAATGACATTGCAAGGATAGCACAACTCATGTGAAGAAGCAAAACTTAGGCTCAACCGATACTAACCGATAGTTGTTGAAGAAGAAAGGTGGGATGCCTACGGGGCATCCCCAAGCTTAGATGCTTGAGACTTCTTGAAATATTATCTTGGGGTGCCTTGGGCATCCCCAAGCTTGAACTTTTGTGTCTCCTTAATTCATCTCATATCATGGTTTCTCTTTTTATAAAAAGCTTCATTCACAACAAACTCAACAAGAACTCGTGAGATAGGTTAGTATAAACCAATGCAAAACCTTATCATTTTCTACTGTATCAAATCAATAAAATTATTATTCAACATTCAATACTAAATGCCTCTGCATATTTAATACTCCTATCCTCAAATGGAATCATTAAACAAGCAAACATATGCAAACAATGCAAACATAACAGCAATCTGCCAAAACAGTGCAGTCTGTAAAGAATGCAAGATCGATCATACTTCCCTAACTCCAAAAATTATGAACTAAAATTCCCACTGTAGTAAATTTATCAGAGCTCATTATGCAAAAAGGTTCAACATTATACCACTCTCTGGATTTTCTAGGGAATTTTTGCAACAACGGTAGAATTTCTGTTTTGAAACAGCAACATGCATACTTGCAAAATAAGCATGGCAAAGGCTATCCTTGATATTTTTATTGAAACTAAAGATGCAAAACACTAATCTAAATAACAGAAATAAAAAAATAACAAAAGTAAATGACTCTCCAAGCAAAACACATATCATGTGGTGAATAAAAATATAGCTCCAAGTAAATTACCGATGGAAGTGGACGAAAGAGGGGATGCCTTCCGGGGCATCCCCAAGCTTTGAATTTTTGGTGTCCTTGGACTATCTTGGGGGTGCCATGGGCATCCCTAAGCTTAGGCTCTTTCCACTCCTTGTTCCATAATCCATCAAAAGAATTCACCCAAAACTTGAAAACTTCACAACACAAAACTCAATAGAAATCTCGTGAGCTCCGTTAGAGAAAGAAAACAAAAGACTACTTTAAGGTACTGTAATGAACTAATTATTTATTTATATTTGTGTTAAACCTACTGTATTCCAACTTATCTATGGATTATAAACTATATTACTAGCCATAGATTCATCAAAATAAGCAAACAACACAATGAAAACAGAATCTGTCAAAAACAGAACAGTCTGTAGTAATCTGTAACTAACGCAAATTTCTGGAACTCCAACAATTCTAAAATAAATTGGTGGACCTGAGTAATTTGTCTAGTAATCATCTTCAAAAATAATCAACTAAATATCACTCTCCAGTAAAAAGTTACAGCTAATCTCGTGAGCTGCTAAAGTTTCTGTTTTTTACAGCATGATCATAAAGACTTCACCCAAGTCTTCCCAAAGGTTCTACTTGGCACAAACACTAATTAAAACACAAAACCACATATAACCAGAGGCTAGATGGATTATTTATTACTAAACAGAACCAAAAATAAAGAAACTAAAATAAAATTGGGTTTCCTCCCAACAAGCGCTATCGTTTAACGCCCCTAGCTAGGCATGATGATTTCAATGATGCTCACACAAAAGATAGGAATTGAAACATAAAGAGAGCATCATGAAGAATATGACTAGCACATTTAAGTCTAACCCACTTCCTATGCATAGGGATTTTGTGAGAAAATAACTTATGGGAACAAGAATCAACTTGCATAGGAAGGTAAAACAAGCATAACTTCAAAATTTTAAGCACATAAAGAGGAAACTTGATATTATTGCAATTCCTACAAGCATATATTCCTCCCTCATAATAATTTTCAGTAGCATCATGAATGAATTCAACAATATAACCAGCACCTAAAGCATTCTTTTCATTATCTACTTGCATAGAAATTTTACTACTCTCCACATAAGCAAAATTCTTCTCATGAATAGTAGTGGGAGCAAACTCAACAAAATAGCTATCATGTAATTGAAAATTAAGATCAAGATGACAAGTTTCATGGTTATCATTATTCTTTATAGCATACGTGTCATCACAATAATCATCATAGATAGGAGGCATGCTTTAATCATAGTAAATTTGCTCATCAAAGCTTGGGGGAGAAAAAAATATCATCTTCATCAAACATAGCTTCCCCAAGCTTGTGGCTTTGCATATCATTAGCATTATGGATATTCAAGGAATTAATACTAACAACATTGCGATCATGCTCATCATACAAAGATTTAGTGCCAAACATTTTAATGCATTCTTCTTCTAACACTTTGGCACAATTTTCCTTTCCATCATACTCACGAAAGATATTAAAAAGATGAAGCGTATGAGACAAACTCAATTCCATTTTTTTGGTAGTTTTCTGTTATAGACTAACCAGTGCTAAAACAAGAAACAAAAAGATTCGATTGCAAGATCTAAATATATACCTTCACTTACCTAGCCTCCCCGGCAACGGCGCCATAAAAGAGCTTGATGTCTACTACACAACCTTCTTCTTGTAGACGTTGTTGGGCCTGCAAGTTCACATGTTTGTAGGACAGTAGCAAATTTCCTCAAGTGGATGACCTAAGGTTTATCAATCCGTGGAGGCGAGGATTAAGATGGTCTCTCTCAAACAACCCTGCAACCAAATAACAAAGAGTCTCTTGTGTCCCCAACACACCCAATACAATGTTAAATTGTATAGTTACACTAGTTCGGTGAAGAGATGGTGATACAAGTCCAATATGGATGGTAGATACAGGTTTTTGTAATCTGAAATAATAAAAACAGCAAGGTAACAAGTGATAAACGTGAGCGTAAACGGTATTGCAATGATAGGAAACAAGGCCTAGGGTTCATACTTTCACTAGTGCAAGTTCTCTCAACAATAATAACATAGATAGATCATGTAACTATCCCTCAACATGCAACAAAGAGTCAATCCAAAGACACTAATAGCGGAGAACAAATGTAGAGATTATGGTAGGGTACGAAACCACCTCAAAGTTATTCTTTCCAATCAATCCGGTGGGCTATACGTATAAGTGTCACAAACAGCCCTAGAGTTTGTACTAGAATAACACCTTAAGATACAAATCAACCAAAACCCTAATGTCACCTAGATACTCCATTGTCACCTCAAGTATCCGTGGGCATGATTATACGATATGCATCACACAATCTCAGATTTATCCAACCAACATAAAAGTACTTCAAAGAGTGCCCCAAAGTTTCTACCGGAGAATCAAGAACGTGTGCCAACCCCTATGCATAGGTTCATGGGCGGAACCCGCAAGTTGGTCACCAAAACATACATCAAGTGGCACATGATATCCCATTGTCACCACAGATAATCACGGCAAGACATACATCAAGTGTTCTCATAAAGACTCAATCCGATAAGATAACTTCAAAAGGGGAAACTCAATTCATCACAAGAGAGTAGAGGGGGAGAAGAAACATAAGATCCAACTATAATAGCAAAGCTCACGATACATCAAGATCGTGCCAAATCAAGAACACGAGAGAGAGAGAGATCAAACACATAGCTACTGGTACATACCCTCAGCCCCGAGGGTGAACTACTCCCTCCTCGTCATGGAGAGTGCCGGGATGATAAAGATGGCCACCGGTGATGGGATCCCCCTCCGGCAGGGTGCCGGAACAGGGTCTCGATTGGTTTTTGGTGGCTACAGAGGCTTGCGGCGGCGGAACTCCCGATCTAATCTCTGTTCTAGAGGTTTTAGGGTACGTAGGTATATATGGGTGAAAGGAGTACGTCGGTGGAGCTACGGGGCCCCACGAGGCAGGGGGGCGCGCCGGGGGGGGTGGGCGCGCCCCCCACCCTCGTGAGCACCTCCCGTATCTTCTGACGTGGGGTCCAAGTCCATCAGGTGGGTTTCCTTCCAAAATTAACTTCTCCAGTTGATTTCGTTCCTTTTTGACTCCGTCTGATATTCCTTTTCCTCGAAACACTGAAATAGGCATAAAACAACAAATCTGGGCTGGGCCTCCGGTTAATAGGTAAGTTCCAAAAATAATATAAAAGTGGATAATAAAGCCCAATATTGCCTAAAACAGTAGATAAAGTAGTTGGACCAATAAAAAATTATAGATACGTTGTAGAGGTATCAAGCATCCCCAAGCTTAATTCCTGGTCGTCCTCGAGTACGTAAATGATAAAAAAGAATTTTTGATGCAGAGTGATACTTTGGCATAATTTCAATATAAATCTTCTTACTTGTGATATGAATATTCAGATCCGAAAGATTTAAGACAAAAGTTCATATTGACATAAAAAATAATAATACCTCAAGCATACTATTCAAAGTAATCATGTCTTCTCAAAATAGCATGGCAAAAGAAAGTT
Organism: Aegilops longissima; assembly: GCA_021605205.1. NCBI lineage: Eukaryota > Viridiplantae > Streptophyta > Magnoliopsida > Poales > Poaceae > Aegilops > Aegilops longissima. The sequence continues at coordinate 33,876 of JAHIAM010001542.1, forward strand.
CATCCCTACAAAATCATATAGTTAGGCTATGCTTTATTTTCGTCACACAAAGATGTTCCCAACTTCTATACCCCCGATGACAAGCCAAGCAATTGTTTCATACTCAAATAATCTCAAACTTTTTCAACCTTCACGCAATACATGTGCGCGAGCCATGGATATAGCACTATGGGTGGAATAGAATATGATGATGGGATTGTGTGGAGAAGACAAAAAAGGAGAAAGTCTCACATTGACGAGGCTAATCAACGGGTTATGGAGATGCCCATCAATTAATGTCAACATGAGGAGTAGGGATTGCCATGCAACGGATGCACTAGAGCTATGAATGCTCAACAAAAGAAAACTAGTGGGTGTGCATCCAACTCGCTTGCTCACGAAGACCTAGGGCATTTTGAGGAAGCCCATCATTGGAATATACAAGCCAAGTTCTATAATGAAAAATTCCCACTAGTATAAAAAGACAACTTATGAGACTCACTATCATGAAGATCTTGGTGCTACTTTGAAGCACAATATATGAGACTCACTACATGAAGAACAAGGTGCTACTTTGAAGCACAAGTGTGGTAAAAGGATAGTAGCATTGTTTTCTCTTTTTCTCTCATTTTTTGGCCTTTCTTTTTTTTAATATTCTTTTTTTTCGTCCGAGTCTCATCCCGACTTATGGGGGAATCATAGTCTCCATCATCCTTTCCTCACTTGGAACAATGCTCTAATAATGATGATCATCACACTTTTATTTCTCTTACAACTCGAAACTTAGAACAAAATATGACTCTATATGAATGCCTCCGGCATTGTACCAGGATGGTGCAATGAATCAAGAGTGACATGTATGGAAAATAATGCATGGTGGCTTTACCACAAATACGATGTCAACTACATGATCATGCAATGGCAATATAACAGAAGTAATGTATGTCATAATGATGATGATGGAAGTTGCATGGCAATATATCTCGGAATGGCTATGGAAATGCCATGATAGGTAGGTATGGTGGCTGTTTTGAGGAAGATATAAGGAGGTTTATGTGTGAAAGAGCGTATCATATCACGGGTTTGATGCACCGCTAAGTTTGCACCAACTCTCAAGGTGAGAAAGGGCAATGCATGCATCAAGAGGCTAGCAAATGCGGAAAGGTAAAAGTGCGTATAATCCATGGACTCAACGTTAGTCAAAAGAACTAATATACTTATTGCAAAAATTTAGAAGCCATCAAAAATCAAGTACTACGCGCAATGCTCCTAGGGGGATAGATTGGTATGAAAATACCATCGCTCGTCCCCGACCGCCACTCATAAGGATGCACAAGCCAGGTACACTTCATGTTTCAAATTTGTTACACAACTTTAACCATACGTGCATGCTACAGGACTTGCAAACTTCAACACAAGTATTTTTCAAATTCACAATTATCAACTAGCACGACTTTGATATTATTACCTCCATATGTCAAAACAATTATTAAGCATTAAACTTATCTTAGTATTCAATTCACACAAAAAGAAAGTTTCACATATCTTGAACACTAAGTATATTAACATTAAGCAAATTACCATGCTATTAACGACTCTCAAAATAATCTAAGTGAAGCATGAGAGTTCATTAATTTCTACAAAATAAATCCACCACCGTGCTCTAAAAGATATAAGTGAAGTACTAGAGCAAAAGACAAACTACTACGAAAGATATAAGTGAAGATCAATGAGTAGTCGAATAATTATGCAACTATGCGAAGACTCTCTCTCATTTAATAATTTCAGATCTTGATACTTTATTCAAACAGCAAGCAAATCTAGAGAAAACTACATTACAAGGATAGCACAACTCATGTGAAGAAGCAAAAACTTAGGCTCAACCGATACTAACCGATAGTTGTTAAAGAAGAAAGGTGGGATGCCTACCGGGGCATCCCCAAGCTTAGATTCTTGAGACTTCTTGAAATATTATCTTGGGGTGCCTTGGGCATCCCCAAGCTTGAACTTTTGTGTCTCCTTAATTCATCTCATATCATGGTTTCTCTTTTTATCAAAAGCTTCATTCGCAACAAACTCAACAAGAACTCGTGAGATAGGTTAGTATAAACCAATGCAAAACCTTATCATTTTCTACTGTATCAAATCAATAAAATTATTATCCAACAATCAATACTAAATGCCACTGCATATTTAATACTCCTATCCTCAAATGGAATCATTAAACAAGCAAACATATGCAAACAATGCAAACATAACAGCAATCTGCCAAAATAGTGCAGTCTGTAAAGAATGCAAGATTGATCATACTTCCCTAACTCCAAAAATTATGAACTAAAATTCCCACTGTAGTAAATTTATCATAGCTCATTATTCAAAAAGGTTCAACATTATACCACTCTTTGGATTTTCTAGGGAATGTTTGCAACAGCGGTAAAATTTCTGTTTCGAAACAGCAACATGCATACTTGCAAAATAAGCATGGCAAAGGCTATCCTTGATATTTTTATTGAAACTAAAGATGCAAAACACTAATCTAAATAACAGCAATCAAAAACTAACAAAAGTAAATGACGCTCCAAGCAAAACACATATCATGTGGTGAATAAAAATATAGCTCCAAGTAAATTACCGATGGAAGTGGACGAAAGAGGGGATGCCTTCCGGGGCATCCCCAAGCTTTGAATTTTTGGTTTCCTTGGATTATCTTGGGGGTGCCATGGGCATCCCCAAGCTTAGGCTCTTGCCACTCCTTGTTCCATAATCCATCAAAAGAATTCACCCAAAACTTGAAAACTTCACATCACAAAACCCAATAGAAATCTCGTGAGCTCCGTTAGAGAAAGAAAACAAAAGACTACTTTAAGGTACTGTAATGAACTAATTATTTATTTATATTTGTGTTAAACCTACTGTATTGAAACTTCTCTATGGATTATAAATTATTTTACTAGCCATAGATTAATCAAAATAAGCAAACAACACAATGAAAACAGAATCTGTCAAAAACAGAACAGTCTGTAGTAATCTGTAACTAACGCAAACTTCTGGAACTCCAAAAATTCTAAAATAAATTGGTGGACCCGAGTAATTTGTCTAGTAATCATCTTCAAAAATAATCAACTAAATATCACTCTCCAGTAAAAAGTTACAGCTAATCTCGTGAGCTGCTAAAGTTTCTGTTTTTTACAGCATGATCATAAAGACTTCACCCAAGTCTTCCCAAAGGTTCTACTTGGCACAAACACTAATTAAAACACAAAACCACATCTAACCAGAGGCTAGATGGATTATTTATTACTGAACAGAACCAAAAATAAAGAAACTAAAATAAAATTGGGTTTCCTCCCAACAAGCGCTATCGTTTAACGCCCCTAGCTAGGCATGATGATTTCAATGATGCTCACACAAAAGATAGGAATTGAAACATAAAGAGAGCATCATGAAGAATATGACTAGCACATTTAAGTCTAACCCACTTCCTATGCATAGGGATTTTGTGAGCAAATAACTTATGGGAACAAGCATCAACTTGCATAGGAAGGTAAAACAAGCATAACTTCAAAATTTTAAGCACATAAAGAGGAAACTTGATATTATTGCAATTCCTACAAGCATATATTCCTCCCTCATAATAATTTTCAGTAGCATCATGAATTAATTCAACAATATAACCAGCACCTAAATCATTCCTTTCATGATCTACTTGCATAGAAATTTTACTACTCTCCACATAAGCAAAATTCTTCTCATGAATAGTAGTGGGAGCAAACTCAACAAAATAGCTATCATGTGATTGAAAATTAAGATCAAGATGACAAGTTTCATGGTTATCATTATTCTTTATAGCATACGTGTCATCACAATAATCATCATAGATAGGAGGCATGCTTTCATCATAGTAAATTTGCTCATCAAAGCTTGGGGGACAAAAAATATCATCTTCATCAAACATAGCTTCCCCAAGCTTGTGGCTTTGCATATCATTAGCATTATGGATATTCAAGGAATTCATACTAACAACATTGCAATCATGCTCATCATATAAAGATTTAGTGCCAAACATTTTAATGCGTTATTCTTCTAACACTTTGGCACAATTTTCCTTTCCATCATACTCACGAAAGATATTAAAAAGATGAAGCGTATGAGACAAACTCAATTCCATTTTTTTGGTAGTTTTCTTTTATAGACTAACAAGTGCTAAAACAAGAAACAAAAAGATTCGATTGCAACATCTAAAGATATACCTTCACTTACCTAGCCTCCCCGGCAACGGCGCCAGAAAAGAGCTTGATGTCTACTACACAACCTTCTTCTTGTAGACGTTGTCGGGCCTGCAAGTACACAGGTTTTTAGGACAGTAGCAAATTTCTCTCAAGTGGATGACCTAAGGTTTATCAATCCGCGGGAGGCGTAGGATTAAGATGGTCTCTCTCAAACAACCCTGCAACCAAATAACAAAGAGTCTCTTGTGTCCCCAACACACCCAATACAATGTTAAATTGTATAGTTACACTAGTTCGGCGAAGAGATGGTGATGCAAGTGCAATATGGATGGTAGATACAGGTTTTTGTAATCTGAAATAATAAAAAAAGCAAGGTAACAAGTGATAAACGTGAGCGTAAACGGTATTGCAATGATAGGAAACAAGGCCTAGGGTTCATACTTTCACTAGTGCAAGTTCTCTCAACAATAATAACATAGATAGATCATATAACTATCCCTCAACATGCAACAAAGAGTCACTCCAAAGCCACTAATAGCGGAGAACAAACGTAGAGATTATGGTAGGGTACGAAACCACCTCAAAGTTATTCTTTCCAATCAATCCGGTGGGCTATTCCTATAAGTGTCACAAACAGCCCTAGAGTTTGTACTAGAATAACACCTTAAGATACAAATCAACCAAAACCCTAATGTCACCTAGATACTCCATTGTCACCTCAAGTATCCGTGGGCATGATTATACGATATGCATCACACAATCTCAGATTTATCCAACCAACATAAAATTACTTCAAAGAGTGCCCCAAAGTTTCTACCGGAGAATCAAGAACGTGTGCCAACCCCTATGCATAGGTTCATGGGCGGAACCCGCAAGTTGGTCACCAAAACATACATCAAGTGGCACATGATATCCCATTGTCACCACAGATAATCACGGCAAGACATACATCAAGTGTTCTCATAAAGAGTCAATCCGATAAGATAACTTCAAAAGGGGAAACTCAATTCATCACAAGAGAGTAGAGGGGGAGAAGAAACATAAGATCCAACTATAATAGCAAAGCTCGCGATACATCAAGATTGTGTCAAATCAAGAACCCGAGAGAGAGAGAGAGAGAGAGAGAGAGAGAGAGAGAGAGAGAGAGAGAGAGATCAAACACATAGCTACCGGTACATACCCTCAGCCCCGAGGGTGAACTACTCCCTCCTCGTCATGGAGAGCGCCGGGATGATGAAGATGGCCACCGGTGATGGGATCCCCTTCAGGTCAGGTGCGGAACAAGGCCCGATTGGTTTTTGGTGGCTACAGAGGCTTGCGGCGGCGGAACTCCCGATCTAATCTCTGTTCTAGAAGTTTTAGGGTACGTAGGTATATATGGGTGAAAGGAGTACGTCGGTGGAGCTACGGGGGCCCCACGAGGAAGCAGGCGCGCCCGGGGGGGTGGGCGCGCCACCCACGCTCGTGAGCACCTCCCGTATCTTCTGACGTGGGGTCCAAGTCCATCAGGTGGGTTTCCTTCCAAAAATAACTTCTCCAGTTGATTTCGTTCCGTTTTGACTCCGTCTGATATTCCTTTTCCTCGAAACACTGAAATAGGCATAAAACAGCAAATCTGGGCTGGGCCTCCGGTTAATAGGTTAGTCCCAAAAATAATATAAAAGTGGATAATAAAGCCCAATATTGCCTAAAGCAGTAGATAAAGTAGCATGGAGCAATCAAAAATTATAGATACGTTGGAGACGTATCATGGCCTTACAGAGTTGACGCGTATGCAAGGCTTTGTCAACTTATAGTCACACACGGTTCTAGCAGCAGTGGCCGTTGGATGTCCATCCAACGGATGCCGTGCTTCTTCTATAACCTCGGATATTCTAGCTTCACCTGCCCAAAAAATGATTTCTCCCCCTGGCATCTGGGGCGCACCGTTTCGGATGCTGACCTATGGGCCTACTAAGTTGACGCGTACCAAGGGCTTTGTCAACTTAGTCAATATAAATGATTCTAGCTGCAGTGACCGTACGATGTCCATCCAACGGCCGTCGTGCTTCTTCAACCTCTGGTCTTCTTGCTCCAGCCGCCCAAAGCAGCGCCGGTCGTGCTGCCTGCTCCTGCCTCCCGCGCAGGCCTCACCGCCCCCTACTACTCCCACCGCTGGCCAGGGCATCCCTCCACTCACCCACACCCCCTGTTATTCTGCGGCGACGGCAGCCTCACACCGCAGCCGAACCAGTGAACCTCAGACTCTCTCTCGCGTGCGCATCCACTGCCGCATCTTCCACAGCTCTGCGTCGTCCCCTTCCTAGGCCTCGGCGTCGTCCACCGCCCTGGTGCTCTCGGCGCGGCGTGGTCAACGTGGTCAAGGAACGACTTCCATCGGAAGAGTACTGTACATGGAGAGGCTGACAGCTGGGTCCATGGCAGCCGCAAGGAAGTGCTCCTTATTACGCGGAAAATAATTATTCCTCCACCTAACAGCAGGGACCCACCGGACGGGCCACCGTATTTGGCGAAAAAAACGTTTCCCCCTGACTGCTGGGACCCACCGGACGGGCCAACGTATTTCGCGAAAAAAACGTTCCCCCCGCTGTCAGCTCGGACCCACCGGAGGTGCCTCCTTATTACGCACAAAAAAATGAATACTCCCCCTGCTAGTTGGGACCCACCTTGGTGGGAGGCTGACTTGTGGGCCTACTAAGTTTACGGGGATGGAGTGCTTTGTCAACTTAGTCAATATGAACGATTCTAGCTCCAGTGACCGTACGGTGTCCATCCAACAGCCGTAGTGTGTCTTCAACCTCTGGTCTTCTTGCTCCAGCCGCCCAAAGCAGCGCCGATCGTGCCGCATGCTCATGCCTCCCGTGGCCGACTGTGCTGCCGCAGAGGCCTGATACGTCCATTTTGCATCATGCTTTTATATCGATATTTATCGCATTATGGGCTGTTATTTCACATTATGTCACAATACTTATGGCTATTCTCTTTTATTTTACAAGGTTTACATGAAGAGGAGAATGCCGACACTGGAATTCAGGGTGGAAAAGGAGCAAATATTGAGACCTATTCTCAAGCAACTCCAAAAGTCCTAAAACTCCACGGAATATCTTAAAATAAATAAAGAAAAATCGTTGCCAAATATGAAGGCCACGGGGCCCACACCCTGCTCACGAGGGTGGGGGCGCCCCTCCCCTAGGGCGCGCCCCCTACCTCGTGGGCCCCCTGGTGGCTCTCCGACGCCCATCTTCTCCTATATGAAGTCTTTCGTCAAGAAAAAAAAGAAGAAGCAACCTTTCGGGACGAGACTACCGCCACGAGGTGGAACCTTGGCGGAACCAATCTAGGGCTCCAGAGAGCTGTTCGCGGGGACACTTTCTCCGGAGGGGGAAATCATCACCATCATCATCACCAACGCTCCTCTCATTGGGAGAGGGCAATCTCCATCAACATCTTCACCAGCACCATATCCTCTCAAAACCCTAGTTGATCTCTTGTATCCAATTCTTGTCTCCAAGTCCGGGATTGGTGCTAGTAGGTTGCTAGTAGTGTTGATTACTCCTTGTAGTTGATGCTAATTGGTTTATTTGGTGGAAGATCATATGTTCAGATCCTTTATGCATATTATTACCCCTCTGATTATGAACATGAATATGCTTTGTGAGTAGTTACGTTTGTTCCTGAGGACAAGGGAGAAGTCTTGCTGTTAGTAGTCATGTGAATTTGGTATTCGTTCGATATTTTGATGAGATGTATGTTGTCTAGCCTCTAGTGGTGTTATGTGAACGTCGACTACATAACACTTCACCATTATTTGGGCCTAGAGGAAGGCATTGGGAAGTAATAAGTAGATGACGGGTTGCTAGAGTGATGTAAGCTTAAACCCTAGTTTATGCGTTGTTTCGTAAGGGCTGATTTGGATCCATATGTTTCATGCTATGGTTAGGTTTACCTTAATACTTTTGTTGTAGTTGCGGATGCTTGCAATAGAGGTTAATCATAAGTGGGATGCTTGTCCAAGTAAGAACAACACCCAAGCACCGGTCCACCCACATATCAAATTGTCAAAGTACCGAACGCGAATCATATGAACGTGATGAAAACTAGCTTGACGATATTCCCATGTGTCCTCGGGAGCGCTTTTCCTATTATAAGAGCTTGTCCAGGCTTGTCCTTTGCTACAAAAAGGATTGGGCCACCTTGCTGCACTTTATTTACTCTTGTTACTTGTTGCTCGTTACAATTTATCTTGTCACAAAACTATATGTTACCACTTATTTTAGTACTTGCAGAGAATACCTTGCTGAAAACCGCTTATCATTTCCTTCTGCTCCTCGTTGGGTTCGACACTCTTACTTATAGGAAGGACTACGATAGATCCCCTATACTTGTGGGTCATCAAGACTCTTTTCTGGCGCCGCTGTCGGGAGTGTAGCGCCTTTGGTAGGTGGAATTTGGTAAGGAAAAATTTATATAGTGTGCTGAAATTTACTGTCACTTGTTACTATGGAAAGTAATTCTCGAGGGGCTTGTTCGGGTATCTTCACCCGTCCCAAGAGAGCAAAGAGTTGCTCCTCAACCTACTGAACCTATTGAAAATGAAACTCCTTTTGAATTTCCTTCGGTATGATGGAAAACTGCTAGCTAATCCTTTTACAGGAGATGGAACAAAGCATCCTGATGAGCACTTAATATATGTGGATGAAGTTTTTGGATTATTTAAGCTTGCAGGTATACCCGATGACGTTGCTAAGAAGAAGGTATTCCCTTTATCTTTGAAGGGAGATGCATTGACATGGTATAGGCTATGTGATGATACGAGATCATGGAACTATAAAAGATTGAAATTGGAATTTCATCAAAAGTATTACCCTATGCATCTTGTTCATCGTGATCGCAATTATATATATAATTTTTGGCCTCGCGAAGGAGAAAGCATCGCTCAAGCTTGGGGGTGGCTTAAATCAATGTTATATTTATGCCCCAATCATGAGCTCCCAAGAGAAATAATTATTCAAAGTTTTTATGCTCGGCTTTCTGATAACAATCGCACCATGCTCGATACTTCTTGTGATGGCTCTTTTATGATGAAGACTATTGAATTCAGATGTGATTTATTGGATAGAATTAAACGCAACTCTAAAGATTGGGATCTCGACGAAGGTAAGGAGTCAGGTATGACACCTAAGTTCGATTGTGTTAAATCTTTTATGGATACCGATATCTTCCGTAAGTTTAGCACTAAATATGGACTTGACTCTGAAATAGTAGCTTCTTTCTGTGAATCTTTTGCTACTTATGTTGATCTCCCCAAGGAGAAGTGGTTTAAATATCATCCTCCCATAGAAGTAAAAGTAGCTGCACCTATTAAAGTTGTAGAAAAGACTGTCACTTATAATGATCCTATTGTTCCCACTTCTTATGTTGAGAAACCACCCTTCCCTGTTAGCATAAAGGATCATGCTAAAACTTCAACTGTTGTTCGTAAAAGCAATATTAGAACTTATACACCTCCTGAGCAAGTCAAATAATAACCTAATATTGCTATTGTTAAAGATCTCTTGTCTGATAATATTGATGGGCACGTTATTCAGTTCTATGGTGAATCTTCTAGAATTGCTAAACCTGGCACTAAAGATAAGACCTGTGGTAGGCGTGCCTGTTATTTCTGTTAAAATAGGAGATCATTGTTATCATGGCTTATGTGATATGGGTGCTAGTGCTAGTGTTATACCTTATGACTTATATAAAGAAATTAAGCATGAAATTGCACCTGCTGAATTGGAAGGTATTGATGTCACAATTAAACTTGCCAATAGGGATACTATATCACCAGTGGGAATTGTTAGAGATGTTGAAGTCTTGTGTGGGAAAACTAAATATCCTGCTGATTTTCTTATTCTCAGTTCTCCACAAGATAACTTTTGTCCCATTATATTTGGTAGACCCTTTTTGAACACTGTTAATGCTAGGATAGATTGCGAAAAGAATGTTGTTACTATTGGCTTGGATGATATGGTTCATGAGTTTAATTTCTCTAAATTTAGTAAACAACATCGTGAGGAAGAATTGCCCAGTAAGGATGATATTATCGGTCTTGCTTCTATTGTCATACCTCCTAGTGATCCTTTAGAACAATATTTGCTAGACCATGAAAATGATATGTTTATGAATGAGAGAAGGGAAATAGATGAAATATTCTTTAAACAAGAACCTGTTCTGAAACACAAGTTTCCTGTTGAAATCCTAGGGGATCCTCCTCCACCCAAGGGTGATCCCGTGTTTGAGCTTAAACCGTTGCCTGATAATCTTAAATATGCTTATCTTGATGAAAAGAAAATATATCATGTTAGTATTAGGGCTAACCTTTCAGAGCATGAAGAAGAAAGATTATTCAAAATCTGAAGAAGCACCGTGCCGCTATTGGATATACTCTTGATGATCTTAAGGGCATTAGTCCCACTCTATGTCAACATAAAATAAATTTGGAAGCGGATGCCAAACCAGTTCGTGATCCTCAACGACGTTTGAATCCTAAAATGAAAGAAGTGGTAAGAAAAGAAATACTCAGTGGGTAAGTCCTGTCCATTGTGTCCCTAAGAAGGGAGGTATTACTGTTGTTCCTAATGATAAAGATGAATTGATCCCGCAAAGAATTATCACAGGTTATAGGATGGTAATTGATTTCCGCAAATTAAATAAGGCTACTAAGAAAGATCATTACCCCTTACCTTTTATTGATCAAATGTAGAAAGATTATGCAAACATACACATTATTGCTTTCTAGATGGTTATTCTGGTTTCTCTAAAATACCTGTGTCGGCTAAAGATCAATCAAAGACTACTTTTACTTGCCCTTTTGGTACTTTTGCTTATAGACGTATGCCTTTTGGTTTATGTAATGCACCTGCTACCTTTCAAAGATGCATGATGGCTATATTCTCTGATTTTTGCGAAAAAATTTGTGAAGTTTTCATGGACGATTTTTCCGTCAATGGTTCCTCTTTTGATGATTGCTTGAGCAATCTTGATCGAGTTCTGCAGAGATGTGAAGAAACTAATCTTGTCTTGAATTGGGAAAAGTGCCACTTTATGGTTAATGAAGGTATTGTCTTGGGGCACAAAGTTTCTGAAAGAGGTATTGAAGTTGATAAAGCCAAGGTTGATGCTATTGAAAATATGCCATGTCCCAAGGACATCAAAGGTATAAGAAGTTTCCTTGGTCACGCCGGATTTTATAGGAGGTTCATTAAGGACTTCTCAAAAATTTCCTGACCTCTGACTAATTTATTACAAAAAGATGTACCATTTGTCTTTAATGATGATTGTGTAGAAGCATTTGAAATACTTAAGAAAGCATTAGTCTCTGCACCTGTTGTTCAGCCACCTAATTGGAATTTACCCTTTGAAATTATGTGTGATGCTAGTGATTATGCTGTAGGTGCTATTCTAGGGCAAAGAGTTGATAAGAAATTAAATGTTATCCATTATGCTAGTAAGACTCTAGACAATGCTCAAAGAAATTATGCTACTACCGAAAAGGAACTTTTAGCAGTTGTATTTGCTTGTGATAAATTCAGACCCTATATTGTTGATTCTAAATGAACTATTCACACTAATCATGCTACTATTAAATATCTTATGGAAAAGAAAGATGCAAACCGTAGACTTATTAGATGGGTTCTCTTGCTGCAAGAATTTGATTTGCATATTGTTGACAGAAAAGGAGTTGAGAACCCCGTTGCAGATAACTTATCTAGGTTAGAGAATGTTCTTGATGACCCATTACCTATTGATGATAGCTTTCCTGATGAACAATTAAATGTCATAAGCACTTCTCGTAGCACTCCATGGTATGCTGATTATGCTAATTATATTGTTGCTAAATTTATACCACCTAGCTTCACATACCAACAAAAGAAAAAGTTTTTCTATGATTTGCGACATTACTTTTGGGATGACCCACATCTTTATAAAGAAGGAGTAGATGGTGTTATTAGACGTTGTGTGCCTGAGCATGAATAGGAACAAATCCTACGCAAGTGTCACTCCGAAGCTTATGGAGGACACCACGTTGGAGATAGAACTGCACATAAGGTATTGCAATCCGGTTTTTATTGGCCCACTCTCTACAAGGATGCCCATAAGTTTGTTTTGTCTTGCGATGGATGTCAAAGAATTGGTAATATTAGTAGACGTCAAGAAATGCCTATGAATTATTCACTTGTTATTGAACCATTTGATGTTTGGGGCTTTGATTATATGGGACCCTTTCCTGCCTCTAATGGATATACACATATTTTGGTTGCTGTTGATTATGTTACTAAGTGGGTAGAAGCTATTCTAACTAGTAGTGTTGATCATAACACTTCTATTAAAATGCTTAAGGAAGTTATTTTTCTGAGGTTTGGAGTCCCTAGATATTTAATGACTGATGGTGGTTCACATTTTATTCATGGTGCTTTCCGTAAAATGCTTGCTAAATATGATGTTAATCATAGAATTGCATCTCCATATCACCCACAGTCTAGTGGTCAAGTAGAATTGAGCAATAGAGAGCTCAAATTAATTTTGCAAAAGACTGTTAATAGGTCTAGAAATAATTGGTCCAAGAAACTTGATGATGCATTATGGGCCTATAGAACTGCATATAAAAATCCTATGGGTATGTCTCCGTATAAAATGGTTTATGGAAAAGCATGTCACTTACCTCTCGAACTAGAACATAAGGCATATTGGGCTATTAAGGAGCTCAACTATGATTTCAAACTTGCCGGTGAGAAAAGGTTATTTGATATTAGCTCACTTGATGAATGGAGAACCCAAGCTTATGAAAATGCCAAGTTGTTTAAAGAAAAAGTTAAAAGATGGCATGACAAAAGGATACAAAAGCGTGAGTTTAACGTAGGTGATTATGTATTGCTATACAACTCTTGTTTAAGATTTTTTGCAGGAAAACTTCTCTCTAAATGGGAAGGTCCCTACGTTATCGAGGAGGTCTATCTTTCCGTGCCATAAAATCAACAACTTCAAGGTACAAACCAAGGTGGTAAACGGTCAAAGGATCAAACATTATATCTCAGGTAATCCCATAAATGTTGAAACCAATATTATTGAAACCGTAACCCGGAGGAATACATAAGGACACTTTCGCACTGCTTGCAGACTCAAAAGGAATAGGTATGTGGTACGGTAAGTAAACCGACCCCAAAACAATTTCTAAGACAATATTTCTCCGTTTTGGAATATTTAGAAAAATAGAAAAATAAGTGGCAGTCCGGGAAGGACACGAGGGCTCCACGAGGGTGGAGGGCGCGCCCTACCCCCTGGGCACGCCTCCCTACCTCGTGAGCACCCGTGTGCCCTCCGGACTCCGTTTTCTTGCACGATACGTATTTTGGTCGGTAAAAATTCATTATATATTCTCCTGAAGGTTTTGACTCTCGTATCACGCAAATCTCCTCTGTTTTTGTTTTGAGCTATTGCTGCTGCAGATTAGAGCAATATGTCTACTCAAGAGTCAGTCGGGGAGAGTCGGGTATCTAATCCGGCACCGGAACCAAGGGCAAACAGCGACGCGGACCACTTTGGGCCAGCAACGGAGGCAGAGATGGAGGCCGACTTGATGAGGGTGGATGCCATGGAGGATCAAGAAGTCACATCTTGCCTCCGAGCTGGGTTCACGATGGGGGAACTACAGAGCTCAGCTATTCCAAACTCGGTTATCCCTTCCAATGTTAAATTTCTTTCTTATGAAAGTATGAACAGGAGTGTCACTTGTTCTCCCGTAGCTATGCAACACCCTTGGGTGCAAGGGGCTTTAGCCGTTACAGGGAGGCTTCGTAAGGAAATAATGGACCTCAAGCAGCAAGTCAATAAGCTCGAGGGGGAGAAGCATATCCTGAGAGGAATCATTGCCAAGAATATCACACCAACAACAAAGAAGGAGGCATAATCACATGGGTATGGGCACTCCCCTTGGCAACTGCCAAGCTTGGGGGAGGTGCCCCGGTATCGTATCACCATCACAACTCCTATCTTTACCGTTTTTCTTAGTTCGATGCTTTTAGTAGTATCTTGATTTAGTAGAATAAAGTCATGGCATGATCTACTTTTGAGTTTTGCTTTATGATCTCTCTATGTAATCGAGTCCGTGAACTATATATATATATAATAAAGTTTAGTGTTGAGTCAAGGGCTTGATTATTTTGTCATGATCTTGGGTGAACTAAAGAAAAGAAAGAAGAAAAAGAATAAAAAGAAATAAAGAGTTCATATTGATCTTATTGAGAGTAATGACTCCACATAGAAAGAGTATGATGATTAAAAGTTGTTGGGAGTTGGCAAATATAGCTTTGGTCATCGTTGCAATTAATAGGAAGTAATAATGAAAGAGAGGTTTCACATATAGATATATTATCATTGACATCTTTTATGATTGGGAGCACTCATTAAAATATAACGTGCTAAAGAGTTGATGTTGGACAAGGAAGACAACGTGATGAGTTATGTTTTCTTATATCTAAGATAAAGTATGTTGTCATGGATCCTCTAACATGTTGAGCTTGCCTTTCCCCCTCATGCTCGCCAAATTCTCAGCACCAAGTAGAGATACTACTTGTGCTTCCAAATACCCTTAAACCAGTTTAGCCATGAGAGCCCACCATATCTACCTATGAATTGAGTAAGATCCTTCAAGTAAGTTGTCATCGGTGCAAAGCAATAAAAATTGCTCTAAACATGTATGATTGATTGGTGTGGGAGAAATAAGCTTTATACGATCTTGTGATGTGGAAGTAATAAAAGCGACAGACTGCATAATAAAGGTTCATATCACAAGGGGCAATATAAAGTGATGTTCTTTTGCATTGAGATTTTGTGCATCCAACCATAAAAGCGCATGGCAACCTCTGCTTCCCTCTGTGAAGGGCCTATCTTTTATTATTATCCTCTACCTTATGCAAGAGTCACGGTGATCTTCACCTTTCCTTTTTCATTTTATCCTTTGGCAAGCCCAGCATGTTGGAAAGAACATGATATATATATCTAATTGGATGTAGGGGAGCATGAATTATTATTGTTGACATTACCCTTGAGGTAAAAGGTTGTGGGGCAAAACTATAAGCCCTATCTTTCTCTCGTGTCCGATTAAAACTCCGTAACCACAAGTATTGCGTGAGTGTTAGCAATTATGAAGGACTAAGTGATAGTTGAGTATGTGGACTTGCTTTTAAGCTCTGACATATACTCTTTCCGATGTTATGGTAAATTGCAATTGCTTCAATGACTGAGGTTATAATTTGTTGGTGCTCAATAAGGTTTCTGATTCATACTTTTGCATTGTGAAAAGATCATCACTTGAACATAAGTAATCATAGGACAAAATCTATGTGTTGCTGTTATAAGAACAATCATGATGCCTTCATGTCCGTATTTTATTTTTATCGACGCCTCTACCTCTAAACATGAGGACATATTTATTGTTTTCGGCTTTTCGCTTGAGGACAAGCGAGGTCTAAGATTGGGGGAGTTGATACGTCCATATTGTATCATGCTTTTATATCGATATTTATCGCATTATGGGCTGTTATTTCACATTATGTCACAATACTTATGGCTATTCTATTTTATTTTACAAGGTTTACATGAAGAGGGAGAATGCCGGCAGCTGGAATTTCGGCTGAAAAGGAGCAAATATTGAGACCTAATCAAGAACTCCAAAAGTCCTAAAACTCCACGGAATATCTTAAAATAAATAAATAAAAATCGTCGCAAAGATGAAGGCCAGGGGGCCCACACCCTGCTCACGAGGGTGGGGGGCGCCCCCCCCCTAGGGCGCGCCCCCTACCTCGTGGGCCCCCTGGTGGCTCTCCGACGCCCATCTTCTCCTATATGAAGTCTTTCGTCAAGAAAAAAAGAAGAAGCAACCTTTCGGGACGAGACTCCGCCACCATGAGGCAGAACCTTGGCGGAACCAATCTAGGGCTCCGGCAAAGCTGTTCTGCCAGGGACACTTCCCTCCGGGAGGGGGAAATCATCACCATCATCATCACCAACGCTCCTCTCATCAGGAGAGGGAAATCTCCATCAACATCTTCACCAGCACCATCTCCTCTCAAAACCCTAGTTGATCTCTTGTATCCAATTCTTGTCTCCAAGTCCGGGATTGGTGCTAGTAGGTTGCTAGTAGTGTTGATTACTCCTTGTAGTTGATGCTAATTGGTTTATTTGGTGGAAGATCATATGTTCAGATCCTTTATGCATATTATTACCCCTCTGATTAAGGACATGAATATGCTTTGTGAGTAGTTACGTTTGTTCCTGAGGACAAGGGAGAAGTCTTGCTGTTAGTAGTCATATGAATTTGGTATTCATTCGATATTTTGATGAGATGTATGTTGTCTAGCCTCTAGTGGTGTTATGTGAACGTCGACTACATAACACTTCACCATTATTTGGGCCTAGAGGAAGGAATTGGGAAGTCATAAGTAGATGATGGGTTGCTAGAGTGACGGAAGCTTAAACCCTAGTTTATGCGTTGCTTCGTAAGAGGCTGATTTGGATCCATATGTTTCATGCTATGGTTAGGTTTACCTTAATACTTTTGTTGTAGTTGCGGATGCTTGCAATAGAGGTTAATCATAAGTGGGATGCTTGTTCAAGTAAGAACAGCACCCAAGCACCGGTCCACCCACATATCAAATTATCCAAGTACCGAACGCGAATCATATGAACGTGATGAAAACTAGCTTGATGATATTCCCATGTGTCCTCGGGAGCGCTTTTCCTATTATAAGAGCTTGTCCATGCTTGTCCTTTGCTACAAAAAGGATTGGGCCACCTTGCTGCACTTTATTTACTCTTGTTACTTGTTGCTCGTTACAATTTATCTTGTCACAAAACTATCTGTTACCACTTATTTCAGTACTTGCAGAGAATACCTTGCTGAAAACCGCTTATCATTTCCTTATGCTCCTCGTTGGGTTCGACACTCTTACTTATCGAAAGGACTACGATAGATCCCCTATACTTGTGGGTCATCAAGGCCTCACCGCCCCTACTATTCCCACTGCTGGCCAGGCCCTGCGGCGACGGCAGCCTCACACCGCAGCCGAACCAGTGAACCTCGTGACTCTCTCTCGCTGGTTTCCACCGCCGCCGTCCCCCGCCCTAGGCCTCGCCATCGTCCACCGCCCGGTGCTCTCGGGCGCGCGTGGTCAACGTGGTCAAGGAACGACTTCCATCAAGAGTATTGTACGTGGAGAGGCTCGACACCTGGGTCCACGGCGCCGCAAGGAAGTGCCTCCTTATTACACGCAAAATAATTATTCCTCCACCTGACAGCAGGGACCCACCGGACGGGCAACTGTATTTCACGAAAAAAATGTTTCCCCCTGACTGCTGGGACCTACCAGCTACATCTTCGCATGCAAGTAAGTGCCTTCGGGCACAAAAAATGATTCGCCCCCCTGACTGCTGGGACCCACCAGCTACATCTTCGCAGGCAAGGAAGTGTCTGACAGTCAGGACCCACTTGGTCGACGCGTACGTTGCGTTGTCATTCTGGTCGCGAACGTATACGTACATACTGGTCGATGTAGAGGCGCGCACGTGTCATAGTAGAGGCACGCACGTAGCATGTACACGTACATACAGCGGCCAGTGTGAAAGAAAGAAAATAGGGCCACGTATGTACATATGGGCAGGGTCTCGAACGCCTACTCGCGCAAACGTACGGACAGGGCTCGTGTACATGGCTGGGCCGAAACGGAGAAACTGCGTCGTCGTCGTGTTCATGGGGAGCCAACCGGCTGGGTCGGAACGGAATGCGTCGTTGTGTTCATCGGGAGGGCTTGGATGGAACAGCTGATGGAAACGAGGCCTGGCATACCGCAGAACGGAGGAAACGGCCTTGTGTTCGACCGGCCACGGTTGAAACGGGATCCCGTTCATCGGGAGGGGTTTGGCGTACCGCAAAACAGAGGAAACGGACCTCCTACGGTCGAAATGGGGGTCATATTGATTGGGACGGGTGTGGCGTACCGCAAAACTGAGGAAACAGACTTGTGTTGGAGTGCTGCAGTCGAAACGAGGGTCCTGTTCATCGGGAGGGGTGTGGTGTACCGCAAAACGGGACTCCACGGGATACTGTTCATCTCCACCGTCGACCCCCTCTAGCCTCCACGGGCCATCGCTCATCCACCGTCGACCTCCTCCAGCCTCCACCGCGATCGCTCATCCACGGGCTCTTGTTCATCCAGCCTCCACCGCCGCTACTCCACCGGCCATCGCTCAACCAGCCCTCTCCACGGGCTCCTGCTCAACCACCCTCCAAGGGCTACTGCTCATCCATCCCTCCACCATCTACTGCTCATCCTGCCTCCACGGGTGGTCATGTTCATCCAGCCCTCCACGGGTCCTGTTCATCCAGCCCCAACCGCTCGATCGATCGGGGTCCTGTTCATCCAGAGGCAACACCACGGGTCCTGTTCATCCACCCCACCGAACTGTTCATCCACCCCCCCAAAGAAGCGCCATCGCTCATCCCGAGGCAGCATCGATCGCTTCGATTAGCAGCAGAGCGGCGAATCTCTCGATCGGGTTCGCTTAACATCCACCGATCGATCGCTCGGGTTCAGTAACGAGTAGCCTGCAGTGCAATCGCTCGGGTTTAGTTAGAGCCCAACGCCTCTCTTGGGTTCAGTTAGAGCCCAACGCCTCGCACCCACGAGTGTGAGTGTATGAGAGAAACGTGCATCGCTCGGCCCCGACCACCCACCATAACCGGGAACACCCCGATATTTTTCTCGCCCTCGCTTCTACCATGATTTTTTCCATCATGGACGGCCCAAAGAATGTCATGTAGCTGCATCTCCGGCCCGCCCAGGATGAAAAGCCCATTTTCTGTCATGATTTTTTGTCATAGAAGTAGGACCCCACCACATCTATGATGATATCGGGTTTTGTCACAATTATCGTCATAGAAGTGTCATAAGTATGATAGAAAAAAATTTCGTTCGGTCCAAAATGTCACAGATGTGTCTTTTTTGTAGTGATATTAGCTTTCTTGCGGCTAAAGAAGGGCAGCAACCGCTTTCTGTGGTGTCCACGAGGGTCAGGCGCCGCCTCATGGCCCCTCGGGCATCGCCTCGTGTTGATTCCACTTCCCAAAATTCACATATATTCCAAAAAATCTCCATCGGTTTTTATCCCGTTTGGACTCCGTTTGATATGGATTTTCTGCGAAACAAAAAACATGCAACAAACAGGAACTGGCACTGGGCACTGGATCAATATGTTAGTCCCAAAAATAGTATAAAAAGTTGCCAAAAATCTGTAAAAGTTGTAGAATATTGGCATGGAACTATAAAAAATTGTAGATACGACGGAGACGTATCAAGCACCCCTCTTTGATAGATTTGAGTCTAAAATCTACTGAGAGAAAATCAAGAGCCGGAAACTTAGACAGTGGTTGAGCATCACAGTCAACGGCGGAGCTACGTGGGGTGGACCTGGGCCATCGCCCCCCAGGAAAAACGAATTTTGTTTACTACCCCTATGTATTACACACAACCCATGACCAGAAGGCCCATTTATCAATGCTAGTCTTCGTTTCCTGGAGACGAACGAATCCATCTAGCGACCAAATCGATTTCCCCTTTGACCTGTCGCCTGCGATCACGGACGCATGACAACCTGAGCGTGGGGTTGGGGCACTGGCATCCGGCAGGCAGCCACTCTGCCTTGCCGGTGTGGCTGCATGGGGGTGACCACTGGCCGCTCCAATCTGGCCTTTGCTGCGGAGAACATCAGGCAACATCGACGCCCTGTAGTGCCTCGGTTAGCCGGTGAGAAGCTGCCCTCGCTAGATCTTTCTTTTGCTCCTTTACATTCCTAGTCTTCTAGTCGATCTCTCCAATCTGGGCGTCCTAGCAAGCTAGCTAGCTACTTTGTCAACACTGCTCTGTACTAGTGTACTAGTTATTTGGACCCTGTCAACACTGCTAGCTGGATCTCTGTCTATCTTTCCCCTCTGCAATATCTAACTTGTTGTATTCATATGCTTTTGTATTTGAGTTTTTTTAACAGCTTTGCCCCTCCAGAGATTTCTTTGAAGCTCCGCCACTGATCACAGTAGATCTAACTTGAGAGTTCTTGTGTAACTCTTTAGACGGTTAGGCGTTAATTAGCTCGAGTGACGAAGAGTAATTGTCGTCTCCGAGTCAAGCCTTCAGCAACCAAGAGTCATTGTGGTTTGCGAAGAGCGACCAAGAGTAATTGTGGTCACCGAGGAAAAATTGTGTCGAACGTTTGGAGATTGCCTAGAAGAATCTACCATGAGTAAAATCAACTCAAGTTCGAGGAACTTCATGTTGAGGAGAATAGGACAAAGAGAGTTTATGTTCTATGTTTAATCACAAGTCCCTCCAACCAAGTGTAGCTCTTTTGCAGAAGTGAACCGGTCTACCAAATCTTCTGTTGCCCTTGAGCACACTGGTCATTTCTATGCTTCTGCATCTCCTTCAACGGTTTCTTTTCGAGGCTCTTGGTTGTTGATATCTATTTATGTATTGCGATACCTTATCTTCCAAGCATTCCTTTCAGTACCATGACAATGTTATGCTGCATAGTTGCTTTTGTAGTACTTAAGGTTGTTTGGATGTATGTTCAACTACTTTTCATATGGTGCTACTTAGTCATTCTGCTAAGTCTTGCTCTGATGAACATTTCACAGTAGTGTGCATGTTTTGTATCTGTGATGTGCGCAATTGTTTCGAGTGTGAAATTTTTTCGTGTGTGCAATTCTATCTATGTTGACAGTTTTGTTTCTGTACTAGTTTTGTTTTGCAGAACTAAAACTGCTTAGTTTTGTTTCTATATTAGTTTTTGTTTCCATAATAGTTTTGTTTCATAAACAATTTTATTTCGGGAACAATTTTGTTTCAGAAACAGTTTTGTTTCGGGAACAACTTTTTTCTGGAACTAGTTTTGTTTCAGAAATAGTTTTCTTTCATGGAACTGAAACAACTCCGTGTATTATCCACCATGTTGTGTTGAGAGTATTCAACATTTCAAAGGACAAAAAATTGAATCTCCTATTCACCCTCCTCTGGTCATATACTCAGGCCCTACACTTTCCTTTCTATTTGCACCGACCTTGCGTTCCTTTTTCTTCTTCTTCCTTCTCCACATATGAACCCTAACCCCAGCCGAGATCATAGATTGCTCCATGGAGGCTTCCTAGGTTGCTTCCTTTTGTCCATTCCTTCGCTTCAATGGATTGGGGCGCCGACCATGTCATCTGAAGGCTCCTCCTCTTCATGCCCATCTCTCTTGTTTTTTTTCTATGGCAATTTTCTTATCCATTCCATTTCATGGCAAATGCATATATGGATTCTGACGTATGCGCCTTGAGAGGATAGTCCAGTAGTAGTTTTTTCCTAGTTAGTTTTTTTGTTTTGTCTAGTTCAACTTTGATGTTTGAGGATTGAGCCAGAATTTAATCTCCCCATTTGATTGCCCTGCTAGACACCGTTTTCAGGAGTACCTCATAATCGATCTCCATGTAGCTATAATAAATTTTATAGCCCATGGTACATCTTGTCCTAGTTAGGTTTTTAGTAGTGTCCTCTTTCTCTTTTTATCAAGGGCAAGAGTGTTGGAAATATGCCCTAGAGGCAATAATATTGTACTATTTATTTCCATATTCATAATTAAGAGTTTCTATTCTATGCTTTAACTGTTATGATCCTGGAATGTGCGATTCAATGGAAAACTCATAAGCAAGTGTGGAATGAAATGGTAAAATAAGATTCCTAGTATTGCCTCTAAGACTAGCTCAAGTGTTGTTGATGTTCATGTTTTCTGGATCTTAGGATATCGTTAAGTGTAATGATAGTGTTAAAACAACTTTGAGAGTATGCCATAGAAAGAAAGATCATATTGAATCAACCCAGACTTATTAGTTATACTTTAAGATACAATCATGAGAAGTCAATTGTTGTAACACATAGTGTTAACATGTGTTTTAGTTCCTTAGACCATGATTGTATCATAGTCACTTATTACCGTACGATGAACTTTGGGGTTGCTCAAACATCATCTGTAAGACGGTGATCACAAAGACAACTTACAGGTTCATTGGAAAGTTTGACAAGGGACTACATAGCTCAAGAGTGGGATTTGCTCCTCTGACGATGGAGAGATATTCTAAGGGTCCTCTTGGTGTGACGACATCCATCATCGTCTGGCCAGACACATGTTACTAGGTCACGGCGATGCCAGAACATGTCAACGAGAAAGAAGAACAAAACCGGTAACAAGGAGACCGGTGTAGTAAGCATGTGTTGACTCAAGAGGATATCGATATATCTCACCTCGGGTTTTGTAAAGCATTGTGAAGTAAAGGGAATAACACATGATAACCAAAGGTTCACTCGAATGTCATTCATGTACTCATAGGGATTGATATGGACGTCCACGGTTCCGCTACCGGTCATTGAACGAAAGGGGTTTTGTTCATGTGCACGTTCTACCGAACCTATAGGGTCACAGGCTTAAGCTAATCACGATTTGTTAAGTGTTAGAAAGATAAGAGCAATGAGAAAATATTTATGAAATATTATATTTGAAATAGTTCCGAGAGGAACCGGAAGCGTTTCAGGTCAACGGAAGGGTTTCAGGATTTATCGGGTAATAGCAATAAATTATATATAGGTGGAAATAGTTTCTGGTGATGTTAAATTAATATTGAAAGGCTCTAAATATGATTATGAGGCTTTTATATTTACTTAAATATCAACAGGCCTTAAAAGGCCAAGTGGTGGAAAGCTACTTGGGCGACTTGGGCCCAAAAGAGATGGTGCCCCCTTCCCCCCTTGTAGAAGGAAGGGGGTCGAATTGGAGGGGGTTTCCCTCTCCTCATGGCCGGCCAAGGGGGCAAACTCCCCCCCTTTGTGTAGTGCCTTCTCCCCCTCCTACAACCTATATACTAGAGGTTTTGGCACTTTTGAACATACAAGTTTTGGAGCCTCCTCTAGTTCTCTAGTTTTAGTTCTAGATGATCCAATTAGAGCTATACATAGATCCTCTAATCCTTATAATTAGAATCTAATCTCAGGTAGTTTACATAGGACAGAAGCATGGTAAGTGGTAGCCCCCGAGACTCGTGGCGGGCGCAAGCGACCAACCTGGGGATCAAAATCTCCTCGGAAACCGTCTTGCACTTTGAATTTTCTGCATTGAATCATCAATGCAGTAGCCTCCGGGACTCGAGTTGGGAAAGATAGCCAATCTTAGGATATTATCTCCTCGGGGACGAGCTCGCATTGCCATCACCGAGAAGCACCTTTGTGGGGAAGATGCTGAAGGTCAAAAAAATATTTTGCTTGCAAAATTGTAACGCAATACACCTTGACAACAAGATGTACTGCCTCTTGGATAAAAACCAAACAATAGGATGGAAGTGTCAGTATCCTGGAAAAACTGAAAAACTTATGTATAAACATTATGGTTGAATTAAGTCAATACTTTTGGTGCCAACCAAAATTGGTCTTCAAATTTAATTTGCGCTTCCCTTGCTTTAACTTGATTTGCTTCCTTTCTCAAGGCTTTGAGCCAACAAACCTTCAGGTTCAACATCCTTGTCCCAAAGGCACTTGTGGCTCGCTTCTCAAGCCAATTTAGTTGAACTAAATTTAAGTGGCAAAGAGAAGCAAGGCAATCCAGCTATTGGTCAGAGACTCAGGCTGAAAAAGGAGCAATAGTAAAAGGCTTCAAAACGACTTAAGGAAGAAAACACTTAGGCCATTATGACACAAATTAAAGTAAAGGCTTAAACATCCCCCAAGTCTGACTTGACTTGGGTAAAGTACATAGAATAAAAAGAACATCTTTATTCAACGCATATGATGCCTCACCGAACTAAAAAATGTGAATGTTTTTAAAATCTAAGCATGGAAGCGATTTAGCTTGTTTATGCTCCCAAAGTTGATTATGTGGTCCAGGCTTGCAGGGGGACGAGGTCCCAGCCCCCAAGCCAGTCTCGATGTGGTGGAGCAAGGAGCTCGACTCGGTGAAGAGACGACACGACATGATCGACGTTGCGAGGCGAAGACCTCAGTCCAGCTGATGTGACAAAGTAGGTTGGCGAGGTGATGTCGGAGCTCCCATGTCAACCGACGTGATGGAGCAGGTCGCCGTGGTGGACGTCAACTTGATGAAGTGATGGCACGACGGTGACACTAGACGGACTTCGTGATGTGGTTGACGTCGGCTTGATGAAGCGACCAGGCGGTGATGCCGACACACCTGACCCGTGCAATCCGTGGGTGGACGAAGTGTTCTTGGAAATTCCGAACTTCTGGTCGGCTAACCGAGGTGGCGATGTGAAGTGGTTGATGTTGGCCGACGAAGCGACGATACAGTGATGCTGGTGGGTCGAAATTTGTGGTACAACAAGGACGGACCGATGTGATACCGGCGCGACGGTGAAGGGCACCTCGAAAAAAGGCTCAACAGTTGTAGGCACGTGTTGAGAACAGAACACAATACCCTATAAAACATTTTCTTAATCAAAGGACGTCTGACAGCCCATTCATGAAAAAAAGATGAACTTGGGTCGTATTTGTTTTGTACAGAAAATAGATTAGAAAATTGATGCACTCCTCAGGCTCCTCCTGAAGTTTGAACCATTGGGTCGACCTTAAATTTTGAGGGTTTGTCAACATATAATTCGGCATGATCTGAACGGTTGGATCTTCCAAATGATGTTAGAGTTGGCCGCTGGATTCGTTTTTTCGAACTCGCGTGGATTTGCATCCAGATTCAATAGGGTCTCGATAATCGGCGACTAATGGAGATTCCACCATTGGATCGTGATGAAATTTTCAAGGTCGTTGTATAGTCATTACCACACAATCCCACCGAAGGGATCATCGAAACGATGCTCGAGGAGGCGGCGCCGATGAAAACAAATCTGTTGTCTAGATAATTCTGCACTGTCGCGCGAGGGCAAAGTTTACATTGAGCCCTCGAGCTCCATGGACGAATTTTTCCATGACCTTGGCTGAGATTGAAGTTGATGAAGACACCCGGCCAATCTGAGACATGGCGTAGTCCTCGACCTGGTCGAGGTGACTAGTCAAGTCAGCGACGAGGATGGTGGCGCCGAAGGCGAAGATTTGTGCCGGTGTGTAGATCACGCAGGAACCAATCTGAACTCCCATCGCACCACAACAAGCGCTTAGCAAGACCTGTATGGGCCACCAACGATGGAGCAAAATGATGTCTGCTAGAACTATGTCGGTATTTCTCCAAAGAGGAAGGGATGATGCAGCACAACAACGATAGGTATTTTCCTCAGTGATGAGACCAAGGTTATCGAACTAGTAGGAGAACCAAACAACACTACGTAAATAGCTCCTGCACACAAATAACAACTACTCGCAACCCGACGTGTTAAAGGGGTTGTCAATCCCTTTCGGTAGTGGCGCCAAAAATTGGCAAATGGACGAGATAAAGTTGTAATAGATTGGATAAATAGATCACAAATAAAATAAAGTGAGAAAGGTATTTTTGTATTTTTGGTTTAATAGATCTGAAAATAAAAGCAAATAAAACTAGATCATGAAGGCAAATGTAACAAAGAAGAGACCCGGGGCCGTAGATTTCACTAGTGGCTTCTCTCGAGAAAAATAGCAAACGGTGGGTAAACGAATTACTGTTGGGCAATTGACAAAACTTCAAATAATCATGTTGATATCCAGGCAATGATCATTATATAGGCATCACGTCCAAGATTAGTAGATTGACTCCTGCCTGCATCTACTACTATTACTCCACACACCGACCGCTATCCAGCATGCATATAGAGTATTAAGTTCATGGAGAAATGGAGTAATGCAATAAGAACAATGACATGATGTAGACAAGATCTATTTATGTGGAAATAAACCCCATCTTGTTATCCTTAATAGCAACGATACATACGTGTTGGTTCCCCTTCTGTCACTCGGATCAAGCACCGTAAGATCAAATCCATCACAAAGCACCTCTTCCCATTGCAAGATAAATAGATCAAGTTGGACAAACAAAACTCAAATATCGGAGAAGAAATACGAGGCTATAATTCACTACAAAAAAAATACACTTCAGTGATGATACGTGTTTGTCACAGTAGGTCACGTTTTCTGTCATGCATGTACATCCATGACAAATTTATGACAGAATCAAGATAGTCATACCTGTGATGTCGTAGAAGTGTTCCATGACATTACCAAAATTATCATCACGGAAGTGTCCACTTCCATGACGATAAATCGCGCGTCACGTAAGTGCTTTGCCAAGGGTGACCGACACGCGGCATCCACCGTAACGGAACGCCGTTAAGCTATCGGGTTCGATTTTGGATCCGATAACCCGTTAACAGCCCCGACCAATGGGGATTTTCCACGTGTAAAATCATCATTGGCTGGAGGAAGCATGTGTCGGCTCACCGTTGGGACAGATGTCATCCACTCATTGGACCCAAAGCGCCCATGATACGTTGACATGTGGCACGGCCCAACAGAGGCCCATTCCTGTGAAAAGGCCGGCCCGTTTGACTTGGTGAAAAGGTGGTGGGCTGGCCCACGGCAAGCCTGTTAATGGCATGTTCGCATATAGCCCATTTACAACCCGCTAACCCAGGGCCCGTTTACGTCCTATCCGAATTAGGCCCAGTAGCGTCATCTGGGCCATCCAATATAATTCCAGCCCGTTTTAACTTCCGACCCATGTATGGCCCATGAAGTCTTTCGGCCCATATGAGGCCCTTATTACTCTCGGCCCATTAACGGCCCGTGGTAAAACTGGCCCATAATGAACAAAGGTATCACTTTATACCCATTAACGCACGTGGTGAAACCGCCCGTAATGAACATTGTATCACTTTATAACCATTAATGACCCATTATTCCGCTAATGCTTCCAGCCCATGTTATCTTTCGCCTTCTCGTGCCCATTTATTCTTGGGCTCATTTACACATTCGCTTACTTACGGCTCACATCGCTATTTTTCGCTTAGGGCCAAATTCAGCCTGTGGTTACAATCGGCCCGTTTGTGGCCCGTTAATACGTTCGGCCGTTTTCATAGCGTCATCAAAATACGGACGATTTCAACTCTAGCCCATTTACGGCCATAATGTGGTCTATTATTGGCCCATGTTTGGCCAACCAATCATAAGCCCGTAGAAGGCCCATTGATGATACGACCCATAGAAGGCCCATTGTGTCTACGTCCCGTATAAGGCCCATTGTTTCTACACCACGTAGAAGGCCCATTGTTTCTACGGCCCTAGGCCCATTGTTTCTACGGCCCGTAGGAGGCCCATGTTAACTATAGCCGGTGGGCATCAAAGTTCGCCACCAGTGCAAAGATAGGGAACACCCTACACTATACAAAAATGGCTTGCTGTTTTCTTCAGCCGGTGGCTGCACGTTAAGAACAATTTTTGTATCGCACCAAAACAAATTACAACTATAAAACAAAAGGAAGGTTGGCATAAAAGTTAACAGTCTAGCAGATAAATGCACCACCAGAAGTTCAGAAGCTCGGTTTATTTGTCCTGACTGTTACGTTTTCATGTTGTATTGTCCGATGGAGCACCATAACCTTCGCCTTCAGTTCTCCTAGGCTCCTGAACAACATAGAAAATGTCTGATAGTCTGGTTTCAAAACCATGCATATCTTGACAACATCGTACAATGTCTCTCCTTGTTTCACAAAGGGTCTCTGTTAGGGAATGGACTTGTGTCTGGAGCGTATATACAACATTGTTTTGAGCTTGCATATCTTGATCATGAGGCAGTTTGGACGAGATTGCATTAACAGCCAAGCTAGTATTACGCAGGAACGTGCTTTTGGCACTGTTAGTGGACAGGTACTGACCCACTACAGCAAGAGCTGACATTGCAGTTATAGTTTCCTCGCCACCTTCAGAAGGTGGCGGTTCCACCATTTTTTCCATAGCTTGCTGAAAAGTTGTGGTTTTACATTAGTAGCACCAGAACAGAAGATATTAAGGAGGCAGCAAAACCAAACAAAATAGCTTTGGTCTATATACAGAACTTATTCTGGTGAACCCATGTAAAATAATAGTTGTATTTTATTGCAAAGTACATAATAAAACTAGGTTCCAAACATATGACCATGTACCATCGCTAATGTATTGTCTATTTCTTCACATTGTATTGAGGGCTAAGGATAAAGAGACGAAGTTTATAATATGGTAAGCATAGTATGACATCATTCATATCACAAAACAACTGAGAATAGACAAACAGGCAATTGTAACATTGTGTGGGAAAGTCCAACACGGAACTAGATTACAGGTAAAGATCAAAGGAACATCACTCCTCTCTTTTAAACCTTGTAAGGTGCAATGATACGCTAAGACAATTGTGTATAAAATTGAAAAGAGTAATAGACATTGGCTGCAAACCATGCAGTTCAAGGCACAAGTCAGAGTAAGTAGTAGTTAAAAGGCATGAGGATTAAGGACTTACAACAACGGCTTTGACTGGTGTAGTCATGCCCTTCTTCTTGCTGGTGTGACAGTCCTTGAAGATTCCCGCAGCATTTGGTTCAGGTACTTTTTGGTCCTTTCGGGCTTTCCTCCGTATTTGGAACAAGTCAATATAGATCTGATAATATGGTACAACGAAAAGAGTGAAACAGCAGCTAATTACAAGAGCCTCGCAATGTACAATATAGCTACGAGATCCTGTCGTCTGTTGGAATTTCACTTTCGTGCAGTTGGCCTTGTTCTTTGAACAGATCACCTATAAGAAGATAGATTTGTGTGGCACGTGCATAAATAGGACTTCAACATGTGATCTGATGACATATATATAATGTTCCCGATACTTCGGATCGGACCAGTGTTTAACGAGGCCTCTCCAGTCTTCATCAGATATATTTTCCACTGGAGATGTTTGGGCAAGTTCACTGTTAGCCTTGCCTTCAAAGTGAATTTTCCTCAAGTTATATCGATACTATCATAGAGAAGACTTGAAAACATGGGTGCAAGCTTGTCTGGTTGCATCATCTTGGCTATCCAACTTGAACCTCATCTGTTGAAAATTATGGGAGTCTAATTATCAGCAACCTAGAAAGTATTGGACAGAGCAAGACAATATTACTAGTCTCCATACATAACCATACTTACAGATAAATGGTCGAGGAAGGTGTTGAACTGGGTTTCGTCTTTGTCATTCCTGTACTGAATCCATGTTGGGAGGATACATACATGACACCTAACAGCAACCGCTGCCTCTGATACTAACTTGGCTGACTCTATAGCATCACGTGGCCTTTTTAAATCTGCCTCAAAACGGATCTCCATTCTTCCTCCTCTAGATTTAGTTAACCTATCGAGCATTATCCTTGATGTTTGTTTCCTCTTGCGCCTAGGTGCTAGTCCAACAACAAACATAGGAAGTGTTAGTGTACATCAAACTGTGAGACACATATAAAGAAGCATGCAACTGTAACTTGACTCCAGAAACTACCTTCTTGCTGTTGAAGCTCACAAAATTCATCTGATCTTGCCAACTCATCTTGTGTCAAGAGTGCTTCAGAAGTATTGTCAGGTGGCAAGGGAGCTTGGGAACTTGCTGCTAGCTGCATTGACCAACGAGTAAATCGTGCAACTGGTGGTACTGTGGAAGGTGTTGCAACAACTAGGGTTGTCTCTGCTTGTTTGGTGGCAGCTATTTGTTTCTATTTGGCTTGTTCTGCAGCTCGTGTAGCACGGGATGCCCTGTCAGTACAATTTTCCGCTGGACTTGGACCTTCTATTGCACCATCAATACCAGCAGAATCTGCAGGATTGTTCCGCTTCCCTTTCCCTGTCGTTTTGTCTTGCTTCCTCTTTCTCTGTGACATGTTAAGTCAAGCCGACAATAAAAACAAATAACAATTTAGATCTCCAGAACAAATGTACTTTGATGTAAGAACATGGTGTGATATACAGATATTGTATGTTCTAGAAACAGGAACACGTGTCTTAGTCACAAGTATAATGTGTAAAGTAAGCAGATGAAATTCAACAAAATTAGAAGCAATACAAGCTAGACATCATACATAACACGCAACCACATATAACGGTGCCAAGTTAGAGGGAGCACCTGTGATGGTGCACTAGGGGAGACATGCTCATCACCAACACAGCTACGTTGAGTGTCTATGCATGTGTTGTCTTGGAAATCATCTTGGGGGGATGGAGGAGTAGAATCTGTAGAGGCCCTCCATTTGGAAGGAGCAGCTTCATCCGCTACCTTGCTAACTTCCTCCCGCTTTATTGATTTTGAATTGTCAAGTAAAACCGACAAGAAAAAGCAATAAAATTCACTCTTCAGAACTCATTTGTGCATGATACTGACAATCACTACTTTGATGTAAGGCAAACACATGATTCCAGGATGGAATGATACGAAAAACAGGACGACATGGCATATTCACAAATGTTTGTGTAAACTAAGCAGAAACCATTTCACCAAATAAGAAGCAATGCAAGCTAGACACCACGTGAAAGATGCAACCAATATGACTCTGCCAAGTTAAAAGTGTCCCATCATAAATGGCATTTCAACAAATTAGAAGCAGCGCATGCTATAAATCATATCAAAGATGCAACTAATATCACACTGCATATATTGAAGGTGTCTCGTCATATTGATTTATGCGGGATACAAAAAAACAATAGTTTTATGTGAGGACATGCTTAATATATAGATGTACTATGTACTAAATACAGGAAGGCATGTCACATTAACAGGTATAATGTATAAGCTAAGAGGAATAGCACAAGTAGTTTAACCAGATTGGAAGAATTACAATCTAGACACCATATGCAACATGCAACCACATATCACGCTGCCAAGTTAGAGCAAGCACCTGCGATGCTAGTGTAGGGGAAATGCGGTAATCAACTACAGAGCTACATTCACTATCTTCATCTAGCCTTGTTGTTTCTTGAGAATCATGCCGGGAGGCTGACGCTGCATTCTTTAAATGAGGAGTAATCCACTTGCCTGACTGCCTCATCATAAGTGATTGATGAGAGATACACAAGAACATTAGTTTGATGTAAGAACATGGTTAATACATAGATGTACTAGTATGTACCAAAAACAGAAAGGCATGTCATATTCAAAGGTATAATGTGTAAGCTAAGCAGATGCAATTTAACCAAATTGGAAGCAATACAAGCTAGACATCCGGCTGGAGTGGTGAGCATGATCATCTAGGACCTGAGAGCCTGGTGGGAGGCGGGCTGCTTCGCCACCATCGCGGCTTTTTAGTTGGCTTCCAGGTGATGCCTCTCTTTGCTGGGCTTGTCACTGGCTTGGCCAGTGCCCTGACTAGCTATTTGTCTTCTGGTGCTCATGGGATGGTGGTTCATGTAAAAAATAACTTTCCTTATATTAATAAAGACTGACTTCGGCCTTTCGAATACAAGCTAGACACAATATGGAACATGCAACCACATATGACACCGCTGGTTAAAGCAAGCACCAGGATGGTGGTTCATTGCGTGCAGGTCATCAACTCTAGAGCTACGCCACTGCCTCCATCTGCTGACATTGCACCTATTATAAGGTTGAAACGTGTCTGGCCTATCCGCGTACGACGCTGGAGCGACTTCTCTCTTTTATTTTTTGCTTCTCTCATAGCAGCAGAGTCTAAAATGCCCTTGTATAAAAACACAATAGTGAGAGCATGGGTGAAGTGTGTGTGCAGAACTAGTGCACTGTAAAAGTAGCAGATAGCAGGTGGCTGAAAAATAAATGACAGGAGACATGTCATAGCTCTACAACATTGCATGGCAAACAAAATTAGATTCTACTCCGTATGATTTTGTAATATATGAGCACAGGAAATGCAGGTACTCCTCCAGCACACCACCACATGTGGTCATATCAAGATAACAGTCGACTGAAAATAAATAGGTCAGTCGATTTTTTAACGAACCGTCCCATCTATAAGGAACGGCAGATGGCCTTCGTCTACCTCCCGCTAGTCACTTGACGATCTTTCTCGAACCGCCGGTGACCACCGCCTGCACCCTGCCTCCGCCGCCCGCCTCCCTCGACCTCACACCACCGCTGCAGCTTGGCAGCGCCCTGTGCCATCCTTTAATCCCGGCCGACCCAGATCGGGCGCCAAGAGTTCTAGGCCCCACACGCCCTAAGATAAACACCGAGGCGCTGCTTCCCCGGCGTAATAGGCGGACTAGCGTTATTACTGGGAATGCTTCCATTAATTGGGAATCAACTGACCAGGAAATTCAGGGGGTGAAGGACCTCTAGCTAAGGTGAAATAGTATATGAGGAGAAACCTTGTGCATCGCGAGTTACTAGGAACGTCTAGTATCAAGAAGAAGCGGTCAACTAGTGTCTTCTGTGGGATGAATACCGTGCAAGCAGACACGTAAGATTTGCACGAATAAGGGAAGAGGAGTACCATTTTCGGTTGCCGGTGTGGTCGCCTCCACATGTCGCGCCGATCTTCTTCTGTTTGCCGGGGAAACCGATGTTCTGGAGGGTGCAGGCTTGGACGAACCCATCGCCAAATTGTTGACTGTGTTGCCGTGGCCGTATGTCGGCGGAGGGGAAGCAGATCCAAGGCAGCGAAGGACGGCGTAGCAGGAACAGCTCCGGTGCGGTGGAGGGTGGCGAAGTTGGAGCGGCACTGGTGAGGCGCAGGACGGCGTGGTTGAACTGGCTCGGTTACAGACGGCTCGGCCTTGGCTTCAACTACTAGCCATGGAGGGCGCTATGTTGAGGTTATGTGGACGACGACGCCGGGTATCGGCTCCGGCATGATGGAGGAGGGCGGCGGTTGATGGGTGGAATGGGGTGGCGGACGGAGGATGCCGGGGTTTCGCGGCTGGTGGAGAGGTAGTTTTTGCGCCCACGGAGTATGAATGGGGAATCGGACGGGTGGGCGGGGGGAGGGGAGAACCATGTTTCGGTCTGGGACGCGCTTGTTTTTGGCTTTTTTGAACATAAGATGGGACGCGCTTATTTGAAATTTGGGCAAAGTACAAACTTTGCCCCCTCTTAAATTTCGGACCTACTACGGGTCGGGGGTAGGATGGTAATCCTAGGTGTCCCAAATAGTGGGCGGGAGCGATTTTGGCCACGCGCATGTGTGCTTAGGCGGCCATTGTGTATGAATGTTTTTCGGAGGCGGTTGCGTGGCGTCTAGATGAAGCTACAAACCTACTCCGGTTTAGAACTTTGGACGTTGGGCCGGTAGGTTTCACGGGTCGGAGTTATTAGAAAAGTAATTTCCTTGTACTACCAAACATTGGTCTCACGTGGTTTCGGGCGAGTAGAGGCTCTTTTGGCGCTTCGTTTGAAATTTTGAAACACAAGCATTCATGTTTAGAGTACTCTTGAACTTTGAGGATTGGCCTAAATAGACAACATTAAATTTGACCTTGTATGTTTGAAAACCTCATAAATTACTCGCTTATTTTTGAAATTTTGACACTTGAAAATCCTATAAGTACGATTATTTTGGAATGGAGGAGCTAAATTAGAATCTATTTTGTACACGACTACATATGCTATTATGTACAAAATCAGAACAAAGATTGGTGCCCCCATAATTTAGGTATGATTTACAAATGCCATGATATCAAATTCAAATAATTGAATGGACTTCATGTTGAATTTGATTTTTTTTAAACCACCTTAAGTTGAATTCAAATGTATGCTAGTTCATAGGTAGCTATTTATAATGTTCATTGTGTAACTTTCGTATGTATAATGTGCTTTACACACACAACATGAACTATACTCACGTTTATATTCGATTGCTAAAGTGATGCATTGTCTGGAGTTCAAAATACTAACTATGTGGATCAATTGTGTCGAATAATAACATAGACATGCTCAAATTCGATAGAATCTAGATGTCTAATGGATCAATGACCGTTCCTTACGCGAATTGCAAATATCATGATCCCATCCTAATATTTGGATACAATTTATATCTTTAATCAATGTGTACAGCAGTCTTGTACGTGTAGTTTCACTCTCCATCGGTGGTCTCTCACACACTCTCTCCCGAGGTGTCTTTCTCGCACACATGCTCTCAATATAACCCTCCATCCCTCTCGTAACCATTTACGACTGTTTTCACTAACCTTTATCACAAGCACTCTTCCTATCGCAAGCATACACACGCACAATCCCCATCGACCCTTTCTATATACATAGACCTGCCTACGTGTCTCCTGTGCGCACATTATCTTTAGGCTGTCTCTCATGCATTGTCTCACACCTCTCTTCCTAATCGACGAGTATGATTCTAGCAGAGCATTCTGTAGGATGCCCCTTAAAGTTAGGTTGGATGAATAGTAATATCAGAGATAAAGGGGTTACCTTAGTCCGAGAACTGAGGGTTACAAATCCTAGCCGGCTTTGTCAGTGGGCATAGAGTCCTTCACAATTATGCTATCTTTGTCTTGTATGACTAGTCATCCATGGGTCTCCCTAAATGCGTCACGGGCCGACCAATGTGGCGCAGGACGGAACCGAACGAAGGGCCTCACCTCGACCCACCGGACCTCACGCAGTGACACACCCTCTGCCCCCATGTATCGTTATCTTCTCACACCCACACATACCAACACAGACACCACACAAAAAAATCTCCTGGTGCCTCTATCCACTCCCCCTTGCATATACACACTCAAGGGAATCTCTCGCTGTGACGTCATATTCGTCTCTCTCTCTCTCTAGACCGCTCTCATTTCTCGTGCTATCTCTCCCACGCCCCCCTGTCGGCCCCTCTATCCATGCCTCTCTCGAATATGTAATACACACACATACCTCTCTAGGCCCTGCCAAATGCATCAACTACACATTCACACACGTTACATCACGTACCCCATTGATCTAAAAAGCCATCTCTTCATGTTTATTTCGCATACAACATTCCTTTTGAATAAAGTGTGGCCAAAAAAATATTTTAGAATTTCTACATATATACAACATTACAAAGTTATATGGAGGAGTATGAACGCTTGCATTGCATGGTGTCCACAATGATATTTATTCCGCACTGTGAATTTGTAAATTTTTATACTATATATAAAGTTAGTCATAATAAAGAGAAACGAAGAGCATCTCTCTCTCCATCGCATACCCCCCCTCTACGCCCCTTTCACGTACGCACACAAACTATCTCCAGGTCCTCTAAAATTAAGCCCCCAGCACATTCACGCATGTTTCATCTTTCTCTCGCGATATATACAATGACGATCATTGTATTTGAAGCGGAAAGCATGATACATACATTGGACTTCGAATCCACTCATTACGGTCACCATTTACGCTTTTGTGGTTATTATATGATCACGGCTCATCGTACAACTCAGATTTGCTCTAGACATGACTAGTTGACCAGCTTAAATGCTCCACGTGGCACCTCTAGTGTTGCATCACATTATCTCACTACCATCGGGCGCACTGCCGGCTTGTATCTACTCTACATCTACACTCTTATAAAATACTAGCAAGATTCCCATGCGTTGCACGAACATCAAGATGCATTTGTATCGTAGTTTATCTTGTGGGAGAAAAGGATGAACAAGGAAGGCCTTATTTGCAAGTGTGGAGAGGGTGTGGGTATCTTTTGCAAATTGCCATAGTTTCCTTCCTATCCGTCGAGATATAGATCGGACGGCCTATATAGGATGGCAGCACACGATTATCATCGACTATGCTTTTTATAAGAGTAGGGATAAAATACACTCTTATAAAAAACAGAGTTGGTGATGATGGTGTGCCTGCCATCCTGCAATATAGGTCGTCCGATTTATATCTGATGGATAGGAAAGAAATTATGACAGTTTTGCAAAAGGTACCCATGCACCTCTCCACATTTGCAAATAAGGCCTTCCTCATTCATCCTTTCTCTCACAAGATAAACTAGTCATACAAATGCATCTTGATGTTACGCAACGACGGGCATCTTGCTAGTAAGAATGAAAACAAACGACAAAAAAATATTGGGACGGTAGTTCAAGTCATGACCGCGGGCACAGTGGACAAGGTGGCATTGTATTGGTATGCTGAGCCGTCTGTTTTAACACACAGGAGCTGGTGTGGTGATTATACACACGCGCACGCATGCACACGAACTGCATGCACGCAACACTCACACGAACACATGCACCCACGCAGGCACGCAACACTCACACGTACACACGCAGCCATGCACGCACACAACACTCACACGCACACACGCACGCATGCATGCACACACCAGTACACCACACGACCAACACACACTCTCACGCTCAAGTGCTCAACCTACACGTGCATGCGCACACATCAGGCCCTGACAGATGCTACATCTTGAGCTTGCGTTGGTTTTCCCCGAAGAGGAGAGGATGTTGCAGCACAGTAGCATAAGTATTTCCCTCAGTTTTTTAGAACCAAGGTATCAATCTAGTAGGAGGCCACGCGCAAGTCCCTTGTACCTACACAAAACGATAGCTACTCGCAACCAACGCGATTAGGGGTTGTCAATCCCTTCACGGTCACTCACGAGGGTGAGATCTGATAGAGATAATATTTTTGGTATTTTTGGTATAAAGATGCAAAGTGAAAAGAAAAAGCAAAGTAAAAACAAAGCAAGTAAATAAAGTGATGGAGATTGATATGATGAGAATAGACCCGGGGGCCATAGGTTTCACTAGTGGCTTCTCTCAAGAGCATAGATATTCTACGGTGGGTGAACAAATTACTGTTGAGCAATTGACAGAATTGAGCATAGTTATGTGGTTATCTAGGTATGATCATGTATATAGGCATCACGTCCGGGACAAGTAGACCGAAACGATTCTGCATCTACTACTATTACTCCACTCATCGATCGCTATCCAAAGATGCATCTAGAGTATTAAGTTAAAAACAGAGTAACGCCTTAAGCAAGATGACATGATGTAGAGGAATAAATTCATGCAATATGATAAATACCCCATCTTGTTATCCTTGATGGCAACAATACAATACGTGCCTTGCAACCCTTTCTGTCACTGGGTAAGGACACCGCAAGATTGAACCCAAAGCTAAGCACTTCTCCCATTGCAAGAACGACCAATCTAGTTGGCCAAACCAAACGGATAATTCGAAGAGACTTGCAAAGATAACTCAATCATACATAAGAGAATTCAGAGAAGATTCAAATATTATTCATAGATAAGCTGGATCATAAACCCACAATTCATCGGTCTCAACAAACACACCGCAAAAAGAAGATTACATCGAATAGGTCTCCACGAGAGAGGGGGAGAACATTGTATTGAGATCCAAAAAGAGAGAAGAAGCAATCTAGCTACTAGCTATGGACCCGAAGGTCTGAAGTAAACTACTCACACTTCATCGGAGGGGCTATGGTGTTGATGTAGAAGCCCTCCGTGGTGGATGCCCCCTCCGGCGGAGCTCCGGAACAGGCCCCAAGATGGGATCTCGTGGATACAGGAAGGTACGGCGGTGGAATTAGGTTTTCGGCTCCTCTTTTGGTCGTTTGGGGATACGTAGGTATATATAGGAGGAAGGAGTACGTCGATGGAGCGTCAGGGGGGCCCATGAGGTAGGGGGGCGTGCCCAGGGGGGCGAGCCCTCCACCCTCGTGACCGCCTCTGGCAATTCTTGGAGTAGGGTCCAAGTCTCCTGGATCACGTTCGGTGAGAGAATCACGTTCCTGAAGGTTTCATTCCGTTTGGACTCCGTTTGATATTCTGTTTCTTCGAAACACTGAAATAGGCAAAAAAACAACAATTCTGGGCTGGGCCTCCGGTTAATAGGTTAGTCCCAAAAGTAATATAAAAGTGGAAAATAAAGCCCAATATAGTCCAAAATAGTAGATAAAGTAGCATGGAGCAATCAAAAATTATAGATACGTTGGAGACGTATCAACAGACACATACACACCCAGGTGATTCCCGCGCACGGGGTGGAGTCTTGTCGCGCCTGCGTAAATTTGTGTTTATATGACCTTTTCCCTATGCGAACTGACAGGTGGGACCCACAAGGAATGTGGTCAATTTAACTAGTCAACATGGTGCCACGCAGACTATTTGGCCGGTCAACCAGAGTGCAATCCGATGCTGAACCGTGAGCAAGTGACCGATAATCTCCGCAAAACATATATAGTGACCGTAATCAGCTTATTCTCAAGTTCGTGAACGATACACTTTTCTCTCTATAGGCCCTCCAAAACTACATCTCTACACGTTCTCGCATGTTACATCTAACAACTATGCAATACAGCACTACTACTACACTCTAACACAATAAATCATATGTGTTTTTAGTTTTACTAGATATCATATTGTTACTTAATTATTCAGTTTGCATACATTAAAATTGCCTTTGAAATGTATGGCCAGTATCATATACCGCACGGGAAAAACCCCGCCCTTTCCTGTTTAATTGGGTTTGTGTCAATAGATCGTGCGAAACAGCAAAACTATAGTACTATATACAGTACAAGTGACAGTTCACTGGGCCGTCATGTCGTGTACTCCTCCGTCGTAAGAGTGGAGCGCTCGCTTTCATAAATCTTCTAGTCCCTTTCGCCGACATGTGGGGCATCAAGCTACCGGGTCCACGTGCCATACCGGAATACAGTGGAGAGCAGCCGTGGTGAAGCACCAAGTCATGGCGCCGGCGTAGTAATGAGCAATGAGGCGTCAAATCACAAAGTTGCACCTTTCTCGCAGTTAAGTTGGAGGGACGAAGTAATGATGCTAAAAAAAGAAGTTGGAGGGACGAAGCAACCATCATTTAACTCGTTGCTGAACCTGCTTCTCCCTCATCTTCTTCAAGTTAACCATGTGTTGCTTCTGCCGTTGTTTTGCCTCATGTGGGAAGCGGATCGGCTTGGTAAAGCACTGACACGTGGGACCGCATGTTAGCAAACCGCCAGGACAACGTCCTCTAAAAATAATAAACCTCCCCCGCCATCCGTGCGGCAAAATCACCTCCTTTTTACTAATCTTGATTCTATAATTTTTTAGATCAATATAATTGAGATTTGTATAGATAGCACACAGGAGCAAAATCAAGTGGTACGGTTAAGGGCATCCACAATGTGTAGCAAAATGTGAAAATAGCTTTTGGCATCGTGGGAACCATTATGGACGGTGTTGCCAAAGCCAAAAGGATGGAACCAAAGCTCCCTGATTGATTGATTGATTGAAGGAATAGAAAAATGCAACGTCTCTCCTCTTTCTCACGTGCTTGGACGCATGTATAGTATAGAGGACAGAGTCTACGCCCCTGTCCCTTCTATCTAAAATCACAAAGCAGTGAGGCATCAAATCACAAAGCACGGAAAAAGAAACCATCATTTCACTCTTTGCTGACTCCGCTTCTCCATCGTCTTCCTCAAGAAACCATCTCACCGCACTAAGCTGGACGAACGACGCTATTGTGTATGAGTAGTACTAGTACATTTACACGTCCTTTGGTTCAACGGACTTCCTGGATGCAAATAAGGCAGTTGTCTCGGCTTGCAGGCGGCACTTGCGAACGACTTACCGTGGTCTCCCTCAATGGTGTTCTCCGTTGAACGAACTTCACCAAACCACAATGTTTGAGATATCGTCGATGTCACCGCAATGGGGAAGGAAGTCAAATATAGTTACTACCTCCATTTCTTTTGTACACAAGGCCAGTATATCAAAATTACAATTTGCAAAAGCCACTAACACTAATCAAGGAAAAATTGATGGGGTTTGCCTCGTACTAGCAACCAAGGACATTAATATCCCCTGCATGCATGCGGAAGTGAGAAGGTTGGTTTGCATGGCGCTGCATTAATCAAGCGATGAGGAGTGAGATGGTTGTGCGGCGAAGTCAAACGGGCTGGCCTTTTCACAGGAATGGACCTCTGTTGGGCCGTGCCACGTGTCGTCGTATCATAGGCGAGTTCGGTCCAATGAACGGATGGCATCTGTCCCAACGATGAGCCGACACGTGTTTCCTCCAGCCAATGATGATTTTACACGTGGAAAATCCCCATTGGTCGGGGCTGTTAACGGGTTATCGGATCCAAAACCCGGCCAGATAGCTTAACGGCGTTCCGTTATGGTGGATGCCACGTGTCGGTCACCCTTGACAAAAGCACTTCTCTGACGCGCGATTTATCGTCATGGAAGTGGACACTTCCGTGATGATAATTTTGGTAATGTCATGGAACACTTCTACGACAGCATAGGTATGACTATCTTGATTCTGTCATAAATTTGTCATGGATGTACATGCATGACAAAAAACGCGACCTACTGTGACAAACATGTATCATCACGGAAGTGTATTTTTTTGTAGTGGCTCTTTGGGCTTTGGAGAAAAAAATACGCATTAATTGACACATGAAACGAGGATTTGTATCAATTAATCCCGCGAAGGAAAACCCCGCCTTTCTTTTTTAACACTAGTACTCCTACTACGTACTAATCCTGTTCGGGTCTAGGCCTTGCATTGCCATACTTCGCCACACATTTTTGCCAAGCTTGCCTAAAGTTTTCAAAATGAAAAGGAGGTACACTTGCAAGACGGGTCGTCGTGGTCGCACCGCACCCTCAAACATTCGCTCCTGACGCCGGGGTCGATCGCACCTCACATGCTGATCGCTCCCGCACGCTGCAAACCCAACCAAGGGAACGCACCCTCACTTACACGTGTTGTCGCATGTGAACAAACCAAACTCAGCCATCCTGCCGCTGACATATAATTTTCGTTCAGAGTATGTTTATCCAAGCGCATGTTGGGGAGTATCCGTATGGCCCGTGCGGTGGTCTGTTGGGGAAGAAGAGGTGAGGAAGAAGGGTTAGGAGACGTAGGATGTTCACCCAACCGCCTGAAATGGTAGACTGACCCAAGTCAGGCGACTTGCATAACAATATATGTTTTTACACAGCAAAAGATCCATAAAAACAACAACATAAAGAAAAACTATCACTGCTCGCGAAACGAGACGGCCTTGTCGTCTTTGGATGCCGGCGCGAACCAGCCGTAGCTGCCGACGTGTGTCTCTGCACCGTCGTTGTCCTCAGCCTCCAGCTACTCGTTCACGTGGAGCGTGCGGGCGCTCTGCACGGACGAGAGCACCACCCGGTTCAAGTCGAGGAAGTCTGGTTCCGCCTGCAAGAGGGCCTCCATTGCAGCGGCATCCACGCGCTCCGCGTCGAGTTGAGCCTCCGCCACCCGGTTCAAGTCTAGGACGTCCGGTTCCTCCTGCAGGAGGGCCTCGATGAGAGAGGCATCCGCACGCTCCGCGTCGAGTTGAGCCTCTACCGCCCGGTTCAAGTGCAGGACGTCCGGTTCCGCCTGCAGGAGGGCCTCGATGGTAGCGGCATCCGCGCGCTCCGCCTCAAGTTGAGCCTCCGCCGCCCGGTTCACATCCACGACATCCGGTTCCGCCTGCAGGAGAGCCTCGATGGCAGCGGCATGCGTGTGCTCCGCGTCGAGTTGAGCCTCTGCCTCCCAGTCCTCCTTTAGTATCGCAAGGTTGAACCGCTGGTCCGCCTGCACCGGACTCGAACGCCGGCACGAAGTCGACGTTCATCGTCTCATACCCATCGGGGGCCTTCTGCGCCGCGACCTCCGCCATGAACATTGGATGGGCTTCCTCCTCCTCGTAGCTTGGCTCCAGAGAACTCGGGGATTGGCTCGCCGCAAAGCGATCTTGGGAACGGAGGTCTCTGGCGCCGACCGCCTCCGCGATTTCTGTGCGGTGCTCCGGCGTCAGCATCTTGTAGTACGTGATCTTGCGGTGCACCATGGCTTTCCGGCGAACTAGGGGACGCTTGATGTGGGCTAGGGGGTCGAAAGGTGGGGGAAGGGGCTGGAGATTAGGTGTGGTTTTAGGGTAGTGGCTGGCGTAGGCCAAGCAGCGAAGGTTCTGGTGTGAATAGTGGTTCCTGTGATGACCGGTCAATCAGTTTTGACTGTACACCGCTCTTGTCGCGTTCGCGTTGCAGCCTGACACGCTGGACCCTCCACGTCGCTCACCGAATGGAACGCGCTTCGTCTTGCATTTTCGCTCGCTTGTGGGACTGCAATTGAGAGCAAACCGACGTCCCTCCCCCTCCCCTGCCCGCGTCAT
Source organism: Aegilops longissima (assembly GCA_021605205.1). NCBI lineage: Eukaryota > Viridiplantae > Streptophyta > Magnoliopsida > Poales > Poaceae > Aegilops > Aegilops longissima. The sequence goes on from JAHIAM010001542.1 coordinate 76,257, forward strand.
TTTATGCGGAGTAAATAAAAACAGAGGGAGTATACTACGGATGAGGATCCCCTGACGTGGCCGAACCCATTGAGTAACTGACATGCGGGGCCTGGCAAGCATGGGGTCCGCCAGTAAGTGACTGAAAGGGAGGGTAAGGCAGGGATACGTATGTGGAAGGAGCTTCCAATGATATAATTTTCACATTATACATCTCATGTACTATTAATCTTGTCAATAGTCAAATGCGGTTTTGAAAAACGCATTAGAGCATGGTTAATAATGTAGCCCGTCGATGGCTATAAGGAACTGCCATGTCATCTATAGCCATCACCTATTATATGCACTCATAAGTAGTGTGGGCTATAAGGTTGGCTATTTCCAGCAAAAAAAATTATAAGGTTGGCTATTGTATTAGTACTTTTTTCCATCTCCTCTCCATCTCTTTCTTCATATTTATTGTACGTATTTAACTAGGAATGCGTATATAGCTAGGCTCTTGCATGAGAGCTCACTCCCCTTACTTTTTCAAATCTCTCTCCTCCACATAGGCCATATATAAATGGAAGGAGGGAGTACAACTATGAGCACTGCATACTCTAGTACAGATGTTGTTAGTACTCCACTAGTACTATTGGACAGGGAGCTTAAAAAAGTTACTATTGGACTGGCTATACATGGCGAGATCCTAGTAGGAAGAGCATGCGCGAGAACAAGCACATTCACGTGGTTGAAAACAAATTGGAAACCATCTCGAGTACAAATCTAGGAGTACGTACGAATCTAACAATATTGATTGGGCGTTGTTGAATGTTGATACTTTTTTTTATCAAAGTAGAGATACTTTGACTACACATAAAACTTATATGTAAACTAGAAAGGATAGGAGGAAGTATATTGTGCGCTCAAAACTAAACTAACATTGAATACCCTTTATATATGATTTCCGGATGCTATGATCACCGGTTCAAAATTTTGAATCCGCCTTAGGTATCACACATGCCCCCACTCGTTCTCTCTCGATTTCATCTCGGGGTCCGGAGATCGATTGAAAGAGGACTAGGGTGGGTACAATACGTTCGTTTCGCTTATGAACATACAATATACTCCCTCTGATCCCCACAGACCCACCCCCACGGGTCATTTCTATCATAGAAACAGACCAAACCTTTATCTCCTTGCACGACACACAATTGATCTCTGAACATCAATCGATCTCGTCAACATGTGTCGGGGCATGAACCGTATGGGATGTCAAAACTAACACGCGAAGCGACATGTAGTGGAGGCAAAGTGAAACTTCAAACGAACCGTTTGTTTGTATGCATGTCGGACAAATTACAAACAAACATTGGAAATACAAGCATGGTCTAGGCCCACATGCGAATGATACTCGGCGGAATGTTCAAATGAGGCATACGGGAGGATGGACTCGACCGGAGGGCGACATGATCGATGGAGAAGAGGGTTGGAGTGGAATGAGAAATAAGCAAACGCCACATGATTATACTTGAACGGCTCAAATAAGCAATGAGTCGTCTCGCTTGGCCTACATAGTGAAAGGCCTAATGCGCAACACGGAGCACTGACGCTCGAATATGGCCGGGAAAACAGGGAAACCGACGTGTGGGGCACACCTGTCGGGACGATGTAGCGCAAACAAGTCCAATGGAAGAGCTGGCCCACGACCTCCTCGCCACTGGTAACTGTTCATGTGGGTCGTGGGGGCCAACAACATGGCGCAGCTCCAGCACCGCCTCTGGACACGGCGACCGCGGTGAGCGACACGGTCATCGTCGCTAGAAACGGTCGGTTTCAGTGTGCCGAGGGTGGCGTTAGTGCTGTGGCACGACCAACAGTATGTTTGGTTTGTGCCCAAGGTTGCCCCATCAAAGCATTGGGTAGCCAAAATTTTGGTTGAGGTTTTGGTTGCCCATGTTTTGGCCGACATCGACAAGAAAAATGAACTAGAGTTGGCTAGAGTTCATTGGCATGCCAAAAAAATGGCAACCATCCAAACAAAGACCAATCTTTGGGTCATGACCAAAATTTTGGTAAGGTGCACTTTGGCCACAATCCAAACACACCCCAACACCCGGCTCGTCGAGGATGCACAGGGCGCCGGGACGCGTCCGCGGAGTGGTGTAGCGTGGCCAACTGCATCCTCAGGACCTGAGACCATGCTGAGTCGTCTTGCTTTTTCAATGACATGCGTCGATCGCATGTGAGCAAAGGGCATCTCCAACGTTGCCACGACCGCAGCTGACTACCCTCGCACACCAAAAACCCTCGTTCCTCGCGCTGTTGCATGTTGTGTTCCCAGCCGGTGCCAGCTTCCCGCATTCATGCCGTCCGTCCGTATGCCGTCGTTAAGAGGCTCGGTGCCCGAGGAACCAACTCTAGTGACTTAATGATGCACCAGGACGCTTGGCCTCCCCGGAATGCGCTACTTAAAGCGGCAATGCCCAGCTAACCTCCACACCATAGTGCATCGTCCTCCTACCTGGCACCACATCCGCCATGACCGCAAGTGTGAACACTCTGCGGGAGAGCTTGTCTTCGGGGATGGAGCTCGAGGTCGTCGCCCTCGCTCAAGTCGCCGCACAAGCGGTGGCCACGCTGGCGGCCGACGACGGGAGCACCGTCAGCCACGTGTCCTACTTGCCGCCATCCAACGTCTGGCACCGCCGAGGTCGGGGACTCCTCCAAGGATGAGTAGGGCATGGGAGGCGGCAGGGCATGGTGTGCCAACTGGCCGGTCCATCTCACGTGTTCTACTTTTCCTCATCGGAGACCGCACCTTCACTTCACGGGTCTTGAACCCCGCCCCCATGCATGGAGATCGCATATGGAGGACGTCCGTTGCCGCCATAGAATAGGTTTAGGATCGGGTTTCTTTTATTTTGCTTTCCTATAAAAGTTCGAAATGTAATGAAAATTTGTCGTGTTTGCATTAATCTTGGCCGGTGTATATGAACTTTCACAATAATGTAGTATATTGTAGGAGTACTAGCAAGATGCCCGTGCATTGCACGGAAGATCAAGATCTCAAAGACTACCGTCCTCTAGCCGCGCCGCCACTGCTGGCGACGTTCTTGTGCAGGCACACGGCGGTCAGCGCGGCCACCGCGGGCGACGTTCGTGTGGAGACGCACGGCGGTCAGCTTCTCCCACGGTACGCGCATTCTAGACTGAGGCCCCGTGCATGTCGGTGTAGCGCTAAATGTTAGCTGATAGACGCTGTTAGTCTCACTGTTTGCCAAAGTAGTTTACAGTCGATATGCTCTGCTTAAGAAGCTTCCTTGCCCTGTTCTGCACTCAATCTGCTTAGCTGAGATGGTGTGCCAAGGCCGATTAGTCGCTAAAATATCCTGCCATATATTTATTGTGACGTAGATTGCCATGGTCTAGTAGCCAATCTGTTAGGTGAAATAGCTCTACACCGTTTTATACTTGATCTTTGTTGCTACGATGGCCTTCGATAGTTTGATGTCTGTGTGCTCGGCCTCATTGACTGCTGAAACAGCCTGCCATAATTTAGCACTCAAATCTGTTTGCTGAATTAGCTTTACATATATTTTGTTACTTAGATCCGCTTGTCCAAATATCTTGCCATAGCTTTAGACATCGACCTAGGTATTTTCTTCTGGACTTCATAAAAAAGCATATATGTTTTTCCTGTAATATCTAGTAGAAGAACTAATTTGTATGTCTAACAGATGGACAGGACTTGGATAACTTCTGCTCAAAGATTCTCCGTTGCATATGTCGAGGGGGTTGAAAACTTCATGAACATTATCAGAGCTGAGTACGGTGGTCTGAAATCAGATGTGCTCTGCCCGTGTAGCAGTTGTATGAATTCAGTTACAAGACCCCAGTCAACTGTGCAAAGTCATCTACACTTGTATGGGATGTCGGTCACATATACTAGGTGGGTTCATCATGGTGAAGCTGTGAATGTCAATGTTATTGACTACGTGGAAGCAACAGATCACCATCTTGATCTGCCTGATGCTCAGGTGGAAGAGGAGGAGGAGGAGGTGGTGGTGGAGCTATTGAGTTTGACCAACATTGAAACAATGCTACAAAATGCTCGTGCATTCCGTGAACTTTCACCTGCAGAAGAAAAACAGTGGGCCCGCATGTTGGAACAATGCAACGTGGCTGTCACCCCAGGAAATAAGTTGTCAGTATTCTCAGATATGGTCACCTTTCTTCAGGTGAAGACATCTGAACGGATGACCAACAAATCATTCGATGCGATGTTGGCTGCTTTCCGCAAAGCTTTCCCAGATGTGTCTGAGCTGCCACACACCTACAATAAAATGAAGAATTTCCTTCGTACAGTTCGAATTGGATATGATATGACCCATGTTTGTAAGAATAATTGTGTTCTATTCCGGAAGGATTGTGCCAACTTAAGTGAATGCCCGAAATGCAAATCATCAAGATGGAAAGATGGCGATGCTGTGAAGAGGATTCCTCATAATGTTCTGAGACATTTTCCAATTACACCAAGATTGCAGAGGTTGTTTCATGATGCTGAAACAAGAGAGGATGTACTGTGGCATTCTACGAACCAGGAGTACAGAGATCAGAATGTAGCCATCCATCACACGGTAGTGAGTGGAAAAGCTTAAACCAGAAGCATGAAAAGTTTTCTGCTTACCCGAGAAACAATAGACTTGGCTTAGCTTCAGATGGATTTAACCCATTTGGCCACCAGAGCACCACATATAGCATGTGGCCAGTGCTTGTTATCCCTTACAACATGCCTCCAAATGTCTGCACCAAAGAATCAAACTACATGATGGCCTTGCTCATCCCAGGCCCAAAAAGTCCTGAAAAGGATTTTGATTTGTTCATGGAGCCTCTTGTGGAGGAACTTCAACAGCTATGGAGGGGTGTTCTCACTTGAGACCTATATAGCAGCCCACCAGCTGATTTCTCTCTGCATGCTGTTATAATTTGGTGCATCCATGATTATCCGGCTTCGGGCACTATGTCAGGGCGAACGACACATGGTTACAATGCATGTGTTATTTGTGACAGAATCATTGTCATACGCAATACTTAGCAAGATCTGTTACATTGGACACCGCGGTTTCCTTGCCAAGGACAAGCCGCATCCTAGAAAATACCAAAGACATGTGTTCAATGCAAAGCATGAAACCCGTGATGCGCCAAAGAGGCTCACCGCCGATGAGTTGCAAGTGGAATTAGAGAAGGTCAGTCATATTACACCAGGAAACCATCTTGATAATGGTAGTGGGAAAAGGAAGCGTGGCAGGGCAGCAGAGAGATTATTGTTTACCCACAGGTCCACTTTGTGGGACTTGGAGTATTGAAAAGATTTGGATCTGCGGCATAATCTTGATGTGATGCACATCAAGAAAAATATATGTGACAGCATTATCGGCACACTTCTTAATATTGAAGGCAAGACGAAAGATACCTTAAAATCTAGGATTGATTTGACACACCTGGGTATCAGACAGGATTTGCGGGTGCAAGATGAAGGTAAACCACGGGATATGTCACCAGTTGTGTACGTCTTGGACAAGGTAAAAAGAAAAGAATTATGTGAGGTCCTGACACGTGTGAGATTCCCACATGGATTTGCTTCCAACCCTGAAAGGAGAGTCGGTGCAGATGGAAACAAGGTACAATGGTTGAAAACTCATGACTGCCACGTCCTACTTCAAAGGGTTTTACCTGTTATCCTTAGAGGATTGGGCCGCCCTGACTTATATAGAGCAGTTGCAGAGTTGGGACAATTCTTGAGGAACTCTGCAGAGAAATATCAGGATAGATGCTTTGGAGCGCCTTAGAGACAAGATACCAACTATTCTATGCGACCTTGAGAAGATATATCCTCCAGCCTTCTTTGATGTGATGGTGCATTTGGCTGTTCATCTACCGATGAGGCACTACTTAGAGGTCCAAGACAAGATGGCTGGATGTACCCTATTGAAAGGCGTCTAGGCACTTTCAAGGGCTATGTTAGGAACAGCGCTAGACCCGAGGGTTCCATTGCAGAGACCTACATTGCTACAGAAGCGTTGACATTCTGCTGAAAATACATTGAAACAGCTGATTAGCTTAGCAAAGACGTGGATGAAGACAATCCCGGGCTCAATGTTTTCGATCATTCTGTTCGAGTTACAGGGAAGAGTCGACAAGAGGACAAACCTAAAGATTTGGACAAATTGGTTTGGTATGTGTTGAATAACTGTCCTGAGATACTACCTTATATCAAGTAAGTGCTAAGTACTGCAGCTTATACATCGTAATCTACTAAACTTGCAGCACATTCTTATATATTTAGATGTTTGACGCGATCACTATGTTGTGCTACATCTACAAAAAGGAGTTACTGCCGCAAAATCCAAAAGACATTGACAAACTCGTTATGGTAGGATTTGTGAAATGGTTCAAGAGCAATGTAAGCTTTTGAATTGCACTGACAGTTTTTTTAATATATTGAGTACATAAGATGATCAGCTTGTCTATTTTCTAACCATAGGTTAAGAAGATGCTGGAGGATGGGCAGGCAGTTGATGATGCCCTTTACTCACTAGCAATGGGTCCTGATACTCGGGTAAGACATTATGAATCTTGCGTTGTTGGAGATGTGCGCTACAACACCCTTGCACGAGACGAAGGCAGGAAGACACAAAACAGTGCCATCATGAGCGCGGATACGATGACAAAGAGACAACTGAAATGTATGCTAACATAATGTACATTGTTCGATTGCGATATCTCTCCGATTTCGAGGATCATCGGTGTGTGGTTACATTGTCTTTGTCGTTAGTATAACCTGTTTTCCAGGATCGCAAAACCCAGAGCTGATGATTATTTCAAATCCATCAAAGCCAAGGTGGCATACCAGACCAACGAGCCTTTTATTTTGGCAAATCAAGCAACACAGATATTTTTCTTGGAAGACACATTTGCACGTAGCGATGACTGGAGAGTAGTGCAAAGGTTTGAGCAGAGGAATTTGTTTAATGAAGTTGCACCAAGATGATGCTTACACTGCTCCTGATGTACAAGATAACACAGATGTTCCTAATATCTTTGAGAACCATCGCGTCAATGACGCCGGCGAAAAGATTTCCTGTCATGCTGTGGACATACAAGAGTTGATCAAGAAGAAGCCAAAGTTCGAGGACGTTGAGGACGAAGAAGAAGATGACACCGTGGGGAATTAAGATTCAGGCTGATACACATGCCGAAGATGTTGACGCTGCTGCTGCGGATGAAGATTACATTGCTTTTGTTGTATTTGCCTGTCAGAAGATGTTTTTTTCTACTATGTGAAATTGTGTTTGCTATGACAACTGAAACCTGATGAACATGTTGTTTAGTATTTTTCCTATGAGAACATCACTTGTTATGTATGTTGATTTGTGTATGGTGATTGTATGACGACTAAAACATGATGACATTGTTGTTTAGTTGTACTCATATTTGGTTGTGAAACTTGAATTTGATGACATAGTTTGCTGTTGGACTGCAATTTGCTCGACGTCTTCGAATGAGAACAAAGCTGACCCGACAGGTCCTCTGCTAATTTATTTATTTATTACCAAAAGGGCCTCTGCTTTTTATTTATTTATGAGCAAAATGGGATACCCCCTGATTTCCGTTAATATAAGTCATTAGATGTTCACAACACTACGCCCAACCTACGACACAGGTTTCATTCATTACTAGTTTCAGCAAAGTGCTCATATCATAGCCACTGAATACATCACGAGTGCTACATACACTGCAAATAAAGAGACAATCATCCTACAAAGCACATCGATTTTTCCCATATCTTCACAAGCTCTTTCATCTCCTCATTGATGTCAAGGCCGTTCAGCAGCTGTTGCTTGGCCATGATCAGAGGAACTGCATCTTTAACCTTCTGCTCTGCATCTTCCTCTTCTGCTGTTCCATCAATTACTTGTCCAACACCCCAACCTGCTAGTATTGGGATTCCTCGGCTAACCAAATAATCAGCGTAGTTGCACTCCCCCACATCAGCAACTTCCCAGAAATACAAATCACACGAATCTTCCCTTTTCTGCACGAATCAAATTGGAAGATCATCAACCAAACTATTAAAAAATCAGCAACTGAAAGCAGCAAAACAACACTCAAACATATTATTACCCCATGATTCGGGCATTTGTAGAAGACTCGGCCAGGGTTGAGGATTATGGTTGAGACGCGACGGATGACTCTGCGTGATTTGCAGCAGTGGCACCACAGCAACGGCAGCGGGTTGCGATGAGCAACCGGCTGCGGTGCTTGGCGTGCGGCGGGGTGTGATGAGACCCACAGCGATGAATGCAGTGGCGACTTGGCGCATATTTGGTTGTTGCATTTGAAGAGCAGGTGGACGAGCAGCCAGCGGACATGGTTGCTGCGGCCAGAGCTTCTGATGCTAGGCAGAGTAAGTAGAGAAGAGGAGAAGCGAACGTTGGATATGTTAGTTCCATTACTTGCAGAGTAGCATAGCACCATATATAGTCATAGTCTAGGTTTGGATTCGAACCAGCTACAGGAGCACGTCTCTCTTTTTTCTAAAACTCAGCAACGTCTCTTTACTCGCACACTAGCTTATTATGTACGCCTTCTCAAGTCTTTGATTCCTCCACCTAACATCTGCGACCCACCGGAAGGGCCTCTGTATTTCGCGAAAAAAATGTGCCCCCCGCTGACAGGTCGGACCCACCAGCTATCTTCACACGCAAGGAAGTGCCTCCTTATTACGCACAAAAAATAAATACTCCCCCTGCCAGCTGGAACCCAGCATCGTGGGAGGCTGACTTGTGGGCCTACCAAGTTGACGGGGACGGAGGGCTTTGTCAACTTAGTAAATATGAACGACTCTAGCTCCAATTACCGTACGATGTTCATCCAACGGCAGTAGTGCTTCTTCAACCTCTGGTCTTCTTGCTCCAGCCGCCCAAACCAGCGCCGGTCGTGCCGCGTGCTCCTGCCTCCCGTGGGCGGCTGTGATGCCACGGAGGCCTCATCGCCCCCTACTACTCCCACCGCTGGCCAGGGCATCCCTCTACTCACCCACACCCCCTGTTATTCTACGGCGACGGCAGCCTCACACCGCAGCCGAACCAGTGAACCCTCGTACTCCTCTCCACGTGGGCATCCGCTGCCGTGTCTTCCCCAGCTCCGCGTCGCCCCCTTCCTATGCCTCGCAGTCGTCCATCGCCTTGGTGCTCTCGGCGCGGCGTGGTCAATGTGGTCAACGACCGACTTCCATCGGAAGAGTATTGTACGTGGAGAGGCAGACAGCTGGGTCCACGGCCACAGCCCAGTTTTTTTGTGATTTTCCAAGTAAGTAGCTTTGTCAGGCCTGTTGGGCTGCAAATCTTTCAAGACGAGGAGAGCTTCATTTGGCTGGCCGAGAAAATGGCCTATCAGTAATGAGAAATGGGATGTACATTTCTAAAACACATCAAACCGGCAATTAGTTTCAAATTTCTTTTTTTCATTTCGAGATTTTAAATTGCACTGATTTTTATGCGTGGACCATTTGTTGGATTTTATATTGATATAAATTTATTTTTAAAATCAGTTTGAATGTGACTCGAAATTTCGGGATTAAAAATAGTTCGGGCTGCATCAAAATATGCAAAATTTCGTATAATTTTTTAACTGTGGCCACAATATGGGCTGTAATGCTAACGAAAAGAATATGGGCTCCAAAAAAACCTTAAGAATTAGAAAATGGGTTGTAAATTATTAGAAATAATGGCAGATGGGTTGTATGATATTTTCCACAGATTTGAGGCTTTACTAAAAAAAGGTTGACGCACAAGTAGTGACTGTTGGATGTCCATCCAACGGCCGTCGTGCTTCTTCAATCTTTGCTCTTCCTGCTCCAGCCGCTCAAACAAGCACCGGCGGGACTACCTGCTCTCTCCTCCCCGCGGCCGGCTGTGCTGCCACGCAGGCCTCACCGCCCCATCGTACTCCCATCGCTAGCCTAGCCATCCCTCTACTCACCCACACCTGTTGTTATTCTACGGCGACGGCAGACGAACCAGTAAACCCTCATACAGTCGTACTCCCCTCCGTGTGGGAAACAACTGCCGAGTCTTCCCTGCCTCTGTGCCGTTCCCTTCCTAGGCCTCGTCGTCGTCCACCGCCCTGATGCTCTCGGCGCGGCATGGTCAACGTGGTCAAGGAACGACTTCCCTCGGAAGAGTACTGTATGTGGAGAGGCTGACAGCTGGGTCCATGGCAGCCGCAAGGAAGTGCCTCCTTATTACGCGAAAAATAATTATTCCTCCACCTGAGAGCAGGGACCCACCGGACGGGCCACCGTATTTGGTGAAAAAAAACGTTTCCCCCCTGACTGTTGGGACCCACCGGACGGGCCACCGTATTTCACGAAAAAAACGTTCCCCCCGCTGTCAGCTCAGACCCACCGGAAGTGCCTCCTTATTACGCACACAAAAATGAATACTCCCCCTGCTGGTTGGGACCCACCTTGGTGGGTGGCTGACTTGTGGGCCTACTAAGTTGACGGGGATGGAGTACTTTGTCAACTTAGTCAATATGAACGATTCTAACTCCAGTGACCGTACGATGTCCATCCGACGGGCGTAGTGCTTCTTCAACCTCTGGTCTTCTTGCTCCAGCCGCCCAAAGCAGCGCCGGTCGTGCCGCATGCTCCTGCCTCGCGTGGCCGACTGTGCTGCCGCGGAGGCCTCACCGTCCCCTACTATTCCCACCGCTGGCCAGGCCCTGCGGCGACGGCAGCCTCACACCGCAGCCGAACCAGTGAACCCTCGAAATCCTCTCCGCGCGGGCTTCCACTGCCGCGTCTTCCCCTTCCTAGGCCTCCTCGTCGTCCACTGCCCTGGTGCTCTCGGCACAGCGTGGTCAGCATGGTCAAGGAACGACTTCCATCGGAAGAGTATTGTACGTGGAGAGGCTGACAGCTGGGTCCACGGCCGCAGCAAGGAAGTGCCTCCTTAGTACGCGCAAAATAATTATTCCTCCACCTGACAGCGGGGACCCATCGGACGGGCCACCGTATTTCGCAAAAAAATGTTTCCCCTGACTGCTGGGACCCACCAGCTACATTTTCGCACGCAAGGAAGTGTGTTCGGGCAAAAAAACGATTCGCCTCTCTGACTGCTAGGACCCACCAGCTACATCTTCACAGGCAAGGAAGTGCCTGACAGTCGGGACCCACCTGGTCGAAGCGTATGTAGCGTTGTCATTCTGGTCGCGAACGTGTGCGTACATACTGGTCGATGTAGAGGCGCGCATTGTCGTAGTAGAGGCGCGCACGTAGCATGTACACGTACATACATCGGCAAGTGTGCAAGAAAAAAACTACGGCCACGTACGTACATACGGGCAGGGTCTCGAATGCCTACTCGTGCATACGTACGACCAGGGCTCGTGTACATGGGTGGGTCGGAACAGAGAAACTGTGTCGTCGTCGTGTTCATGGGGAGCCAACCGGCTTGGTCGGAACGGAATGCGTCGTCGTGTTCATCGGGAGGGCTTGGACGGAACAACCGATGGAAACGAGGCCTGGCGTACCGCAGAACGAAGGAAACGGCCTTGTGTTCGACCGGCCACGTTCGAAACGGGATCCTGTTCATCGGGAGGGGTCTGGCGTACCACAAAATGGAGGAAACGGACCTCCTACAGTCGAAACGAGGGTCATGTTGATCGGGAGGGGTGTGGCGTACCGCAAAACAGAGGAAACGGACTTGTGTTGGGCGCCACGGTCGAAAAACAGGGTCCTGTTCATCGGGAGGTGTGGCGTCTCGCAAAAGCGGATTCCACGGATATCTGTTCATCTCCACCGTCGACCCCCTCCAGCCTCCACGGGCTACTATTCATCCACCGTCGACCTCCTCCTGCCTCCACCTGCGACTGTTCATCCACGGGCTCCTGTTCATCCAGCCTCCACCGCGTGCTACTCCACCTGCTACTATTCAACCAACCCTCTCACCGGGCTCCTATTCAACCACCCCTCCACGGGCTACTGTTCACCCAGCCCTCCACCGTCTACTGTTCATCCTGCCCTCCATGGGGTGGTCCTGTTCATCCAGCCCTCCACGGGGTCCTATTCATCCAGCCCCAACCGGCTCGATCGATCGGGGTCCTGTTCATCCAGAGGCAACACCACGGGGTCCTGTTCATTCACCCCCACCGGGAACTGTTCATCCAAACCCCCCATCAACGCTCACTGCTCATCCAAAGGCAGCATCAATCGGCTTCAGTTAGCAGCAGTAGCGAAGGAATCGCTCGATCGGGTTCAGTTAACAGCCATCGATTGATCGCTCAGGTTCAGTAACGCGTAGCCTGAAGTGCAATCGATCGGGTTCAGTTAGAGCACAACACCTCGCTCGGGTTCAGTTAAAGCGCAATGATGTCTACTACACAACCTTCTTCTTGTAGACATTGTTGGGCCTCCAAGTGCAGAGGTTTGTAGGACAGTAGGAAATTTCCCTCAAGTGGATGACCTAAGGTTTATCAATCCATGGGAGGCGTAGGTTGAAGATGGTCTCTCTCAAGCAACCCTGCAACCAAATAACAAAGAGTCTCTTGTGTCCCCAACACACCCAATACAATGGTAAATTGTATAGGTGCACTAGTTCGGTGAAGAGATGGTGATACAAGTGCAATGTGGATGGTAGATATAGGTTTTTGTAATCTGAAAATATAAAAACAGCAAAGTAACTAATGATAAAAGTGAGCATAAACGGTATTGCAATGCGTTGAAACAAGGCCTAGGGTTCATACTTTCACTAGTGCAAGTTCTCTCAACAATAATAACATAATTGGATCATATAACTATCCCTCAACATGCAACAAAGAGTCACTCCAAAGCCACTAATAGCGGAAAACAAACGAAGAGATTATGGTAGGGTACGAAGCCACCTCAAAGTTATCCTTTCTGATCGATCTATTCAAGAATCCGTAGTAAAATAACACGAAGCTATTATTTTCGTTCGATCAATCATAGAGTTCGTACTAGAATAACACCTTAAGACACAAATCAACCAAAACCCTAATGTCACCTAGATACTCTGATGTCACCACAAGTATCCATGGGTATGATTATACGATATGCATCACACAATCTCAGATTCATCTATTCAACCAACACAATGAACTTCAAAGAGTGCCCCAAAGTTTCTACCGGAGAATCAAGACGAAAACATGTGCCAACCCCTATGCATAGATTCCCAAGGTCACGGAACCCGCAAGTTGATCACCAAAACATACATCAAGTAGATCACGTGATATCCCATTGTCACCGCAGATAAGCACATGCAAGACATACATCAAGTGTTCTCAAATCCTTAAAGACTCAATCCGATAAGATAACTTCAAAGGGAAAACTCAATCCATTACAAGAGAGTAGAATGGGAGAAACATCATAACATCCAACTATAATAGCAAAGCTCGCGATACATCAAGATCGTACCACCTCAAGAACACGAGAGAGAGAGAGAGAGAGAGAGAGAGAGAGATCAAACACATAACTACTAGTACATACCCTCAGCCCCGGGGGTGAACTACTCCCTCCTCATCATGGAGAACGTCGGGATGATGAAGATGGCCATCGGTGAGGGATCCCCCCTCTGGCAGGGTGCTGAAACAGGGTCCCGATTGGTTTTTGGTGGCTACAGAGGCTTGCGGCGGCGAAACTCCCGAACTATTCTGTTTCTCGGTGGTTTTAGGGTATATTGGTATATATATATATAGGAGGAAGAAATACACCAGGGGAGCCACAAGGGGCCCACGAGGGTGGAGGGCGCGCGCCCCTGCCTCGTGCCTTCCTTGTTGCTTCCCTTACGTACACTCCAAGTCTTCTGGATTGCTTCCGTTCCAAAAATAACTCTCCCGAAGGTTTCATTCCGTTTGGACTCCGTTTGATATTCCTTTTCTTCGAAACACTGAAACAAGGGAAAAAACAGGAACTGGCACTGGGCTCTGGGTTAATAAGTCAATCACAAAAATAATATAAAAGTGCATAGTAAAGCCCATTAAACATCCAAGATGGATAATATAATAGCATGAATACTCCATAAATTATAGATACGTTGGAGACGTATGAGCATCCCCAAGCTTAATTCCTACTCGTCCTCGAGTAGGTAAATGATAAAACAAAGAATTTATGAAGTGTGAATGCTAGCAGGTGCAGAAGTTTGATCAATGATAATTTCAATCACCTTTTCTAGCATCATTATTTGTCATAACAGTAGCTCATATCATAAAACTTTGCATGATCAAGTAGCAAACTATCCACATGTTAAAGTATACATCATAAACTTTCTTGAAAACTAACAAACCGTGTTATTAGTCATCAAACAATTACAATTCCTCTTATTTTCAGGAAGAGTCTATGTCAGAGCTTTGATTCAGCAAACTTCACATACTCAACTATCATTTAGTCTTCCATGATTGCTACCACTCAAAGCATATTTTTAGAACAAATAGTATTCATCGAACACAGAGAAAGATAGGGGCTTAATGTTTCGCCTCCCAACTTTTTACCTCTAGGGTAATGTCAACAGTAATAATTCATGCTCAATTATATTTGAATGGCCATATATGCTTAGATCCTTCCATCACATGATGCTTGCCAACTAAAGAGTAGGTTGTAATGAGAAGGAATACTACTGACTCTTGCATAAATGTAAAAGATAGGCCCTTTGCAGAGGGAAGCAGAGATTTGCAGAGGTGCTAGAGCTCGAAGAAAAAACAGAGATGAAAATAATTTTGAGAGGTATGATTTCATTGTCAACATAACGACCAAGAGTTCCCAATATCTTCCATACTAGATACATTATAGGCGGTTCCCACGCATAAAGGTAAAGATTTTACTCCCCCTCCACCAACAATCACACTCCACGGCTTGTCCGAAACAACGGGTGCCCTCCAACTTTCAACAATCCTGGGGGAGTTTTGTTTAAATTATTTGTGAATTTGTTTTTGATCTTTTGATCATAGGACTGGGCATCCCAGTTACCAGCCATTTTCTCGTGAATGATGAGCGGAGTCCACTCATCGTGAGAATAACCCACCTAGCATGGAAGATACTGCTAGCCCCTAGTCGCTACATGAGCAATTCGGGCATACAAAACAGATTATTATTTGAAGGTTTAGAGTTTGGCACATGCAAATTTACTTGGAACGGCAGGTAAATACCGCATATAGGTAGATATGGTGGACACTCATGGAAGAAACTTGGTTTAAGGAATTTGGATGCACAAGTAGTATTCCCGCTTAGTACAGATATTTTGGCTAGCAAAGGATTCTAAATAGCAAGCACCACATGCTAGAGGATCCATAACAATATAACTTCTATACAAATATACCCAAGCATAAATCATTATGTTGTCTCAGGTTTGAAAATAATTAATGGGGCTCACAATCATAGAATATGCCCAATATAGTATATTTATATGTGAAATCTCTCTTCCTTCAATATTCTTTCATGAATTGTTCAGGTGACCAATACAACGTTTGCTAACCTTCAATAAATTTACCAGCTCTACTTCTTATATGTGAAGGCATTACTCCCCATGGGAAAGGCATATGAAACATATATAATTTCATATTTATGACATTCAAATCATTCAACCATTTACTCATAGGATATAAGTGAAGCACATGAGTAAGTGACAAACTACTCCAAAAAGATATAAGTGAAGATCAATGAGTAGTTAAATAATTATGTAGCTATGTGAAGACTCTCTCTCATTTAAGAATTTCAGATCTTGGTATTTTATTAAAACAGCAAGCAAAACAAAATAAAATGACATGACGCTCCAAGCAAAACACATATCATGTGGTGAATAAAAATATAGCTCCAAGTAAATTTACCGATGAACGAAGACGAAAGAGGGGATGCCTTGCTGGGCATCCCCAAGCTTAGGCTCTTGGTTATCCTTGAATATTAACTTGGGGTGCCTTGGGCATCCCCAAGCTTAGGAACTTGCCACTCCTTGTTCCATAGTCCATCGAATCGTTATCCAAAACTTGAAAACTTCACAACACAAAACTTAACAGAAAATCTCGTGAGCTCCGTTAGCGAAAGAAAACAAAACACCACTTCAAGGTACTGTAATGAACTCATTATTTATTTTTATTGGTGTTAAATCTACTGTATTACAACTTCTCTATGGTTTATAAACTATTTTACTAGCCATAGATTCATCAAAATAAGAAAACAACACATAGAAAACAGAATCTGTCAAAAACAGAACAGTCTGTAGTAATCTGTATCAAACGTATACTTCTGGAACTTAAAAAATTATAAAATAAATTGGTGGACCTGAGTAATTTGTCTAGTAATCATCTGCAAAAAGAATCAACGAAATATCACTCTCCAGTAAAAAGTTTTAGCTAATCTCGTGAGCGCTAAAGTTTCTGTTTTTTTACAGCATGATCATAATGACCTCACCCAAGTCTTCCAAATGGTTCTACTTGGCACAAACACTAATTAAAACAAAAAACCACATCTAAACAGAAGCTATATGGATTATTTATTCCTAAACAGAACCAAGAAGCAAGAAACTAAAATAAAATTGGGTTGCCTCCCAACAAGCGCTAACGTTTAACGCCCCTAGCTAGGCATGATGATTTTAATGATGCTCACATAAAAGATAAGAATTGAAACATAAAGAGAGCATCATGAAGAATATGACTAGCACATTAAGTCTAACCCACTTCCTATGCATTGGGATTTTGTGAGCAAACAACTTATGGTAACAATAATCAACTTGCATAGGAAGGTAAAACAAGCATAACTTCAAGATTTTTAAGCACATAGAGAGGAAACTTGATATTATTGCAATTCCTACAAGCATACATTCCTCCCTCATAATAATTTTCAGTAGAATCATGAAAGAATTCAACAATATAACCAGCACCTAAAGCATTCTTTTCATGATCTACTTGCATAGAAATTTTACTACTCTCCACATAAGCAAAATTCTTCTCATTCGGAATAGTGGGAGTATCATAAGAGACTTGAATACTATAAATTGTTTCCATATTAAAAGAGTAATGTTCAGTAAAAGGGTAAGAATAATCATGACAATTTTTATAAATATAATCATCACTACTTTTTATAGCATAAGTTTCATCACAATAATCATCATAAGTAGCAACTTTGTTCTCATCATAATCGATTGAAACCTCTTCCAAGATAGTGGACTCATCACTAAATAAAGTCATGACCTCTCCAAATCCACTTTTATAAATATTATAAGATTCAACATCCTCCAAAATAGTGGGATCATTACTTCCTAAAGTTGACACTCTTCCAAACCCACTTTCATCAATATAATCATCATAGGTAGAAGGCATGCTATCATCATAACAACTTTGCATATCAAAACTTGGGAGGCTAAAAATATCATATTCATTAAACATAGCATCCCCAAGCTTGGGACAAACATTAATTTCAGCAAATATATTCTCAAAAACATCATCTTCATCAAACATAGCATCCCCAAGCTTGGGCCTTTTCATATCATAAGCATAATCACTCTCATCATTAATAGTATGGATAGCACCAATAGTATAGCAATTATCATCATCACAATGAGTAATAGGAGCAACATCATTTTGGGGAGATACCTTTCTACCTTTGCTTCTCCATTTTTTCTTTTTCTTCTTCAATCCTCTTTTTGGATCCCCTTATTAATGAGATTGGTTGAATAGAAGGCTCCTCCTCGTTACCTGATTCATCATAAGAAATAATAGGAGGATATTGGGAAGTCTCTTCCCTTTCATTAGTATTCTCTTCATCTTCTATTTGATTTATTTTCTTTATGTAATTGGCAATATAAGGATTTTCGATGCAATTCACCGCACAATACATATAAATTTCTTCTAGATCTATATCGAGGAATTTCTCGAGGTTATATTCTGGAATAATCTTAGTTTGACGTTTCATTTCTTCATAACCCAAAAGCAAACTAAGTTCACTATAATGTGCAAGGGAAATCAAGTCATCACAATTTTTGGACACAATTCGATCATGAAACAATTTGCATTTGATATTTAAATGACCATGTTCATTGCAAAGTTCACAAGTATGGCTAAGAAATTTTAAATTTTCAGCACTAACATTTAGCCTTTCTTGTAACCATTTAGTTTCTAAATGCTTATGCCTCTTGCAATATCTATCTTCCCTATTTGGTGTGTACTTGCAAACCCAATGCACTCCACAAAAATTGACATATTTACAGGAGACATTTTCATCATAACTAGTGCAATCATCATTAGTACTATGGATATTCAAGGAGTTCATACTAACAACATTGCAATCATGCTCATCATTCAAAGATTTAGTGCCAAACATTTTAATGTGTTCTTCTTATAACACTTTGGCACAATTTTCCTTCCCATCATATTCATGAAAGATATTAAAAAGATGAAGCGTATGAGACAAACTCAATTCGATTTTTTTTGTAGTTTTCTTTTATAAACTAAACTAGTGATAAAACAAGAAACTAAAAGATTCGATTGCAAGATCTAAAGATATACCTTCAAGCACTCACCTTCCCAGCAACGGCGCCAGAAAAGAGCTTAGTTGACGGGGTGTGAGTGCCGCTTACCTAGCCTCCCCGACAACGGCGCCAGAAGAGAGCTTGATGTCTACTACACAACCTTCTTCTTGTAGACGTTGTTGGGCCTCCAAGTGCAGAGGTTTATAGGACAGTAGCAAATTTCCCTCAAGTGGATGACCTAAGGTTTATCAATCCGTGGGAGGCGTAGGTTGAAGATGGTCTCTCTCAAGCAACCCTGCAACAAAATAACAAAGAGTCTCTTGTGTCCCCAACACACCCAATACAATGGTAAATTGTATAGGTGCACTAGTTCGGCGAAGAGATGGTGATACAAGTGCAATATGGATGGTAGATATAGGTTTTTGTAATCTGAAAATATAAAAACAGCAAAGTAACTAATGATAAAAGTGATCGTAAACAGTATTGCAATGCGTTGAAACAAGGCCTAGGGTGCAAGTTCTCTCAACAATAATAACATAATTGGATCATATAACTATCCCTCAACATGCAACAAAGAGTCACTCCAAAGCCACTAATAGCGGAGAACAAACGAAGAGATTATGGTAGGGTACGAAACCACCTCAAAGTTATCCTGATCGATCTATTCAAGAGTCTGTAGTAAAATAACACGAAGCTATTCTTTCCGTTCGATCAATCATAGAGTTCATACTAGAATAACACCTTGAGACACAAATCAACCAAAACCCTAATGTCACCTAGATACTCCGATGTCACCACAAGTATCCATGGGTATGATTATGCGATATGCATCACACAATCTCAGATTCATCTATTCAACCAACACAAAGAACTTCAAAGAGTGCCCCAAATTTTCTACCGAAGAGTCAAGACGAAAACGTGTGCCAACCCCTATGCATAGATTCCCAAGGTCATGGAACCCGCAAGTTGATCACCAAAACATACATCAAGTAGATCACGTGATATCCCATTGTCACCGCAGATAAGCACATGCAAGACATACATCAAGTGTTCTCAAATCCTTAAAGACTCAATCCGATAAGATAACTTCAAAGGGAAAACTCAATCCATTCCAAGAGAGTAGAGGGGGAGAAACATCATAAGATCCGACTATAATAGCAAAGCTCGCGATACATCAAGATCGTACCACCTCAAGAACATGAGAGAGAGAGAGAGATCAAACACATAGCTACTAGTACATACCCTAGCCCCAAGGGTGAACTACTCCCTACTCATCATGGAGAGCGCCGGGATGATGAAGATGGCCACCGGTGAGGGATCCCCCCTCCGGCAGGGTGCCGAAATAGGGTCCCGATTGGTTTTTGGTGGCTACAGAGGCTTGCGGCGGCGGAACTCCCGATCTATTCTGTTCCCCGATGGTTTTAGGATATATTGGTATATATAGGAGGAAGAAATACGTAAGGGGAGCCACGAGGGGCCCATGAGGGTGGAGGGCGCGCCCAGGGGGGTGGGCGCCCCCCCTGCCTCGTGCCTTCCTCGTTGCTTCCCTTACGTACACTCCAAGTCTTCTGGATTGTTGCCGTTCCAAAAATAACTCTCCCAAAGGTTTCATTCCGTTTGGACTCCGTTTGATATTCCTTTTCTTCGAAACACTGAAACAAGGGAAAAAACAGGAACTGGCGCTGGGCTCTGGGTTAATAAGTTAGTCCCAAAAATAATATAAAAGTGCATAGTAAAGCCCATTAAACATCCAAGATGGATAATATAATAGCATGAATACTTCATAAATTATAGATACGTTGGAGACGTATCACCCAACGCCTCGCACCCACGTGCGTGTGTGTACGAGAGAAACGCGCATCGCTCGGCCCCAACCACCCACCGTAACCGGGAACACCCCAATATTTTCCTCGCCCTTTCTTCTACCACGGTTTTTTCCGTCATGGACGGCCCAAAGAATGTCATGCAGCTGCGTCTCCAGCCCGCCCAGGACGAAAAGCCCATTTTCTGTCATGATTTTTTGTCATAGAAGTAGGACACCACCACATCTATGATGATACCTGGTTTTGTCACAATTATCATCATAGAAGTGTCATAAGTATGACAGAAAAAAAATTCGTTTGGCCCAAAATGTCACGGATGTGTCTTTTTTTGTAGTGTAAGCAATCATGCATAAAAGAGTTCAAAGAAGACTCAGATAACTTTCATAGATAAAAAGATAGATCTGATCATAAACTCAAAGTTCATCGGATCCCAACAAACACACCGCAAAAAGAGTTAAATCATATGGATCTCCAAGAGACCATTGTATTGAGAATCAAAAGAGAGAAAGGAAGCCATCTAGCTACTAACTACGGACTCGTAGATCTACAAAGAACTACTCACGCATCATCGGAGAGGCACCAATGGACATGATGAACCACTCCGTGATGGCGTCTAGATTGGATCTGGTGGTTTTGGAACTTGCGGCGGCTGGAATCGATTTTTGTCGACTCCCCTAGGGTTTCTGGAATATTGGGGTATTTATAGAGCAAAGAGGCAGTGCGGGACGCCACCGAGGTGGGCACAACCCACCTGGACGCAACTGGGCCTCTAGGCGCGCCCTGGTGGGTTGTGCCCCCCCCCTCAGGGCACCCCTAGGTGCTTCTCCGGCCCACTTGATGTCTTCTGGTCCAAAAAAACACAAAAAGTTTCGTTGTGTTTGGACTCTGTTTGGTATTGTTTTCCTGCGATGTAAAAAACATGCAGAAAACAGCAACTCGCACTAGGCACTATGTAAATAGGTTAGTACCAAAAAATGATATAAAATGACTATAAAATGATCGTAAAACATCCAAGAATGATAATATAACAGCATGGAACAATCAAAAAATATAGATACGTTGGAGATGTATCACAAAATCTGGCACATCTCAGATAGGGGGTCCTGAACTAAGGGTCTAAAGAGGATGGTAGCCACGACACAAGTTTTTACCTAGGTTCGGCCTCGCCGGAGAGATAAAACCTTATGTCCTGCTTGTGTTTATGGCTTTTGGATGGAGTACAAAGTACAAATGATCTACCATGAGATTGTTCTGTGTAATGTAAGATCTTCTATTGACTAGCCCAACCCTAGTTTATATAAGTTGCCGGAGGCCTAGGACTACAAGAGTCCTAGTTGGCTACATCCGCAGAGAGGAGTCCTCCCCGGATATGGAGGCCTTGTCTTGAACGACAAGTCTTCCAGAGTCTTCTTTATAGATCGCGATGGGCCCCAGGACAGAACCGACAAGGAAGTCCTCGGCATGGCCCACCATACCTGGAGTCGACATGATGAGAGGCCCCCTAGCTGGGATACCATCAGTCATGATGTGGCAGGTCGCGCAGGTAGGTGACAGCGATCCACCTTATCCTGGGTCCAAACCGACGGGTGCTGTGGACCTAGGGCTCATGCTCGGGCAAACCAGATATGGGCCTAGGGCGAGTTAGAGATCTCCCATGGGTAGTGTGGTTGGGCTCGGTCCGGGTGGTGCTTGTGGGTGGCAAGGTTCCTGTCCTCACAATAGTAGTGGGCGGTGGTGGTGGTCGGGACATCGTTGCCCCGGTGGACGGATCAAATCGACGCCGAAGATCACGCTTGTGGCGTCATGCGAGCTCACCCGGGCCAAGGCCAAGGGCTATGGCCGGGGCTTGCTTGGCAGTGGCCGTCGACAGTCACTGGGTCATGTCCCTCCCAGTCCACTAGGACTGGCTAGAGGCATAAGTGTAGTCGCCTCCTACCGTGGAGGTGTTGATTCATCCTCAATGGTTGATACTGGGTTAGGGGTGGATGGAGGTGCATCTGCTCTTCCTACCTTAGTTGGCGCTCTGCGATGTAGGTGATTGAGTCTTGTGACTTGGATGCCGGGGCGGCGGCCCCGGATGGCGGTCCGCATGTTGGCTCTGAGACAGGAACCATGGCGGCGGTGGTGGTGATGCCTCTTTGTTGTGTGGGCGGCGAGGGGTGTAGCGGCGGATGGATCATCTTCACTCTTTGTCATTGGCAAGGGTGATGCCTAGATCCGGACCTGGAGGGTTTTCCTCGTCACATTTGTCATGGGTACGTTGTCGTGGAATTGTCACGGCAGATGTCCTAGTGTGAGGACTTAGTCGTGGAGCCATCGCAACGAGGTTAGCTTAAAGGGGTTAATTGGGAAAAAGGACACGGGGAGTTTATACTAGTTCGGCCCCTTGTGGTGAAGGTAAAGGCCTAATCCAGTTTGAGGTGGTATTGCTGATGTTTCGATTAACCAGGGAGCGATTACGCTTGACCTAGCTTTCGATATGTTCTCTCTTGCCCTAAGCCGATGCTGGCTCGTCCCTTTATATACACAGGTTGATGCCCCGCAGCTCATGGAGTCCCGGCCGGTTCATACAAACGTGTCTGGCTCGGTGACTATTATTCGTACATTACAACCCAAGTCATACATACATGGCGATTTATACTCATGGGCCTTAAGCCGCCTTTGGGCTTTGGGCTCTTAACAAGTCTGCTTCATGAGTCGCTATCATCTGCATCTTCATGGGCTTCGTTGTGATGAACCGCCACTAGGATAACCCGGCCTTTCCTGGGCGGGTCATACCTAATAGTTATATCCCTAACATTAGGCCCCAGGTTGATTTGAACTTGTTCATGTCAATCTTCAACACTTAGAAAAAATTCTTCTTCCTTTATCCTTGTGAGTCCTTGTAACCCGCCATGACGTCACCTCCTGGAATTTTGGTAACCCGCCGTGATGTCACATGTCATTAATATTACACAAAGCCCAGATCTTAATAAATCTTCTTTTTAATGAACCTCCGAAAATCGAGGCATTTTCGTTGTCATGTATCCATTTTTTGGTCTCCTCAATTCCTGTGCATGCCACTTATCCTTCCAGTCTTATAAATAGGGCCAGGGGTCCCTTTATTTTTCCTCCCTTGCCCCTTCATCCCTTTCTTCTTCCTCGCATCGCCCCAGTGCCTGATACGTCCATTTTGCATCATGCTTTTATATCGATATTTATCGCATTATGGGCTGTTATTTCACGTTATGTCACAATACTTATAGCTATTCTCTCTTATTTTACAAGGTTTACATGAAGAGGGAGAATGCTGGCAGCTGGAATTCTAGGCTGGAAAAGGAGCAAATATTGGAGACTTATTCTCTGCAACTCCAAAAGTCCTGAAACTCCACGGAATATCTTAAAATAAATAAATAAAAATCTTCGCCAAAGATGAAGGCCAGGGGGCCCACACCCTGCTCACGAGGGTGGGGGCGCCCCCATACCTCGTGGGCCCCCTGGTGGCTCTCCGATGCCCATCTTCTCCTATATGAAGTCTTCCAATGAGAAAAAAAAACATTAAGCAACCTTTCGGGACGAGACTCCGCCGCCACGAGGCGGAACCTTGGCGGAACCAATCTAGGGCTCCGGCAGAGCTGTTCTGCCGGGGACACTTCCCTCCGGGAGGGGGAAATCATCACCATCGTCATCACCAATGCTCCTCTCATGGGAGAGGGCAATCTCCATCAACATCTTCACCAGCACCATCTCATCTCCAAACCCTAGTTCATCTCTTGTATCCAATTCTTGTCTCCAAGTCCGGGATTGGTGCTAGTAGGTTGCTAGTAGTGTTGATTACTCCTTGTAGTTGATGCTAGTTGGTTTATTTGGTGGAAGATCATATGTTTAGATCCTTTATGCATATTATTACCCCTCTGATTATGAACATGAATATGCTTTGTGAGTAGTTACCTTTGTTCCTGAGGACAAGGGAGAAGTCTTGCTATTAGTAGTCATGTGAATTTGGTATTCGTTCGTTATTTTGATGAGATGTATGTTGTCTAGCCTCTAGTGGTGTTATGTGAATGTTGACTACATAACACTTCACCATTATTTGGGCCTAGAGGAAGGCATTGGGAAGTAATAAGTAGATGATGGGTTGCTAGAGTGACAGAAGCTTAAACCCTAGTTTATGCGTTGCTTTGTAAGGGGCTGTTTTGGATCCATATGTTTCATGCTATGATTAAGTTTACCTTAATACTTTTGTTGTAGTTGACGATGCTTGCAATAGAGGTTAATCATAAGTGGGATGCTTGTTCAAGTAAGAACAGCACCCAAGCACCGGTCCACCCACATATCAAATTATCAAAGTACCGACCGCGAATCATGTGAACGTGATGAAAACTAGCTTGATGATATTCCCATGTGTCCTCGGGAGCGCTTTTCCTATTATAAGAGTTTATCCAGGCTTGTCCTTTGCTACAAAAAGGATTGGGCCACCTTGCTGCACTTTATTTACTCTTGTTACTTGTTGCTCGTTACAATTTATCTTATCACAAAAACTATCTGTTACCACTTATTTCAGTACTTGCAGAGAATACCTTGCTGAAAACCGCTTATCATTTCCTTCTGCTCCTCGTTGGGTTCGACACTCTTACTTATTGAAAGGACTACGATAGATCCCCTATACTTGTGGGTCATCAAGACTCTTTTCTGGCGCCGTTGCCAGGGAGTGTAGCGCCTTTGGTAAGTGGAATTTGGTAAGGAAAAATTTATATAGTGTGCTGAAATTTCCTGTCACTTGTTACTATGGAAAGTATTTCTCTGAGGGGCTTGTTTGGGGTATCTTCACCCCGTCTAGTAGAGCTAAGAGTTGCTCCTCAACCTACTGAACCTATTGAAAATGAAACTCCTTTTGAAGTTCCTTCGGGTATGATGGAAAAACTACTAGCTAATACTTTTACAGGAGATGGAATAAAGCATCATCATGAACATCTACTCTATGTGGATGAAGTTTGTGGATTATTTAAGCTTACAGGTATACCCGATGATGTTGTTAAGAAGAAGGTCTTCCCTTTATCTTTGAAGGAAGATGCATTGACATGGTATAGGCTATGTGATGATACGAGATCATGGAACTATAAAAGATTGAAATTGGAATTTCATCAAAAGTATTACCCTATGCATCTTGTTCATCGTGATCGCAATTATATATATAATTTTTGGCCTCACAAAGGAGAAAGCATCGCTCAAGCTTGGGGGAGGCTTAAATCAATGTTATATTCATGCCCCAATCATGAGCTCTCAAGAGTGACAATTCTTCAGAATTTTTATGCTCGGCTTTCTGATAACAATCGCACCATGCTCGATACTTCTTGTCTTTGGCTCTTTTATGATGAAGACTATTGAATTTAAATGGAATTTATTGGATAGAATTAAACGCAACTCTGAAGATTGGGACCTCGGCGAAGGTAAGGAGTCAGGTATGACACCTAAGTTTGATTGTGTTAAATCTTTTATGGATACCGATATTTTCCGTAAGTTTAGCACTAAATATGGACTTGGACTCGAGATAGTAGCTTCTTTACGTGAATCTTTTGCTACTTATGTTGATCTCCCTAAGGATAAGTGGTTTAAATATCATCCTCCCATAGAAGTAAAAGTAGCTGCACCTATTAAAGTTGAAGAAAAGACTGTCACTTATAATGATCTTCTTGATCCTACCTCTTATGTTGAGAAACTACCTTTCCCTGTTAGAGTAAAGGATCATGCTAAAGCTTCAACTGTTGTTCGTAAAAGCAATATTAGAACTTATACACCTCCTGATCAAGTCAAAGTAGAACCTAATATTGCTATTGTTAAAGATCTCTTGTCTGATAATATTGATGGGCATGTTATTCAATTCTGTGGTGAAACTGCTAGAATTGCTAAACCTTGTGCTAAAGATAAACATAGACCCGTGGTAGGCGTGCCTGTTATTTCTGTTAAAATAGGAGATCATTGTTATCATGGCTTATGTGATATGGGTGCTAGTGCTAGTGTTATACCCATTGACTTATATAAAGAAATTATGCATGATATTGCACCTGCTGAGTTAGAAGATATTGATGTTACAATTAAACTTGCCAATAGAGATACTATATCGCAATGGGAATTGTTAGAGATGTGAAGTCTTGTGTGGAAAAACCAAATATCCGCTGATTTTCTTGTTCTTGGTTCTCCACAAGATAGCTTTTGTCCCATTATATTTGGTAGACCCTTCTTGAATACTGTTAATGCTAGGATAGATTGCAAAAAGAATGTTGTTACTATTGGCTTGGATGATATGGTTCATGAGTTTAATTTCTCTAAATTTAGTAAACAACATCATGAGGAAGAATTGCCTAGTAAGGATGAAATTATTGGTCTTGCTTCTATTGCCGTACCTCCTAGTGATCCTTTAGAACACTATTTGCTAGACCATGAAAATGAGATGTTAATGAATGAAAGAAGGGAAATAGATGAAGTATTCTTTAAACAGGAACCTATTCTGCAACACAATTCGCCTGTTGAAATCTTAGGGGATCCTCCTCCACCCAAGGGTGATCCCGTGTTTGAGCTTAAATCGTTGCCTGATAATCTTAAATATGCTTATCTTGATGAAAAGAAAATATATCCTCTTATTATTAGTGCTAACCTTTCAGAGCATGAAGAAGAAAGATTATTGAAAACTCTGAAGAAGCACCGTGCTGCTATTGGGTATACTCTTGATGATCTTAAGGGCATTAGTCCCACTCTATGTCAACATAAAATAAATTTGGAAGCGGATGCTAAACCAGTTCGTGATCCTCAGCGACGTTTGAATCCTAAAATGAAAGAGGTGGTAAGAAAAGAAATACTCAAGCTTCTGGAGGCAGGTATAATTTATCCCGTTGCTGATAGTAAGTGGGTAAGTCCTGTCCATTGTGTCCCTAAGAAGGGAGGTATTACTGTTGTCCCTAATGATAAAGATGAATTGATTCCGCAAAGAATTATCACAGGTTATAGGATGGTAATTGATTTCGCAAATTAAATAAAGCTACTAAGAAAGATCATTACCCCTTACCTTTTATTGATCAAATGCTAGAAAGATTATGCAAACATACACATTATTGCTTTCTAGATGGTTATTCTGGTTTCTCTCAAATACTTGTGTCGGCTAAAGATCAATCAAAGACTACTTTTACATGCCCTTTTGGTACTTTTGCTTATAGACGCATGCCTTTTGGTTTATGTAATGCACCTGCTACCTTTCAAAGATGCATGATAGCTATATTCTCTGACTTTTGTGAAAAGATTTGTGAGGTTTTCATGGACGACTTTTCTGTCTATGGTTCCTCTTTTGATGATTGCTTGAGCAATCTTGATCGAGTTTTGCAGAGATGTGAAGAAACTAATCTTGTCTTGAATTGGGAAAACTGCCACTTTGTCGGGGGGAAGAGCTGATCGTGCCCCACGAGCACCTACGGGACCTGGGTCCCTTTGTGGTTCGGAGGGGGGCGGAGACCGCACAAAGAGCGGGTCGAGGCGATGCGCACGAGAGGGTTTTTTACCCAGCTTCGGAGCTCTCCGAAGAGATAATACTCCTACTGCTGCTTTGTGGATTATCTGGTGTTCTTGCTAGGGAGCAATGCTGGCTACAAGACCTAACTTGAATGTGATGAACTCAGCTGGAGCTAGCTAGAGACCCAGCCCCATCGAACCCCCTCTATGTTGCCCCCGGCCCTCCTTTTATAGGCTCAAGGGGTTACCACATATGGCAAGTAAACAAGGTTACAATGGTAATAACCTAGGTTGGTACACCGCTATGTACAATGTACAGTAACCTATACCTAACTCTGACGGCAAGGGACAAGAGTCATCAATGCCCGTCTCAGTCGCCCGAACAGTGTAACAGGGACCGTTAAGTGTGCCTCCGTCCGCCACGATAGTGGCTTGTCGGCGCTGCTTGTCGCTACTCTCCGCTGGCTGCACAGCCCCCCGACACGCGTCCTTGGGAGAGCCCCGTGGTGACACGTTGGCGGGTGAGCTGGAGCGGAGATGAAGAGAGGTCGCCCGCCCTGCAAGCGCCTTGCATGGCGAGGAACCTTGTCGCGCAGGGGTTCGGTGCCGCTGAGCCTTCCGGCAAGCTCCTCTTGCCGGGCCTTGTTTCTTCGCATACTGAGTGGCCTTCCGGCAAGCTCCTCTTGCGGGGTCTTGGTTGCTTCGCTCTTGAATGGCTCCAAGGAGCTATCGAGGTCTTGGCGGCCATCGGGCCGGCCGGCCTTGGGCACTGCGACTATCCGTGACGAGTTCGGGGTACTAGGGTACCCTACTCTAGTACACCGGCAGAGCCCCGGGCTGGGCCACACACGGCGCCAAGCTCTGTTGGGCCAGGCCCAAAAACAGTGCCGTAGCGCGTGGTCTTGATTACGCCGTTACTTGCCTTGACCCACCACGTCTCCCACGAGCGGCACGCGCCCATCGCGTTTCTCAGTAACGGCGCGTTAATTGTGGTGTCGTGGGTGAAGTGGGCGTCGTGTGAGGTCGCCTCATCCGTCGCCTCAGTTCTGCATCTCCGCCACGTGGTTCCCATGCACTCGGGGTCACGGGCGGTGGGAGTGGGAAACTTGGCCG
Organism: Aegilops longissima; assembly: GCA_021605205.1. NCBI lineage: Eukaryota > Viridiplantae > Streptophyta > Magnoliopsida > Poales > Poaceae > Aegilops > Aegilops longissima. Next base: position 105,172 of record JAHIAM010001542.1, read on the forward strand.
TTGCGAGCAGAGGCAGCGGGTCTGCCCTGATTTCCTGCCTTCATCCGCCGATGTTGAAGCGCTCAAGACCCTTGTCGCACCCATTGTGGACAGGGTGAGCGGAGTTAAGAGGCTCGAGGGCGACCGCGTGGATTAGGCCGCCAAGTCTATCTTTTTCTTGTCGCTGTAGATCATGTTTAGGCGAAAAATCTATTAGATCTGCGACAAGTCATTATGTAATATACACTATCTTAGGCAATCGAATGCAACATTATTTCCTTTGCTCGATTTCTTCCCTTGTATGTTACTGCCCTACGCTTTCCGGGAAACTTGCCGGTGCGGCACCCTTGCCGCGAAAGCGCCGAATCTTGAACTTCAGCAGCCTGTCAAGGGTCGCTACCGACAAGCAACCTCGTCGCGGACTAGCCGCAGCTCACTTAAGTTGTTGAGTGGACTCGAAACAAAGTAAGGGCGCGACTAGTCACGATTTGGTTCCTCCGCGCACAGGTTTTCCATACAAAGTACTTATCGTTCGAGGAAGATAACTCAAAAATTTAAAACTGGTCGCTTAAACTTAGCAACTTAGCTTTTTCTGTTGTCCATTTTCCGGCAAGGCGATGGTTCCTCGAGCGACGCTTGTCGGCCCACATCATTATCTCCTCCTCTCCTCCTCCCCGGTTAACTTGTGGGTGGATGAACCTTCTTCTTGTATGAGAAGAAAGAAGAGAAAAAGAAAGTTATGAAGCCTAGTGGCTCATTATCTCTTACCGGGTGTGGGTGCTGCACAAAGTTGTTAGTAAACACATGCATATATGATTATGAAAGCATGTATTAACAAAAATGTGCGCAACCATAGGCTTTACTGATGCACGGGGTCTGCGCCGGCTTTGTACAAAGGATTACATGCAACAGCGGCAAGACTTGTACAAAAGGGTGGTTGCGGAGCAGTTCCGCAACCGCGCCTCATGGGTAAAACTTACGAAGATGCTCTATGTTCCAGGAATTGCTCACCGGAAAGCCGTCTTGGTCTCAAAGCGGACAGCGCCGGGCCTAGTGACTCGTTTTACCCGATAAGGGCCTTCCACTTCAAGCGTCAACTTGTTGGAATTCTTGGCGGATTGAACGCGGCGAAGAACAAGGTCGCCTTCCTCGAAGCTTCGGCATTAACTGCGGCTATGGTAGCGGCGCAAAGCTTGCGGTAACGAGCAGCTCGTACAGAGAGCTGAAGGCGATCTTCCTCGAGGGAGCAGCGTCATCTTGTCGCAGCTGCTCTTGCTCAAACTCATCATAGCGAGCACTCGAGGTGACCCGTATCTGAGTTCCGTGGGGAGAACTGCCTCGGTCCGTAGACTAGAGCAAAGGGTGTCGGCGATGGCTCGATTTGGCGTCGTTCGATCGACCAAAGAACCACGGCAGCTCCTCGATCCAGTTCCTTCCGCACTTGTGTAGCCCTGTCGAAAGTTCGGTCTTGAGTCCTCGCAGCACTTCAGCGTTCGCCCTCTGCGCTTGCGGTTGCTTCTCGGGTGAGCAACGGAAGCAAAGCAGATCTTGGCGCCAAGATCTTGGGCGTCTTGCATGAAGGTGCGACTTCGTGAACTATGTGCCATTGTCGGTGATGATCCGGTTAGGGATCCCAAAACGGCAAACAATTGACTGAAGAACTTGACGGCCGATTTGTGTTGTCACCTTCCTCACTGGTTCCACTTCCGGCCACTTTGTGAACTTGTCGATTGCGACGTACAAGTACTCAAAGCCCCGACAGCTTCGGGGAAAGGGCCGAGATGTCGAGCCCCGACCGAGAAGGGCCAGGATAAAGGGATCGTCTGGAGAGCTTGAGCTGGCTGGTGTATCTGTCTTGAATGGAATCGCACGCTTCACACTTGGTTACTTGTGCAGTTGCATCTGGAGGGCTTCGGCGGAAGAAACCTTGCCGGAAAGCTTTGTCGGCAAGTGCTCTCGCGCCAATGTGGTGACCACATATGCCTCCGTGTATCTCGCCAACAGCTTCATCCATCTTCCCGCAAATACACTTCAATTTCACTCCGTTGAGTCTTCTTACATGACGGGATGTTGTCAACAAACTGGTACATACTTGACTGCCGGGCTACTTTTTTCCGCTTCTTCTTGCTCTTGGGAAGCTCTCTGTCGAAGGAAATGGACGATCTGTTGTGCCCAAGTTGGAGCTCGTGGCTCGACAACGAGGACTAAAGGCTCATCATCCTGCGGGACCATCAGCTTCACGGCAAGGACCCGCTGGTCCGCGGAGCTCGATGATCCCGTCAAGCTTGCGGAGCTAAGCTTGTCGGGGCGTTCTTCAACGATACAAACTGCGTGGTTTGTCGGAGCAGACTGCTCCTCGATGATATTTGCCTTGGTTCTAGGGACCTTCTTGGCGGCGGCTTCAGAGAGCTCTGCCGGGAAGTAGTCGCCGGAAACCAATTTTCTCTTCTTGCTCTGTCCGTTGATGGTGCCACGGTTGGCTGAGTCAGCTTGAGCACAAAATTCCTGGTTCCACAGGTAACTTAAGTGCGGCACATTTGGAGAGGCCATCGGCTATATCATTCGTGCTCTTGGAGCGTGTTCCATTTGCGAGCCTTCAAAGTGCTCTTCCAGCTTCCTCACTTCATCGACGACGCTTCCATCAACGGACTCGGTAGTCTTTGTTCACTTGGCGGACGACAAGCTGTGAGTCTCCCCTGACAATGAGCTTCTTAATCCCAAGGTCCACTACAATCCTGAGACCGGCAAGCAAGCCTTCATACTCTGCAGTATTGTTTGTTGCTTGTTTCTTGGGAAAGTGCATATGGACTATGTACTTGAGGTGCTCTCCGGTGGGTGCGATGAGCAGCACGCCAGCACCGGCGCCTTGCAGCGAGAAAGCACCATCAAAGTATAACAGCCACTCTTTATTTGCCTCCTTGACGGGGATGCTCGTCTCTGGAATCTCTTCATCATGCGTTGGCGTCCATTCTGCTATGAACTCTGCCAATGCCCTGCTCATATAGTTGAAGTGCTTTGAACTTAAGACCAAAGCTTGACAATTCAGCGCCCACTCAACAATCCTGCTGCTGCTTCCGGATTTTGCAAAATCCTCCTCGTGAAAGCGAGTGACAACTGTTATCTCATGTGCTTGGAAGTAATGGCGCAGCTTTCTCGAGGCCATGAGCAGGCCGAAAAGCAGCTTTTGCACACGTAGTACCTTGATCTAGCCCCTGCGAAGGGGGCCGACAAAGTAGACGGGCGCTGCACCATCTTCTTCCGTATCTTGTCGCAACCCTGCGCTGATCCGTCCTTGCGGGACGAGCTTGACGGCAAAGCCCCGCTCGTCGCTGGGCCTTTTGCCTCGGTTGTCGGCTCATCATCGCCTCCCTCTCCGCTACTAACGCAGCACTAGCCACTTGATTGGTCGCTGCTATATACAGCAGCAACTTTTCTTGTGGTTTAGGTGCGACAAGTATCGGAGTGGAGGACAGGTATCTCTTCAAGTCCTGCAGTGCAGCCTCCGCTTCGGGAGTCCATTTCATTGGTCCTGCCTTTTCAAAATCTTGAAAAAGCGGCAGGTGGCTTCAACAGACTTAGAGATGAACCTGCTGCGAGCAGCCACGCAACCGGCAAGCCTCCTGACGTCCTTGACGCGCTTTGGTGCTTCGATCTGCTCAATGGCCTTGATCTTGTCGGGATTGGCTTCAATTCCCTGCTGAGATACAAAGAACCCGAGAAGCTTGCCGGAAGGAACTCCAAACACGCACTTCTCGGGGTTGAGCTTGAGGTTGATCTTGCGCAGGTTTGCAAACGTCTCATCTAAATCCTGAATCAGAGTCGCTCTGTCCTTGCTCTTGACCACTATGTCGTCCATGTAGGCTTCTACATTCCTGTGCATCTGTGGTCCAAAAGCATCATGGACTACCCTTGCAAAGGTTGAACCAGCATTCTTCAAACCGAAAGGCATCCGTATAAAGCAGTATGTGCCACATGGTGTGATGAATGCGGTTTTCTCTTCATCCTCTTCTGCCATGAAGATCTGATGATATCCTGAATATGCATCAAGAAACGAAAGCAGATCGCACCCAGCTGTGGAGTCAACAATCTGGTCGATACGCGGCAAGGGAAATGGGTCCTTGGGACAAGCTTTATTAACGTCTGTGAAGTCAATACAAAGTCTCCATTTCCCATTAGCCTTGCGTACCACTACCGGATTGGCCAACCACGTGGGGTGGAGGACTCCTCTGACAAGCCCTGCTTCTTCCAATTTCTTGATCTCTTCTGCTATAAATTCTTGGCGCTCCACCGCTGCTTCCTAACTTTTTGCTTGATGGGCGCGTGAGGACAGACAGCTAGGTGGTGCTCAATTACTTTCCGGGAACACGGGGATATCGATGGTTGCCATGCAAACACATCGACATTCGCCCGCAGGAAAGCAACGAGCTCGCCTTCCTATTTAGGATCAAGCGTGGCACTGATGGTGTAGGTACCACCAGTGCCTTCCTCCTTGGCGGGCACCTTCTTGGTCTTTGGCGGAGCTGCCATTGTCTTGTTGCACTTGCGGTGGAGCTCGATGGTGCGTCCTCGGCGGTAGCGCAGCACTCAAGAGGTGCGCTTGCGGAGTGGGCAACAGAGCTCTTGCCAGACCTGGTGGTCTTCTTCCCCCCGGGAGTTTCAGCGGCAAGTGGTTTGCTATTTGGCGCTGCTGCTGCATCCCGGTAAATCTTGTCGGTGCAGATAAGTGCATCCTTCTTGTCGCCATGGACAGAAATGACGCTTATCGGGCCGGGCATCTTGAGTAGGTTGTAAGCATAATGAGAGGCGGCCATGAACTTGGCGAGTGCCGGACGGCCGAGTATGCCATTGTAGGGCAATGGGAAATCGGCGACGTCAAATGTGACCCTCTCGTTCGAAGTTGAGTTCGCTGCCGAATGTCACCGCAACGTGATCTTCCCTTGGGCTTGCTCCTTCTGGGTTGATTCCTTGAAAGTACCAGTTTCTTGAGCTCATTGTCGAGGATTTGAAGCTTCGGAGCACCGCAGAGGAGATCAAATTCAGGCCGGCCCGCCATCAACCAGCATCTTTGTGACCACGAGGTTGCGGATGGTTGGTGAGACCAACATCGGCAAGCACCCGACCGCGATGATGCGATCGGGTGATCCTCAATGTCTAAGATGATGGGCGTGCTGGACCACTTCAGAGGTTTGCGTGACTCTATGGATGGTTCTGCTGCATTGACCTCACGCATCCATTGCTTGAGTTGGCGGTGCGAGGTATGCAGAGACGCACCACCGTCGACGCAAAGGACCTCCGTTGCCTTTTGAAACTCCTGCTCATCAGCTTCATCATCTTTGTAGTCCTCATCATCTTCATCTTCATCTTCTTCTTTGTCGCGGCCACGGGGAGGTCTGTCTCCTTGCCGCTGCTTGGCCTTGCCGCGGCGTCCTCCCAGACCGGGTCTCTTCTTACTTGCTGCACCTGCACCTTCTTGGGCTTTCTCCTTGTCCCGCCGCTCGTATTCAGCTTTCTGTAGCTCAACAAGCTGCTCGACTTTCTTGCAGCTCTGGAGATCATGGCCCTTAGTGCGGTGAATTTTACAAGATCTTGCTTGTTGAGCTGCCGGGCTTGTCGGTCGCCCAGCTTGGCGGTCGGTGTCAACGGCAACCTCCTTGCCGAGCCACCGGCCTTGGCTTGGTTGGCGGCACCATCCTTGCCGGACTGCTCGACAACTAGTACTTCTTGGTTTTCTTCCTCCTGTTGTTCCGCCCGCTATTCCTTGCCGGGCGGTCCCTCACTGTCAGGACTCTGCTCCCACACTCTCTCTCGGGAGCCTTCTTCCTTCTTCACAGCGTGCACACTTGTCGGCCAGGCGTAGAGCTCACGACGTCTTTCACTTTGCACATCGCCATCTCCTCTCTCATCCTGCGATTTCAGTACATTACGATGGAATGCACTAATCACTACAGCAGGGTGGGCGTCTGGGATGTTATAGTGCACTCAACTGAATCTCTGGATGAATTTGCAGAGACTCCCCCTTACGGGCAAGCAGGTGGAGATCACTCTCCGCCATGAGGCTTGTGGCACCGTGAAGGCGCCAACAAACTGGTGGCATAAATCTGCCAATAAGAAATAGAGCCATCCGGCAAGTGCATGAGCCAAGATCTGACGTTTGGCTTGAGCACCAAGGGGAAGTAGTTGGCAAGGATCTTGTCGCAGCTCACGAGTGAACGCAGGGCAACCTACCGCGTACGGCAAGTCGCCTGGTTCCCCTGGCGCATGCATATCGACGGTGGGCCCGGCGCGTTGGTCAGATTGACGGCGCGCTTTCTTGGCGCTTCGATACGGGTTCGGCGTCCTCTTCTTGTCGCCCGAAGAACTTGGCGTTGGTCGCGACGAGCTCGTGGATCCGACGACGCCGTGGAGTCGCTGCCGAGGTGGATCCGCGCGAGTCAGCGATCTTGGCCTTCGAAGGGGAGTGTACGGTGGGTGCACCCGCAAGTCTCGCCGCCATCGGTTCCTGCCTTGTCGCCCGTCGCGGCCGCGGCGTTGGTTGTCGGGACGTCGCCGTTAGCTAAGCCGATGAGACTTTGAATTGTGGCCCTCCATTCGTCGACCTTATCGGCCGTTGGAGGGTAATCTAGGAGCAGCTGGGCTCTTGCCAAGGCTTCCGCTGGTGTGGTTGGCGGCAACGGTATGCGGGCGAAGAACGGATGTGCTCGGACTCCTAACCAAGTTAGGAGGAGCAGCATCCGCCTCGGCGACCGCACCCCACTCGCATCTTAAGCATCTTTGGGCGCATGCGGTCTCGAGGGCCTCGGGATCCTCCGGCTTGGCCTTGATCCAATGGCGTATGGCGCCATGAGTATCGTGGCGCTGTTCGCCCCAGCGCCTCTGCGATGGACGCGGTGCAGATTCGACGCCGACGCCAGCGCCGCGCGCCGTCCTTGGACCTGGCGGCATCGTGGGCTCTCTCAGCGACGCCGGTCCCTCCGCCAGCGTTTCCCCCACCGCCTGATGGCTCCGGTGGTGGTGGGTTCGACGCAGACGGCTCGGCTGCTGCCGAAGGCTTCTTCTTCGGCGCCATGTCGATGAAGACGTCGATGGAGTTGCTAGCGCGACCGCCAGACCGGGTTCACACAGCCTCGACGCCCCCTACCTGGCGCGCCAAGGATGTCGGGGGGAAGAGCTGATCGTGCCCCACGAGCACCTACGGGACCTGGGTCCCTTTGTGGTTCGGAGGGGGGCGGAGACCGCACAAAGAGCGGGTCGAGGCGATGCGCACGAGAGGGTTTTTACCCAGCCGGAGCTCTCCGGAGATAATACTCCTCTGCTGCTTTGTGGATTATCTGGTGTTCTTTCTAGGGAGCAATGCTGGCTACAAGACCTAACTTGAATGTGATGAACTCAGCTGGAGCTAGCTAGAGACCCAGCCCCATCGAACCCCCTCTATGTTTCCCCCGGCCCTCCTTTTATAGGCTCAAGGGGTTACCACATATGGCAAGTAAACAAGGTTACAATGGTAATAACCTAGGTTGGTACACCGCTATATACAAAGTGTACGATAACCTATACCTAACTCTGACGGCAAGGGACAAGAGTCATCAATGCCCGCCTCAGTCGCCCGAACAGTGTAACAGGGACCGTTAAGTGCGCCTCCGTCCGCCACGATAGTGGATTGTCAGCGCTGCTTGTCGCTACTCTCCGTTGGCTGCACAGCCCCCCGACACGCGTCCTTGCGAGAGCCCCGTGGTGACACGTTGGCGGGTGAGCTGGAGCGGAGATGAAGAGAGGTCGCCCGCCCCGGCAAGCGCCTTGCCGCGGCGGGAACCTTGTCGCGCTTGGGGGTTCGGTGCCCGCCAAGCCTTCCCGGCAAGCTCCTCTTTGCCGGGGCCTTGTTTCTTCGCATACCGAGTGGCCTTCCCGGCAAGCTCCTCTTGCCGGGTCTTGGTTGCTTCGTTCTTGAATGGCTCCAAGGAGCTATGAGGTCTTAGCGGCCATCGGGCCGGCCCGCCTTAAGGCATGACTGTCTGTCAGACGAGTTCGGGGTACTAGGGTACCCCTACTCTAGTACACCGACACACTTTATGGTTAATGAAGTTATTGTCTTGGGGCACAAAGTTTCTGAAAGAGGTATTGAAGTTGATAAAGCCAAGGTTGATGCTATTGAATAGATGCCATGTCCTAAGGACATCAAAGGTATAAGAAGTTTCCTTGGTCACGCCGGATTTTATAGGAGGTTCATTAAGGACTTCTCAAAAATTTCTCGGCCTCTGACTAATTTATTACAAAAAGATGTACCATTTGTCTTTGATGATGATTGTGTAGAAGCATTTGAAATACTTAAGAAAGCATTAGTCTCGCTTTTGTTGTTCAGCCACCTGATTGGAATTTACCCTTTGAAATTATGTGTGATGCTAGTGATTATGCTGTAGGTGTTGTTCTAGGGCAAAGAGTTGATAAGAAATTAAATGTTATCCATTATGCTAGTAAGACTCTAGACAATGCTCAAAGAAACTATGCTACTACCGAAAAGGAACTTTTAGCAGTTGTGTTTTCTTGTGATAAATTCAGACCCTATATTGTTGATTCTAAAGTAACTATTCACACTGATCATGCTGCTATTAAATATCTTATGGAAAAGAAAGATGCTAAACCTACACTTATTAGATGGGTTCTCTTGCTGCAAGAATTTGATTTGCATATTGTTGATAGGAAAGGAGCTGAGAACCCGTGCTGAGATAACTTATCTAGGTTAGAGAATGTTCTTGATGACCCACTACCTATTGATGATAGCTTTCCTGATGAACAATTAAATGTCATAAGCACTTCTCGTAGCACTCCATGGTATGCTGATTATGCTAATTATATTGTTGCTAAATTTATACCACCTAGCTTCACATACCAACAAAAGAAAAAGTACTTTTATGATTTGCGACATTACTTTTGGGATGACCCACATCTTTATAAAGAAGGATTAGATGGTGTTATTAGACATTGTGTGCCTGAGCATGAACAGGAACAGATCCTACGCAAGTGTCACTCCGAAGCTTATGGAGGACACCACGCTGGAGATAGAACTGCACATAAGGTATTGCAATCCGGGTTTTATTGGCCCACTCTCTTAAAAGATGCCCGTACGTTTGTTTTGTCTTGTGATGAATGTCAAAGAATTGGTAATATTAGTAGACGTCAAGAAATGCCTATGAATTATTCACTTGTTATTGAACCATTTGATGTTTGGGGCTTTGATTATATGGGACCTTTTCCTGCCTCTAATGGATATACACATATTTTGGTTGTTGTTGATTACGTTACTAAGTGGGTAGAAGCTATTCCAACTAGTAGTGCTGATCATAACACTTCTATTAAAATGCTTAAGGAAGTTATTTTTCCAAGGTTTGGAGTCCCTAGATATTTAATGACTGATGATGGTTCACATTTTATTCATGGTGCTTTCCGTAAAATGCTTGCTAAATATGACGTTAATCATAGAATTGCATCTCCTTATCACCCACAGTCTAGTGGTCAAGTAGAATTGAGTAATAGAGAGCTCAAATTAATTTTGCAACAGACTGTTAATAGGTCTAGAAAAAATTGGTCCAAGAAACTTGATGATGCATTATGGGCCTATAGAACTGCATATAAGAATCCTATGGGTATGTCTCCGTATAAAATGGTTTATGGAAAAGCATGTCACTTACCTCTCAAACTACAACATAAGGCATATTGGGCTATTAAAGAGCTCAATTATGATTTCAAACTTGCCGGTGAGAAGAGGTTATTTGATATTAGCTCACTTGATGAATGGAGAACCCAAGCTTATGAAAATGCCAAGTTGTTTAAAGAAAAAGTTAAAAGATGGCATGACAAAAGGATACAAAAGCGTGAGTTTAATGTAGGTGATTATGTATTGCTATACAACTCTCGTTTAAGATTTTTTGCAGGAAAACTTCTCTCTAAATGGGAAGGTCCCTACGTTATCGAGGAGGTCTATCGTTCCGGTGCCATTAAAATCAACAACTTCGAAGCCACAAATCTGAAGGTGGTAAACGGTCAAAGAATCAAACATTATATCTCAGGTAATCCCATAAATGTTGAAACCAATATTATTGAAACTGTAACCCCGGAGGAATACATAAGGGACACTTTCTGACCGCTTAGACTCGAAAAGGAATAGGTATGTGGTACGGTAAGTAAACCGACTCCAAAACAATTTTAAGGCAATATTTCTCGCTTTGGAATATTTAGAAAAATAGAAAATAAGTGGAAGCAGGGAAGGACACGAGGGCCCCACGAGGTGGTGGGCGCCCTACCCCCGGGCGCGCCCCTATCTCGTGAGCACCTCGTGTGCCCTCCGGACTCCGTTTTCTTGCACGATACGTATTTTGGTCGGTAAAAATTCATTATATATTCTCCTGAAGGTTTTGACTCCCGTATCACGCAAATATCTGCTATTCTTGTTTCGAGCTGTTTTTCAGACAGATCTAGATCATCATGACGTCCCCAAATGCTTCCAAGGACAAGTTCTTCGAGAAGGTGATCAACCCTTACCTCACGGAAGTGCTGCGACACCCTCAAACCATTGAGATGCGTGATGGGTTGCTGCACATCCGCGATGTTGAGGGACCAAAGGGAGCCAGAAGTGTGGAGGCGAGGCTCGAAGCAATGGAGCAACAAGTTTTCAAGTGCCAGGGGATGGTGAAGCGTGGAATCAACGCTAGCCACAAGTTGCTCGAGGAGTTCACCAACAACTACGAGCCGGATGCCAAGAACACCGAGGAGGCCATCTTCAAGCTACATGAGAAGATCGAGCACCTCCAAGCCCAAATCTATGATCTGCAAAATCAAAACTGTGAGTATGAATATAGATTCAAAAGGATGAGTTTGGCTGTAGATTTGAGGATTTCGGAGACTCGATCATCCTTCTATGATGGTGAGCCTATGCCATGGAAGGTGGACGACAAGCCTGCATCATCAAAAACACCTCCACCTTCAACAACAAAGAAGGAGATATAATCACATGGGTATGGGAACTCCCCTTGGCAACCTGCCAAGCTTGGGGGAGGTGCCCCGGTATCGTATCACCATCACAACTCCTATCTTTACCGTTTTTCTTAGTTCGATCCTATTAGTAGTATCTTGATCTAGTAGAATAAAGGTTATGGCATGATCTAGTTTTGAGTTTTGCTTTATGATCCCTCTATGTAATCGATTATGTGAGCTATATATATAATAAAGATTAGTGTTGAGTCAAGGGCTTGATTATTTTGCCATGATCTTGGGTGGATAAAAGAAAGAAAAAGAAAAAGAATAAAAAGAAACAAAGAGTTCATATTGATCTTATTGAAAGTAATGACTTCACATAGAAAGAGTATGATGATTAAAAGTTGTTGGGAGTTGGCAAATATAGCTTTGGTCATCGTTGCAATTAATAGGAAGTAATAAGGAGAGAGAGGTTTCACATATAGATATATTATCATTGACATCTTTTATGATTGGGAGCACTCATTAAAATACAACATGCTAAAGAGTTGATGTTGGACAAGGAATACAACGTGATGAGTTATGTTTTCTTATATCTGAGATAAAGTATGTTGTCATGGATCCTCTAACATGTTGAGCTTGCCTTTCCCCCTCATGTTAGCCAAATTCTCAGCACCAAGTAGAGATACTACTTGTGCTTCCAAATACCCTTAAACCAGTTTAGCCATGAGAGTCCACCATATCTACCTATGGATTGAGTAAGATCCTTCAAGTTGTCATCGGTGCAAAGCAATAAAAATTGCTCTAAATATGTATGATTGATTGGTGTGGGAGAAATAAGCTTTATATGATCTTGTGATATGGAAGAAATAAAAGCGACGGACTGCATAATAAAGGTTCATATCACAAGGGGCAATATAAAGTGACGTTCTTTCGCATTGAGATTTTGTGCATCCAACCATAAAAGCACATGGCAACCTCTGCTTCCCTCTGCGAAGGGCATGTCTTTTATTATTATCCTCTACCTTATGCAAGAGTCACGGTGATCTTCACCTTTCCTTTTTCATTTTATCCTTTGGCAAGCCCAGCATGTTGGAAAGAACATGATATATATATATATATATATATATATATATATATATATATATATATATATATATATATATATATATATATATATATATACATCTAATTGGATGTAGGGGAGCATGAATTGTTATTGTTGACATTACCCTTGAGGTAAAAGGTTGTGGGGCAAAATTATAAGCCCCTATCATTCTCTGTGTCCGATTAAAACTCCGTAACCACAAGTATTGCGTGAGTGCTAGCAATTATGAAGGACTAAATGATAGTTGAGTATGTGGACTTGCTTTTAAGCTCTGACATAGACTCTTTCCGATGTTATGATAAATTGCAATTGCTTCAATGACTGAGGTTATAATTTGTTGGTGCCCAATAAGGTTTCTGATTCATACTTTTGCATTGTGAAAAGATCATCACTTGAATATAAGTAATCATATGACAAAATCTATATGTGTTGCTGTTATGAGAATAATCATGATGCCTTCATGTCCGCATTTTATTTTTATCGACGCCTCTACCTCTAAACATGAGGACATATTTATTGTTATCGGCTTTTCGCTTGAGGACAAGCGAGGTCTAAGCTTGGGGAGTTCATCGTCCATTTTGCATCATGCTTTTATATCGATATTTATCGCATTATGGGCTGTTATTTCACGTTATGTCACAATACTTATGGCTATTCTCTCTTATTTTACAAGGTTTACATGAAGAGGAGAATGCGGCACTGGAATTCAGGTGGAAAAGGAGCAAATATTGAGACCTATTCGTCCAACTCCAAAAGTCCTGAAACTCCACGGAATATCTTAAAATAAATAAAGAAAAATCATCGCCAAATATGAAGGCCAGGGGCCCACCCTGCTCACGAGGGTGGGGGCCCGGGCGCGCCCCTACCTCGTGGGCCCCCGGTGGCTCTCCGATGCCCATCTTCTCCTATATGAAGTCTTCGATGAGAAAAAACATTAAGCAACCTTTCGGGACGATACTCCGCCGCCACGAGGCGGAACCTTGGCGGAACCAATCTAGGGCTCCGGCAGAGCTGTTCTGCCGGGGACACTTCCCTCCGGGAGGGGGTAATCATCACCATCGTCATCACCAACGCTCCTCTCATCAGGAGAGGGCAATCTCCATCAACATCTTCACCAGCACCATCTCATCTCCAAACCCTAGTTCATCTCTTGTATCCAATTCTTGTCTCCAAGTCCGGGATTTGTGCTAGTAGGTTGCTAGTAGTGTTAATTACTCCTTGTAGTTGATGCTAGTTGGTTTATTTGGTGGAAGATCATATGTTCAGATCCTTTATGCATATTATTACCCCTCTGATTATGAACATGAATATCCTTTGTAAGTAGTTACATTTGTTCCTGAGGACAAGGGAGAAGACTTGCTATTAGTAGTCATGTGAATTTGGTATTCTTTCGATATTTTGATAAGATGTATGTTGTCTAGCCTCTAGTGGTGTTATGTGAACGTTGAGTACATAACACTTCACCATTATTTGGTCCTAGAGGAAGGCATTGGGAAGTAATAAGTAGATGATGGGTTGCTAGAGTGACAGAAGCTTAAACCCTAGTTTATGGTTGCTTTGTAAGGGGCTGTTTTGGATCCATATGTTTCATCCTATGGTTAGGTTTACCTTAATACTTTTGTTGTAGTTGCGGATGCTTGCAATAGAGGTTAATCATAAGTGGGATGCTTGTTCAAGTAAGAATAGCACCCAAGCACCGGTCCACCCACATATCAAATTATCAAAGTACCGAACGTGAATCATATGAACGTGATGAAAACTAGCTTGATGATATTCCCATGTGTCCTCGGGAGCGCTTTTCCTATTATAAGAGTTTGTCCAGGCTTGTCCTTTGCTACAAAAATGATTGGGCCACCTTGTTGCACTTTATTTACTCTTGTTACTTGTTGCTCGTTACAATTTATCTTATCACAAAAACTATCTATTACCACTTATTTCAGTACTTGCAGAGAATACCTTGCTGAAAACCGCTTATCATTTCCTTCTGCTCCTCGTTGGGTTCGACACTCTTACTTATCGAAAGGGCTATGATAGATCCCCTATACTTGTGGGTCATCAGTGCCCGAGCTCTGCCACCGTCCTCGACCTTAGCTACTACCTCGACATCGGCCACTGCATCAACCTGATCTGTCCAGAGTTTGATCCCGCGCCTCCGTCGCTTAACAGCTCAGGTAAGTTTCCCTTCTTCCCTTTACTCTAGATCTCATTAGGGTTTTCTACAAGTTCGTCGGAGTTCATCCTTGTTCTTCACTGTAGATTGTAACTTTGATTCAAACTTAGCACTACTCCTGCATTGCGGCAGTCGTGATACTTGCCTTTGTTATTAGACCATCTCCTTTGCGTAAGAAAAAACCAATATGAACTGTTCGAGCACCGTAATTTAGGTCGAAAATATTTTCCATTATCTAAAGTGTCACAGATCCGAAATCCTAGCACCAATCTGTGAAACCTGTTTGCTTCAACACTTAGTAGAATTTTCTCTTGATAGATCTTGAATACCATTGCTGTCATGGCGGCTTACATCATCACTTATAGTTAGTCATATGTCATTAGGCCCCGTTTAAGCCGCCAATCTGAATATATACTGCAGTGTTCACTTCCGGCTTAATGAAACAACTTAAACCGGCAAATTTTCTTTCTTTTAGGCTTCTTCCTTCACAATTCTGAAGACAGTCACTTCATGCAATTGGGTTCCTTCTATCGTCACCGAAAACACGCTCAAGGAATTTGTTAAAATCGGCTTCTTACCAGCAAAAGACATTCTGCATTGGCGCGCTCCCAAGCAAAATGAGAAAAAACCTCAGCCGCAGGATGGTGAGATCATTGTTTTTACTGATCATATGAACCGGGGCTTCTCACCACCTGGATCTAAATTCTTCCGAGACATTCTGCACTTCTTTCAACTGCATCCTCAAGACATCAGACCCAACTCCGTGTCAAAAATCTGTAATTTTCAAGTCTTTTGTGAAGTATACCTTCAAGAGGCCAGTGTTGAACTCTTCAGGGAATATTTTTATCTGAACCGGCAAAATGAATTTACCAACGGACCCAGCTTAGAACTTGGCGGGGTCTCAATTCAACGGAGAAGAGATGCTATCTTCCCGTACGCTCGCCTACCAAGTCACCCAAAAGATTGGAACCAAACATGGTTCTACTGCAAAGATACTTCTCCGGCTGACGAGAATCCTCTGCCGGGTTATCGCGTCCAGCGGCTCATTCCAAAGCATCATCTTACTAAAAAGCTTACCGCTGCTGAAAGTGCAAAGCTTGCCCCCACTATTGCAAAGGTCAAGGCCCTGCTGGGAAATGGGTTAACCGGTGTTGACTTGGTTCGGTGCTGGGTGTCGACGAATCATGCCCTTGAGTCACCGCCCCGGCTTAATGTGCACCTACACAGGTGGTGCAAAAGATCCACTACGCCACAGCTCCGTGTGCTTAACTGATGATGCCGTCAATGAAATGACAAAGACCCTTCTGAACGAGAGCCTGGAGAGCTACAACAAAGTGGGACTGAACCCTTTCTGCAAGCTTAATCCGCCACCAGATGTAAGTCTCTAAATAACTTATTTCACCTTATTACTCAAATGTTCAATTCACTCAACGTTGATGATTTTCACAGGCTAAATCTGATTTTTGGAATAAGGAATATGACCATGAAACTGCCAAAAATGCGAGGGCCAAAGTGAAAGCCGCCAAGAGACCCGCCAAGAAGAATAAGAAGAAATTGAGCGCTTCCAAGATGTTTGAGCTGGACGATAGTTCTGAGTCAAAGGTAGCCCTTGATTCCCTTGGATCCTTTTTCAACCATTTTATTGACACTGATTATTATTAGGATGACACGGGGGGCAGTCAAGCGGTCGAAGAAGAGGTAACTATTATTTCCTCCGACTCAGCGCCTTTGCCAAGACAGAAAATTCGACGGGTAACCCGGAAAGTAAGCTTTTCACACCCCTTAGCTCATTTGGATCCTCACTTTCTTTTGAAGCAATAGTAGGATGAGAACCAGCGACAAACCCGGACCAGCAGAGGTGAAGAGTTATCCTCCGGCTTACCACATACTCCGGCTCCACGGAAACATCAAAACGAGGTCCTTCCAAATTTAAACTCTTTTTATCCAATGGCTGGTCTCATTCGTCAGCCGCTTAATTCTTCTGATTCAAACTATCAGGAGGCTTCTCGCTCTTCTTCCGGCGACTCATCACAGACCCAGCTGCCGGCTTTCAAAACTTCCCCTGGGTAATAACAATTACTTATTATTCTCTGCATCCTTATGTTCTCATACCTGTACTGACCTCTCATAACCCATGTAGTGGAAAAGCAAAGCCTAGCAAGAAGGCAAAGGTGATCAAGCCGGCAGAATACCCCAAAGTCCATGAACCGAAACAGCAAATTCCAGCATCTGACATCTCCGTGTTACAAACTGAAGAGCTTGTCCATGATGTTCCACCAGAAATTCCTGACCTCTCCAGTGACCATACAAACCTCAATCCTTTAAGCACTGAATCTTCAAGCCCAATTAAACCGTCAGAAACACATGCCGACGATGTTGTAATCACTAGCACCGGCTTTAAAGAACCGGGAAATCCTACTGTCTTGGCCAAGCACTCCGCCAAATAGGAGCTCATTGAAAAGCGGAAAGTGAGATTTGATATCGCCAATTATTCTCAATTGAGTATTAGTGAAGTACTCTCTAGCTACCTCAACCAAGTGCAAACCAGCCGCGTCCTTGAAATTGATATGGTGAAGCAGATGCATCAAAAATCTGAGGTATGAATTCCTCCTTTAATAAGTTATGTATATCCTACCATCCCCAAGTCTACTGCGTATGATAGGATTGAATATACTGTAGAATTAGAATAGCTACGAGTATAAGAAGCATCTTGGATAGAATCCTTCAAAGGTCGGCTTTCACTTTCAGAATTGAACCGGGCCTTTAACAATTAACATTGCATCTGTAGCCCCCAAGGACCGGTTTAATCAGCATGAATGAACCAGTACTGCTCACCATTGTTTATAAATGAAAGCTTACTTGTGTAGTCCCCATGAGCCGGTTGTGGTTGTTTGTAGCACAACCGGGTCATCATAAAATTGTAATGAAACGCGAGCAATATGCATTAGCCCCCAAGTGCCAAGTGCTCTTGCTTGCAAAGTGCTCGGGACTTATTTATATTTTTCCATTTGTATGAAGAATGTTTCCGTACGCATTAGCCCCCAAGTGCCAAGCATTGTTGCTTGCAAAAGGCTTGGGACTTTATTATTGTAACCCAAATATGAATATGATTTCAACTTTGTGCATACACAGGACGCCACTGCTCAACTTCACTCAGAATTGGCTGATGTGAAAACTCGACTGGAGCATCAAGAATCTGAGACCCGGAAAGCCGACTCAAAGTTCAAATTTAGTCTGGAGGAGACAGAAAAACTGAAGACCAGTTTTGATGCTGAAAGAACCGCCTGGGCTGAAGAGAAAACTGCTCTTACGCAGCGGGCTGAAAAGCGGAAGCTGATCTTCAAAAGGTGACCACTGAGCTTACCAGTTTAAAACACTGTGTATCCCAGATAGTTTCTGCTATTTTTGGTGATTCGCCTTGCCAGCATCAACATTGAATCTCTTCCTTGACGATACAAACCGCCTCTAACCAATCCATAATTATTACTCAGGTCCCAGGAGCGGCAATCTTAGCCAAGAAATGCTTGTGAAGCTCAAGGCTGTATATACACTTGTTGAACAGTTATATACTAGAACTCGACGCGCGCTGGCCATGATTTCTCCAACTAATCAAGCACCCACTCTTTTGGGTGATGTCTTCAAAAAACTTTCTGTTATGCCTGCTAGGATTGAAGAAATGAAGCGGTCCTCTGCAAGAGCCGGTGCCGTTACGGCTTTAAGCTGGGCCAAGGCATGGCAAGCAGAGCTAGACCCGGCCGAGTTAGCTACTGGGTATCCAAGTCTAAAATAAGATGGCACTCCCTTTGATAAGAAAGACTTCGCGGCCTGCGTGAAGGAGATACGTCCCCTGGCCAGTCTGATTGCAAATGAAACGGATCTTTCCAGATATCAACCGGCTTATGACATGGAGAATCAGAAGATGCCTACGTCGGCTTATAAAGTGATGGATCTGATCCCCCCAATCCGTAACCATACTTTCGCCCCTGAAGTTGATCTGTCCAAACTTATAGATGATGAAGCTGAATTCCAAGCCTTGTGTCGCATCGATTGGTCATTGATACGTCTCCAACGTATCTATAATTTTTTATTGTTCCATGCTATATTATATTCTATTTTGGACATTAATGGGCTTTATTTTACACTTTTATATTATTTTTGGGACTAATCTATTAACCGGAGGCCCAGCCCGAAATTGATGTTTTTGCCTATTTGAGTTTTTGAAAAAAGAATATCAAGCGAGTCCAAAGCGGAATGAAACCCGGAGCGTGATTTTGGAACAAGCGTGATCGAGAGGACTTGGACCCTATGTCAAGACATCAACCAGGAGGCACGAGGTAGGGGATCGTCCCCCACCCTCGTGGGCCCCACTCCACTCCAAGCGTATTCCTTCCTCCTATATATACCTCACGCACCCCCAAGCGATCGAGATCTGGGCCAAAACCTAATTCCACGCCGCAACTTTACGTATCCACGAGATCCCATCTTGGGCCTGTTGCAGCTCATGGGAAGGGAATCCACCACGGAGGCTTCTACATCATCACCATAGCCCCTCCAGGTGAAGTGTGAGTAGTTTACCTCAGACCTTGGTCCATAGTTAGTAGCTAGATGGCTTCTTCTCTCTTTTTGGATCTCAATACAATGTTCTCCCCCTCTCTCGTGGAGATCTATTCGATATAATCTTCTTTTTGCGGTGTGTTTGTTGAGACAATTGAATTGTGGGTTTATGATCAAGATTATCTATGAACAATATTTTAATCTTCTCTGAATTCTTTTATGTATGATTGGTTATCTTTGCAAGTCTCTTCGAATTATCGGTTTGGTTTGGCCTACTAGATTGGTTTTCTTGCAATGGGAGAAGTGCTTAGCAGGGTTCAATCTTGCGGTGTACTTTCCCGATGTGATGGGGGCAGCAAAACACGTATAGTATTGTTGCCATCGAGGATAACAAGATGGGATTTTATCATAATGCATGAATTTATCCCTCTACATCATGTCATCTTGCTTAAGGCGTTACTCTGTTTTCTTGAACTTAATACTCTAGATGCATCTTTGGATAGCGGTCGATGAGTGGAGTAATAGTAGTAGATGCGAGGCAGGAGTCGGTCTACTTGTCTTGGACGTGATGCCTATATACATGATCATACCTAGATATTCTCATAACTATGCTCAATTCTGTCAATTGCTCAACAGTAATTTGTTCACCCACCGTAGAATACTTATGCTCTTGAGAGAAGCCACCTAAAAATAGCTAAGTGTTGGAAGATTAATATGATGGAAGATAGACCCGGGGGCCATAGGTTTCACTAGTGGCTTCTCTCGAGAGCATAAGTATTATGGTGGGTGAACAAATTACTATTGAGCAATTGACAAAACTGAGCATAGTTATGAGAATATCTAGGTATGATCATGTATATAGGCATCACGTCCCGAGACAAGTAGACCGACTCGCCTCGCATCTACTACTATTACTCCACACATCGACCACTATCCAAAGATGCATCTAGAGTATTAAGTTCATAAGAACATAGTAACGCTTTAAGTAAGATGACATGATGTAGAGGATAAACTCATGCAATATGATATAAACCCCATCTTGTTATCCTCGATGGCAACAATACAACACGTGCCTTGCTGCCCCTCATCACACCGGGAAAGGACACCGCAAGATTGAACCCAAAGCTAAGCACTTCTCCCATTGCAAGAAAGATCAATCTAGTAGGCCAAGCCAAACTGATAATTCGAAGAGACTTGCAAAGATAACCAATCATACATAAAAGAATTCAGAGAAGATTCAAATATTGTTCATAGATAAACTTGATCATAAACCCACAATTCATCGGTCTCAACAAACACACCGCAAAAGAAGATTACATCAAATAGATCTCCACAAGAGAGGGGGAGAACATTGTATTGAGATCCAAAAAGAGAGAAGAAGCCATCTAGCTAATAACATTGGACCCAAAGGTCTGAGGTAAACTACTCACACATCATCGGAGAGGCTATGGTGTTGATGCACGTAGAAGCCCTCTGTGATTGATGCCCCCTCCGGCGGAGCTCCGGAACAGGCCCCAAGATGGGATCTCACGGGTACAAAAGGTTGCGGCGGTGGAATTAGGTTTTTGGCTCCGTATCTGGTAGTTTGGGGGTATGTAGGTACATATAGGAGGAATGAGTACGTCGCTGGAGCAACAGGAGCCCACGAGGTGGAGGGCGCGCCAGGGGTAGGCGCGCCTCACCTCGTGCCTCCTGGTTGATGTCTTGACGTAGGGTCCAAGTCCTCTAGATCACATTCGCTCCAAAATCACGTCCCAAGGTTTCATTCCGTCTGACTCCGCTTGATATTCTTTTTCTATGAAACTCAAATAGGGAAAAAACAACAGATTTGGGCTGGGCCTCCCATTAATAGGTTAGTCCCAAAAATAATATAAAAGTGTATAATAAAGCCCAATAATGTCCAAAACAGAATATAATATAGCATGGAACAATCAAAATTATAGATACGTTGGAGACGATCAAGCATCCCAAGCTTAATTCCTACTCGTCCTCAGTAGGTAAATGATAAAACATAATTTTGATGTGGAATGCTACTTGGCATAATTTCAATGTAATTCTTCTTAATTGTGGTATGAATATTCAGATCCGAAAGATTCAAGACAAAATTTTAATATTGACATAAAAATAATAATACTTCAAGCATACTAACTAAGCAATTATGTCTTCTCAAAATAACAAGGCCAAAGAAAGTTATCCCTACAAAATCATATAGTCTGGCTATGCTCTATCTTCACCACACAAAGTATTTAAATCATGCATAACCCCAATGACAAGCCAAGCAATTGTTTCATACTTTTGACATTCTCAAACTTTTTCAATCTTCACGCAATACATGAGCGTGAGCCATGAACATAGCACTATATGTGGAATAGAATGGTGGTTGTGGAGAATACAAAAAGGAGAAGATAGTCTCATATCAACTAGGCGTATCTACGGGCTATGAAGATGCCCATCAATAGATATCAATGTGAGTGAGTAGGAATTGCCATGCAACGGATGCACTAGAGCTATAAGTATATGAAAGCTCAACAAGAGAAACTAAGTGAGTGTGCATCCAACTCGCTTGCTCACAAAGACCTAGGGCATTTTGAGGAAGCCCATCATTGGAATATACAAGCCAAGTTCTATAATGAAAAATTCCCACTAGTATATGAAAGTGATATCATAGGAGACTCTCTATCATGAAGAACATGGTGCTACTTTGAAGCACAAGTGTGGTAAAAGGATAGTAACATTGTCCCTTCTCTTTTTTTCTCTCATTTTTTTTATTTGGTCCGGAGTCTCATCCTGACTTGTGGGGGAATCATAGTCTCCATCTGAAGGAAATATGCCCTAGAGGCAATAATAAAGTTATTATTTATTTCCTTATATCATGATAAATGTTTATTATTCATGCTAGAATTGTATTAACCGGAAACATAATACATGTGTGAATACATAGACAAACAGATAGTCACTAGTATGCCTCTACTAGACTAGCTCATTAATCGAAGATGGTTATGTTTCCTAACCATAGACATGTGTTGTCATTTGATTAATGAGATCACATCATTAGGAGAATGATGTGATTGACATGACCCATTTCATTAGCTTAGCACTTGATCGCTTAGTATGTTGCTTATGCTATCTTCATGACTTATACAAAGTTCCTGCAACTATGAGATTATGCAACTCCGTTTACGGAGGAACACTTTGTGTGCTACCAAACATCACAACGAATCGGGTGATTATAAAGGTACTCTACAAGTGTCTCCAAAAGTATATGTTGAGTTGGCATGAATCAAGATTAGGATTTGTCACTCCGATTGTCGGAGAGGTATCTCTGGGCCTTCTCGGTAATACACATCACATAAGCCTTGCAAGCATTGCAACTAATGAGTTAGTTGTGAGATGATGTATTACGGAACAGTAAAGAGACTTACCGATAACGAGATTGAACTAGGTATTGGATACCGACGATCGAATCTCGGGTAAGTAACATACCGATGACAAAGGGAATAACGTATGTTGTTATGCGGTTTGACCGATAAAGATCTTCAGTAGAATATGTAGGAACCAATATGGGCATCCAGGTTCCGCTATTGGTTATTGACCAAGAATGGTTCTAGGTCATGTCTACATAGTTCTCGAACCGTAGGGTCCGCACGCTTAAGGTTTCGATGACGGTTATATTATGAGTTTATGTATTTTGATGTACCAAGGAGTTCGAGTCCCGGATGTGATCACGGACATGACGAGGAGTCTCAAATGTTCGAGACATAAAGATTGATATATTGACGGCTATATTCGGACACCGGAAAGGTTCCGGAAGTTTCGGAGAAAACCGGAGTGCCGGAGGGGTTACCGAACCCCGGGAAGTAATGGGCCTTATTGGGCCAAGAGGGAGAGAGAGGGCTGCACCAGGAGGTGGCGCCCCCCATGGGGAGTCCGATTGGACTAGGAGGGGCGCCCCTTCCCTCTCCCTCTCCTCTCTTTCCTTCCCCTTCCCTCTTCCTAGTAGGACTAGGAAAGGGAGTCCTACTCCTACTAGGAGGAGGACTCCCTCCCTGGTGCGCCTCCTAGGGCCGGCCGCCCTCCCCTTGCTCCTTTATATACAGGGCAGGGGGCACCCTAGAACACACAAGTTGATCTTCGTGATCGTTCCTTAGCGTGCGGTGCCCCCTCCACCATATTCCACCTCGGTCATATTGTAGCGGTGCTTAGGCGAAGCCTCGCGACGGTAGAACATCAAGATCGCCACCACGCTGTCGTCTTGACGGAACTCCTCCCGACGCTTTGCTGGATCGGAGCCCGGGATCGTCATCGAGCTGAACGTGTGCTAAGAACTCGAGGTGCCGAGTAACGGTGCTTGGATCGGTCGGATCGTGAAGACGCACGACTACATCAACCGCGTTGATATAACGCTTCGCTTTCGGTCTCACGAGGGTGCGTGGACGGACACTCTTCCCTCTCTCTGCTATGCCATCACCATGGTCTTGCGTGATCGTAGGAAAATTTTTGAAATTACTACGTTACCCAACAAAGTGGTATCGAGCCAGGTTTTATGCGTTGATGTCATATGCACGAGTAGAACACAAGTGAGTTGTGGGCGATACATGTCATCGCCTACCAGCATGTCATACTTTGGTTCAGCGGTATTGTGAGATGAAGCGCCCGGACCGACATTACGCCAGACGCTTACGCGAGACTGGTTTCACCGTTACGAGCACTCGTGCTTAAAGGTGGCTGGCGGGTGTCTGTCTCTCTCACTTTAGTTGAACTGAGTGTGGCTACGCCCGGTCCTTGAGAAGGTTAAAACGGAGTCTATTTGACGAAATATCGTTGTGGTTTTGATGCGAGGTGAGAACGGTTCTTGCTCAGCCCGTAGCAGCCACGTAAAACTTGCAACAACAAAGTAGAGGACGTCTAACTTGTTTTTGCAGGGCATGTTGTGATGTGATATGGTCAAGACGTGATGCTATATTTTATTGTATGAGATGATCATGTTTTGTAACCGAGTTATCGGCAATCGGCAGGAGCCATATGGTTGTCGCTTATTGTATGAAATGCAACGCCATGTAATTGCTTTACTTTATCACTAAGCGGTAGCGATAGTCGAGAAGCAATAGTTGGCGAGACGACAACGATGCTACGATGGAGATCAAGGTGTCGCGCCGGTGACGATGGTGATCATGGCGGTGCTTGGAGATGGAGATCACAAGCACAAGATGATGATGGCCATATCATATCACTTATATTGATTGCATGTGATGTTTATCCTTTATGCATCTTATCTTGCTTTGTTTGACGGTAGCATTATAAGATGATCTCTCACTAAAATTATCAAGAAGTGTTCTCCACGAGTATGCACCGTTGCTAAAAGTTCAGTAGTACCCGGACACCACGTGATGATCGGGTGTGATAAGTTCTACGTCTATCTACAACGGGTGCAAGCCAGTTTTGCACACGCAGAATACTCAAGTTAAACTTGACGAGCCTAGCATATGCAGATATGGCCTCGAACACGGAGACCGAAAGTTCGAACGTGAATCATATAGTAGATATGATCAACATAGTGATGTTCACCATTGAAACTACTCCATCTCACGTGATGATCGGACATGGTTTAGTTAATTTGGATCACGTAAACACTTAGATGACTAGAGAGATGTCTGTCTAAGTGGGAGTTTTTAATATGATTAATTAAAACTTAAATTATCATGAACTTAGTACCGATAGTATTTTGCTTGTCTATGTTTCTTGTAGATAGATGGCTCGTGATGTTGTTCCGTTGAATTTTAATGCGTTCCTTGAGAAAGCAAAGTTGAAAGATGATGGTAGCAATTACGGACTGGGTCCGTAACTTGAGGATTATCCTCATTGCTGCCCGTAAGAATTACGCCTGGAAGCACCGCTGGTGCCAGAACCTCTGCGAGAGCTGCACCGAAGTTGTGAACGTCTGGCAAAGCAAAGCTGATGACTACTCTATAATTCAGTGTGCCATGCTTTACGGCTTAGAACCGGGTCTTCAACGACGTTTTGAGCGTCATGGAGCATATGAGATGTTCCAGGAGTTGAAGTTAATATTTCAAGCAAATGCCCGGATTGAGAGATATGAAGTCTCCAATAAGTTCTATAGCTGCAAGATGGAGGAGAATAGTTCATCGGTGAGCACATACTCAAAATGTCCGGGTATAATAATCACTTAATTCAGCTGGGAGTTAATCTTCCGGATGATAGTGTCATTGATGAATTCTCCAATCACGCCACCAAGCTACAAGAGCTTCGTGATGAACTATAATATGCAAGGGATGACTAAGACAATTCTGAGCTCTTCGCAATGCTAAAAGCATGGAGGTAGAAATCAAGAAAGAGCATCAAGTGTTGATGGTCAACAAGACCACTAGTTTCAAGAAAAGGGCAAAGGAAAGAAGAAGGAAACTTCAAAAGAACAGCAAGAAAGTTGCTGATCAAGAGAAGAAACCCAAGTCTGGACCTAAGCCTGGCTCGAGTGTTTTCTTGCAAGCAAACTGGACCTCGAAGCGGAACTGCCCCAAGTATTTGGCGGATAAGAAGGATGGCAAGGTGAACAAAGGTATATGTGATATACATGTTATTGATGTGTACCTTACTAGAGCTCGTAGTAGCACTGGTATTTGATACTGGTTCATTGCTCATATTTGCAACTCGAAACAGGGACTACGGAATAGACGAGCACCGGCAAAGGACGAGGTGACGATGCGCTGGGAAATGGTTCCAAAGTCAATGTGATCGCGGTCGGCACGCTACCTCTACATCTACCTTGGGATTAGTTTTAGACCTAAATAATTGTTATTTGGTGCCGGCGTTGAGCATGAACATTATATCTGGATCTTGTTTGATGCGAGACGGTTATTCATTTAAATCAGAGAATAATGGTTGTTCTATTTATATGAGTAATATCTTTTATGGTCATGCACCCTTGAAGAATGGTCTATTCTTATCTCGACAGTAGTGATACACATATTCATAATGTCGAAGCCAAAAGATGCAGAGTTGATAATGATAGTGCAACTTATTTGTGGCACTGCCGTTTAGGTCATATTGGTGTAAAACGCATGAAGAAACTCCATGCAGATGGACTTTTGGAATCACTTGATTATGAATCACTTGGTACTTGCGAACCATGCCTCATGGGCAAGATGACTAAAACACCATTCTCCGGTTGTATGGAGAGAGCAACAGACTTGTTGGAAATCATACATACAGATGTATGTGGTCCGATGAATGTTGAAGCTCGTGGTGGATATCGTTATTTTCTCACCTTCACAGATGATTTAAGCAGATATGGGTATATCTACTTGATGAAACAAAATCTGAAACATTTGAAAAGTTCAAAGAATTTCAGAGTGAAGTTGAAAATCATCGTAACAAGAAAATAAAGTTTCTACGATCTGATCGTGGAGGAGAATATTTGAGTTACGAGTTTGGTCTACATTTGAAGCAATGCGAATAGTTTAGCAACTCACGCCCCGGGAACACCACAGCGTAATGGTGTGTCCGAATGTCGAATCGTACTTTACTAGATATGGTGCGATCTATGATGTCTATTTCGATTTACCGTATCGTTTTGGGGTTATGCTTTAGAGACGGCCGCATTCACGTTAAATAGGACACCGTCAAAATCCGTTGAGACGACGCCTTATGAACTATGGTTTAGCAAGAAACCAAAGTTGTCGTTTCTGAAAATTTGGGGTTGCGATGCTTATGTGAAGAAACTTCAACCTGATAAGCTTGAACCCAAATCGGAAAATGTGTCTTCATAGGATACCCAAAGGAGACAATTGGGTATACCTTCTATCACAGATCCGAAGGCAAGACATTTGTTGCTAAAATGGATCCTTTCTAGAGAAGGAGTTTCTCTCGAAAGAAGTGAGTGGGAGGAAAGTGGAACTTGATGAGGTAATAGTACCAGCTCCCTTATTGGAAAGTAGTTAATCACGTAAATCAGTTTCGTAACACCTACACCAGCTTAGTGAGGAAGATAATGATGAAGATCATGAAACTTCAGATCAAGTTGTCCTTGAACTTCAGAGATCAACCAGAATAAAATCCGCACTGAGTGGTACGGTAATCCTATTCGGAAGTCATGCTACTAGATCATGGTGAACCTACGAACTATGAAGAAGCGATGGTGAGCCCAGATTCGCAAAATGGCTTGAAGCCATGAAATCTGAGATGGGATCCATGTATGAGAACAAAGTATGGACTTTGGTAGACTTGCCCGATGATCGGCAAGCTATTGAGAATAAATGGATCTTTAAGAAGAAGACTGACGCTGATGGTAATGTAAGCTGTCTACAAAGCTCGACTTGTTGCAAAAGGTTTTCGACAAGTTCAAGGGGTTGACTACGATGAGACTTTCTCACCCGTAGCGATGCTTAAGTCTGTCCGAATCATGTTAGCAATTGCCGCATTTTATGATTATGAAATTTGGCAAATGGATGTAAAAACTGCATTCTTGAATGGATTTCTAGAAGAAGAGTTGTATATGATGCAACCAGAAGGTTTTGTTGATCCAAAGGGTACTAACAAAGTGTGCAAGCTCCAACGATCAATTTATGGTCTGGTGCAAGCCTCTCGGAGTTGGAATAAACGCTTTGATAGTGTGATCAAAGCATATGGTTTTATCTGACTTTTGGAGAAGCCTTGTATTTACAAGAAAGTGAGTGGGAGCTCAGTAGCATTTCGATATTATATGTGGACGACATATTGTTGATTGGAAATGATATAGAATTTCTGGATAGCATAAAAGGATACTTGAATAAAAGTTTTCAATGAAAGACCTCGGTGAAGCTGCTTACATATTGGGCATCAAGATCTATAGAGATAGATCAAGACGCTTAATAGGACTTTCACAAAGCACATACCTTGATAAAGTTTTGAAGAAGTTCAAAATGGATCAAGCAAAGAAAGGTTTTTTACCTGTAGTACAAGGTGTAAGATTGAGTCAGACTCAATGCCCGACCACAGCAGAAGATAGAGAGAAAATGAAAAATGTTCCCTATGCTTCAGCCATAGGCTCTATCATGTATGCAATGCTGTGTACCAGACCTGACGTATGCTTAGCTGTAAGCTTGGCAGGAAGGTACCAAAGTAATCCAGAGTGGATCATGGACAGCGGTCAAGAACATCTGAAATACCGAAAAGGACTAAGGATATGTTTCTCGTATATGGAGGTGACAAAGAGCTAGTCGTAAATGGTTACGTCGATGCAAGTTTTGACACTGATCCGGACGATTCTAAATCGCAAACCGGATACGTATTTTTATTAAACGGTGGAGCTGTCAGTTGGTGCAGTTCTAAACAAAGCGTCGTGGCGGGATCTACATGTGAAGCGGAGTACATAGCTGCTTGAAGCAGCAAATGAAGGAGTCTGGATGAAAGAGTTCATTTCCGATCTAGGTGTCATACCTAGTGCATCGGGACCAATGAAGATCTTCTCGTGACAATCTTGGTGCAATTGCCTTGGCAAAGGAATCCAGATTTCACAAGAGGACCAAGCATATCAAGAGACGCTTCAATTCCATTCGGGACCAAGTCCAAGTGGGAGACATAGAGATTTGCAAAATACATACGGATCTGAATGTTGCGACCGTTAACTAAGCCTCTTCCACGAGCAAAACATGATCAGCACCAAGACTCCATGGGTGTTAGAATCATTCTTGTGTAATCTAGATTATTGACTCTAGTGCAAGTGGGAGGCTGAAGGAAATATGCCCTAGAGGCAATAATAAAGTTATTATTTATTTCCTTATATCATGATAAATGTTTATTATTCATGCTAGAATTGTATTAACCGGAAACATAATACATGTGTGAATACATAGACAAACAGATAGTCACTAGTATGCCTCTACTAGACTAGCTCATTAATCGAAGATGGTTATGTTTCCTAACCATAGACATGTGTTGTCATTTGATTAATGGGATCACATCATTAGGAGAATGATGTGATTGACATGACCCATTTCATTAGCTTAGCACTTGATCGCTTAGTATGTTGCTTATGCTATCTTCATGACTTATACAAAGTTCCTGCAACTATGAGATTATGCAACTCCCGTTTACCAGAGGAACACTTTGTGTGCTACCAAACATCACAACGAATCGGGTGATTATAAAGGTACTCTACAAGTGTCTCCGAAAGTATATGTTGAGTTGGCATGAATCAAGATTAGGATTTGTCACTCCGATTGTCGGAGAGGTATCTCTGGGCCTTCTCGGTAATACACATCACATAAGCCTTGCAAGCATTGCAACTAATGAGTTAGTTGTGAGATGATGTATTACGGAACGAGTAAAGAGACTTACCGGTAACGAGATTGAACTAGGTATTGGATACCGACGATCGAATCTCGGGTAAGTAACATACCGATGACAAAGGGAATAACGTATGTTGTTATGCGGTTTGACCGATAAAGATCTTCGTAGAATATGTAGGAACCAATATGGGCATCCAGGTTCCGCTATTGGTTATTGACCAAGAATGGTTCTAGGTCATGTCTACATAGTTCTCGAACCGTAGGGTCCGCACGCTTAAGGTTTCGATGGACGGTTATATTATGAGTTTATGTATTTTGATGTACGAAGGAGTTCGAGTCCGGATGTGATCACGGACATGACGAGGAGTCTCAAATGTTCGAGACATAAAGATTGATATATTGACGGCTATATTCGGACACGGAAAGGTTCGGAAGTTTCGGAGAAAACGGAGTGCGGAGGGTTACGGAACCCCGGGAAGTAATGGGCCTTATTGGGCCAAGAGGGAGAGAGAGGGCTGCACCAGGAGGTGGCGCGCCCCCCCATGGGGAGTCCGATTGGACTAGGAGGGGGCGCGCCCCCCTCCCTCTCCTCTCCTCTCTTTCCTTCCCCTCCCTCTTCCTAGTAGGACTAGGAAAGGGAGTCCTACTCCTACTAGGAGGAGGACTCCCCCCTCCTTGGTGCGCCTCCTAGGGCAGGCGGCCCTCCCCTTGCTCCTTTATATCAAAGGGGGGGGCACCCTAGAACACACAAGTTGATCTTCGTGATCGTTCCTTAGCTGTGTGCGGTGCCCCTCCACCATATTCCACCTCGGTCATATTGTAGCGGTGCTTAGGCGAAGCCTCGCGACGGTAGAACATCAAGATCGCCACCACGCCGTCGTCTTGTGGAACTCCTCCCGACGCTTTGCTGGATCGGAGCCGGGGATCGCCATCGAGCTGAACGTGTGCTAAGAACTCGGAGGTGCCGAGTAACGGTGCTTGGATCGGTCGGATCGTGAAGACGTCGACTACATCAACAGCGTTGATATAACGCTTCGCTTTCGGTCTCACGAGGGTACGTGGACGGACACTCTTCCCTCTCGTTGCTATGCCATCACCATGGTCTTGCGTGATCGTAGGAAATTTTTTGAAATTACTACGTTACCCAACACCATCATCCTTTCCTCACTTGGGACAATGCTCTAAAAATGATGATCATCACACTTTTATTTTCTTACAACTCAAAAATTACAACTCAATGCTTAGAACAAAATGTGACTCTATGTGGATGCCTCCGGCGGTATACCGGGATATGCAATGAATCAAGAGTGACATGTATGAAAGAATTATGAACGGTGGCTTTGCCACAAATACAATGTCAACTACATGATCATGCAAAGCAATATGACAATGATGGAGCGTGTCATAGTAAACGTAACGGTGGTAAGTTGCATGGCAATATATCTCAGAATGGGTATGGAAATGCCATAATAGGTAGGTATGGTGGCTGTTTTGAGGAAGGTATATGGTGGGTGTATGATACCGGTGAAAAGTGCGCGGTATTAGAGAGGCTAGCAATGGTGGAAGGAAGAAAAGTGTGTATAATCCATGGACTCAACATTAGTCATAAAGAACTCATATACTTATTGCAAAAATCTACAAGTTATCAAAGCAAAGTATTACGCGCATGCTCCTAGGGGGATAGATTGGTAGGAAAAGACCATCGCTCGTCCCCGACCGCCACTCATAAGGAAGACAATCAATAAATAAATCATGCTCCAACTTCATCACATAACGGTTCACCATACGTGCATGCTACAGGAATCACAAACTTTAACACAAGTATTTCCCAAATTCAAAACTACTCAACTAGCATGACTCTAATATCACCATCTTCATGTCTCAAAACAATTATCAAGCATCAAACTTCTCATAGTATTCAACACACTCATAAGAATTTTCTTTTTACTTTACTAATCTTGAATGCCTATTATTGTTAAAGCAAACTACCATGCTGTTTTGTAGGACTCTCAAAATAATCTAAGTGAAGCATGAGAGAACAATAGTTTCTATAAAACAAAATCACCACCGTGCTCTAAAAGATATAAGTGAAGCACTAGAGCAAAAACTATATAACTCAAAAGATATAAGTGAAGCACATAGAGTATTCTAATAATTTCCGAATCATGTGTGTCTCTCTCAAAAGGTGTGTACAGCAAGGATGATTGTGGAAAACTAAAAAGCAAAGAGTCAAATCATACAAGACGCTCCAAGCAAAACACATATCATGTGGTGAATAAAAATATAGCTCCAAGTAAAGTTACCGATGGAAGTAGACGAAAGAGGGGATGCCTTCCGGGGCATCCCCAAGCTTTGGATTTTAGGTGCCCTTAGATTATCTTGGGGTGCCATGGGCATCCCCAAGCTTAGGCTCTTGCCACTCCTTGTTCCATAATCCATCAAATCTTTCACCCAAAACTTGAAAACTTCACAACACAAAACTCAGCAGAAAATCTTGTGAGCTCCATTAGCGAAAGAAAACAAAAGACCACTTCAAGGTACTGTAATGAAATCATTCTTTATTTATATTGGTGTTAAACCTACTGTATTCCAACTTCTCTATGGTTTATAAACTATTTTACTAGCCATAGATTCATCAAAATAAGCAAACAACACACGAAAAACAGAATCTGTCATAAACAGAACAGTCTGTAGTAATCTATAACTAAAGCAAACATCTGGAACTCTAACAATTCAGCCAAAATATGACGACCTAGAAAATTTGTTTATTGATCAGCAGAAATTGGAATCAATATTTTATCACGTTCTGGTGATTTTTAATAATTATTTTCGTGAACAGAAAGTTTCTGCAATTTTCAGCAAGATCAAATAACTAACATCCAAGAAGATCCTATAGGTTTAACTTGGCACAAACACTAATTAAAACATAAAAACACATCTAAACAGAGGCTAGATCAAATATTTATTCCTAAACAGAAGCAAAAAGCAAAAAACTAAAAATAAAATTGGGTTGCCTCCCAACAAGCGCTATCGTTTAACGCCCCTAGCTAGGCATAAAAGCAAGGATAGATCTAGGTATTGCCATCTTTGGTAGGAAATTATTTGATGAGGCATCTATCATCCTTAGAAGTTTCTTTATTTTTGTTAATTATCAAACTTTTAGGCACAAGATCGAAAAATTCATTTGTAGCAAATGGTTCCTTAATAATAGCAAAAAGATTGGGATGAATACTTATAGATTTGAGATCCGCAGTTTCCTTACTAGAGGATTCACCCTTATTTTTAGGAACATATATAAGCTTGGCAATTTTAGTTGGAGGACTTGCAGTATTCTTTACGGAAGAAAAAGCGGTTCCCAAGTTGGTAATGCTATTCTCAAGTTTATCGATTGTAGTGGAATCCTGATTTATTTTCTCATTAACTATGGGTTCCTTCTCCTTAATATTTTTCAAAGTATCTCCTACTTTAGATCCATATTGGGTAATTCGGTTGTGAATCTTTTTATCCAAATTTTCAATTAACTCTACGGTAGCAACTTTATTTTCAATAATTTCAAGTCTTTGCATTACATGCTCCAAAGTTAACATAGTTCCATTAACCAAAAGAGGGGGTGAGCCAAACAAATCTATCATGGCATTATAAGAATCAAAAGTATGGCTACCCAAGAAATTCCCTCTGGTAATGGTATCAAGGATATATCTGTACCAAGGAGTAACCCTACATAAAAATTGCAGAGAAGAACGGAAGTGGATTGCTTCCTGGTAGATCTATTTTGAGCATTACAAATTCTATACCAAGCGTCTTTTAGATTTTCTCCCTCCCTTTGCTTAAAATTAAGAACTTCATTCTCGGGAGACAACCGAGAAGAAAGAGGACTAGCCATAACGACCAAGCGAGCGGTAAAGAGGCGGACAGAAAAGAGAGGGCGAATAAAACGGCAAGGGTGAAGTGGGGGAGAGGAAAACGATAGGCAAATGGCAAATAATGTAATGCGGGAGATAAGGGTTTGTGATGGGTACTTGGTATGTTGACTTTTGTGTAGACTCCCCGGCAACGGCGCCAGAAATCCTTCTTGAAGGAAATATGCCCTAGAGGCAATAATAAAGTTATTATTTATTTCCTTATATCATGATAAATGTTTATCATTCATGCTAGAATTGTATTAACCGGAAACATAATACATGTGTGAATACATAGACAAACAGAGTGTCACTAGTATGCCTCTACTTGACTAGCTCATTGATCAAAGATGGTTATGTTTCCTAACCATAGACATGAGTTGTCATTTGATTAACGGGATCACATCATTAGGAGAATGATGTGATTGACATGACCCATTCCGTTAGCTTAGCACAAGATCGTTTTAGTATGTTGCTATTGCTTTCTTCATGACTTATACATGTTCCTATGACTATGAGATTATGCGACTCCCATCGGAGGAACACTTTGTGTGCTACCAAGCGTCCTGGCGAATCGGGTGATTATAAAGGTGCTCTACAGGTGTATCCGAAGGTTCTTGTTGGGTTGGCGTATTTCGAGATTAGGATTTGTCACTCCAATTGTCGGAGAGGTATCTCTAGGCCCTCTCGGTAATGCACATCACTTAATCCTTGCAAGCCTTGCAACTAATGAGTTAGTTGCGGGATGATGTATTACAGAATGAGTAAAGAGACCTGCCAGTAACGAGATTGAACTAGGTATTGAGATACCGATGATCGAATCTCGGGCAAGTAACATACCGATGACAAAGGGAACAATGCATGTTGTTATGCGGTCTGACCGATAAAGATCTTCGTGGAATATGTAGGAGCCAATATGAGCATCCAGGTTCCGCTATTGGTTATTGACCGGAGACATGTCTCGATCATGTCTACATAGTTCTCGAACCCGTAGGGTCCGCACGCTTAACGTTTCGATGACAGTTATATTATGAGTTTATATGTTTTGATGTACAGAAGGTTGTTCGGAGTCCCGGATGTGATCATGGACATGACGAGGAGTCTCAAAATGGTCGAGACATGAAGATTGATATATTGGAAGCCTATGTTTGGATATCGAAAGTATTTCGGGTGAAATCGGATTTTTTTGAGAGTACCGGAGGTTACGGAACCCCGGGGACTTAATGGGCCTTAGTGGGCCTTGGTGGAAGAGAGGAGAGGCGGCCAAGGCAAGGGCCGCGCGCCCCTCCCCCTAGTCCGAATAGGACAAGGAGAGGGGGGCGGCGCCCCCCCCCCTTCCTTCTTCTCCTCCACCTCTTTCCCCTCTCTCTCCTAGTCCAACAAGGAAAAGGGGGGGAGTCCTACTCCCGGAAGGAGTAGGACTCCTCCTGGCCGGCCGCAACCCCCTTGCTCCTTTATATACGGGGGCAGGGGGCACCCTAGACACGCAACAATTGATCGTTTGATCTTTTAGTCGTGTGTGGTGCCCCCCTCCGCCATAGTCCACCTCGATAATACTGTAGCGGTGCTTAGGCGAAGCCCTGCGTCGGTAGAACATCATCATCGTCACCACGCCGTCGTGCTGAGAAACTCTCCCTCAACACTCGGCTGGATCGGAGTTCGAGGGACGTCATCAGGCTAAACGTGTGCTGAACTTGGAGGTGCCGTGCGTTCGGTACTTGATCGGTCGGATCGTGAAGACGTACGACTACATCAACCGTGTTGTGCTAGCGCTTCCGCTTTCGGTCTACGAGGGTACGTGGACAACACTCTCCCCTCTCGTTGCTATGTATCACCATGATCTTGCGTGTGCGTAGGAAATTTTTTGAAATTACTACGTTCCCCAACAGTGGTATCAGAGCCAGGTTTTATGCGTATATGTCATATGCACGAGTAGAACACAAGTGCGTTGTGGGTGATATAAGTCATACTGCTTACCAGCATGTCATACTTTGGTTCGGCGTTATTGTTGGATGAAGCGGCCTGGACCGACATTACGCGTACTCTTACGCGATACTGGTTCTACCGACGTGCTTTGCACACAGGTGGCTAGCGGGTGTCAGTTTCTCCAACTTTAGTTGAACCAAGTGTGGCTACGCCCGGTCCTTGCGAAGGTTAAAACAGCACCAACTTGACAAACTATCGTTGTGGTTTTGATGCGTAGGTAAGAACGGTTCTTGCTAAGCCCGTAGCAACCACGTAAAATTTGCAACAACAAAGTAGAGGATGTCTAACTTGTTTTTGCAGGGCATGTTGTGATGTGATATGGTCAAGACATGATGCTAAATTTTATTGTATGAGATGATCATGTTGTGTAACCGAGTTATCGACAACTGGCAGGAGCCATATGGTTGTCGCTTTATTGTATGCAATGCAATCGCCCTGTAATGCTTTACTTTATCACTAAGCGGTAGCGATAGTCGTAGAAGCATAAGATTGGCGAAGACGACAATGATGCTACGATGGATATCAAGGTGTCGCGCCGGTGACGATGGTGATCATGACGGTGCTTCGGAGATGGAGATCACAAGCACAAGATGATGATGGCCATATCACATCACTTATATTGATTGCATGTGATGTTTATATTTTATGCATCTTATCTTGCTTTGATGGACGGTAGCATTATAAGATGATCTCTCACTAAATTTCAAGATAAAAGTGTTCTCCCTGAGTATGCACCGTTGCCAAAGTTCGTCGTGCCCAGACACCACATGATGATCGGGTGTGATAAGCTCTACGTCCATCTACAACGGGTGAGAGCCAGTTTTTGCACACGCAGAATACTCGGGTTAAACTTGACGAGCCTAGCATATGCAGATATGGCCTCGGAACACTGATACCGAAAGGTCGAGCGTGAATCATATAGTAGATATGATCAACATAGTGATGTTCACCATTGAAAACTACTCCATTTCACGTGATGATCGGTTATGGTTTAGTTGATTTGGATCATGTGATCACTTAGAAGATTAGAGGGATGTCTTTCTAAGTGGGAGTTCTTAAGTAATATGATTAATTGAACTTAAATTTATCATGAACTTAGTACCTGATAGTTTCTTGCTTGTCTATGTTGATTGTAGATAGATGGCCCGTGCTGTTGTTCCGTTGAATTTTAATGCGTTCCTTGAGAAAGCAAAGTTGAAATATGATGGTAGCAATTACATGGACTGGGTCCGTAACTTGAGAATTATCCTCATTGCTGCACAGAAGAATTACGTCCTGGAAGCACCTCTAGGTGCCAGGCCTGCTGCTGATGCAACTGATGACGTTAAGAACGTCTGGCAGAGCAAAGCTGGTGACTACTCGATAGTTCAATGTGCCATGCTTTATGGCTTAGAACCAGGACTTCAACGACGTTTTGAACGTCATGGAGCATATGAGATGTTCCAGGAGTTGAAGTTAATATTTTAAGCAAATGCCCGGATTGAGAGATATGAAGTCTCCAATAAGTTCTATAGCTGCAAGATGGAGGAGAATAGTTCTGTCAGTGAGCATATACTCAAGATGTATGGGTACTGCAATCACTTGATTCAACTGGGAGTTAATCTTCCGGATGATAGCGTCATTGACAGAATTCTCCAATCACTGCCACCAAGCTACAAGAGCTTCATGATGAACTATAATAAGCAAGGGATGGATAAGACAATTCCCGAGCTCTTCGTGATGTTAAAGGCTGCGGAGGTAGAAATCAAGAAGGAGCATCAAGTGTTGATGGT
Organism: Aegilops longissima; assembly: GCA_021605205.1. NCBI lineage: Eukaryota > Viridiplantae > Streptophyta > Magnoliopsida > Poales > Poaceae > Aegilops > Aegilops longissima. The sequence continues at coordinate 141,888 of JAHIAM010001542.1, forward strand.
CAATAAGACCACTAGTTTCAAGGAAAAGGGCAAAGGGAAGAAGAAGGGGAACTTCAAGAAGAACAGCAAGCAAGTTGCTGCTCAGGAGAAGAAACCCAGGTCTGGACCTAAGCCTGAAATTGAGTGCTTCTACTGCAAGCAGACTGGTCACTGGAAGCGGAACTGCCCCAAGTATTTGGCAGATAAGAAGGATGGCAAGGTGAACAAAGGTATATCTGATATACATGTTATTGATGTGTACCTTACTAGAGCTCGCAGAGCACTGGTATTTGATCTTGGTTCTGTTGCTAATATTTGCAACTCGAAGCAGGGACTACGAGTTAGCGAACACGGCCAGGGCGAGGTGACGATGCGCGTGGAAATGGTTCCAAAGTCGATGTGATCGCGGTCGGCACGCTACCTCTACATCTACCTTCGGGATTAGTTTTAGACCTAAATAATTGTTATTTGGTGCCAGCGTTGAGCATGAACATTATATCTGGATCTTGTTTGATGCGAGACGGTTATTCATTTAAATTGGAGAATAATGGTTGTTCTATTTATATGAGTAATATCTTTTATGGTCATGCACCCTTGAAGAGTGGTCTATTTTTTATGAATCTCGATAGTAGTAATACACATATTCATAATGTTGAAGCCAAAAGATGCAGAGTTGATAATGAACCCGCAGTCGCATTCAAGTAATGCCCCTTGATTTCACCGGTTTCGGCCTGTGATTTATAAATAGCTTCGGCACAAAAGACAAAACGGTCTCTCCAGCGCATAAATGGTTGTGAGTTTACGTTTTCATCATCTTTGGTAAAATCAAGTCCACCACGTAGACACTCATAACACGCTCTACCATAATTTTTTGCGGATAATCCCAATTTTGGTTTAATAGTACATCCCAATAAAGGACGACCATACTTGTTCAACTTATCTCTTTCAACTTGGATACCATGAGGCGGGCCTTGGAAAGTTTTTGAATAAGTAGGGGGAATTCGTAGATCCTCCAAACGTAGAGCATGTAGGGCTTTGAAACCAAATACGTTACCTACAATGGAAGTAAACATGTTAGTAACGGAACCCTCTTCAAATAGGTCTAATGGATAAGCTACATAACATATCCATTGGTTGTCTTCCCTAGCAACAGGCTCGATGTGATAGCATCGTCCTTTGTAACGATCAAGACAAGTGCAACTTATTTGTGGCACTGCCGTTTAGGTCATATCGGTGTAAAGCGCATGAAGAAACTCCATACTGATGGACTTTTGGAACCACTTGATTATGAATCACCTGGTACTTGCGAACCGTGCCTTATGGGCAAGATGACCAAAACGCCGTTCTCCGGTACTGTGGAGAGAGCAACAGATTTGTTGGAAATCATACATACAGATGTATGTGGTCCGATGAATGTTGAGGCTCGTGGCGGATATCGTTATTTTCTCACCTTCACAGATGATTTAAGCAGATATGGGTATATCTACTTAATGAAACATAAGTATGAAACATTTGAAAAGTTCAAAGAATTTCAGAGTGAAGTTGAAAATCATCGTAACAAGAAAATAAAGTTTCTACGATCTGATCGTGGAGGAGAATATTTGAGTTACGAGTTTGGTCTACATTTGAAACAATGCGGAATAGTTTCGCAACTCACGCCACCCGGAACACCACAGCGTAATGGTGTGTCCGAACGTCGTAATCATACTTTACTAGATATGGTGCGATCTATGATGTCTCTTACTGATTTACCGCTATCGTTTTGGGGTTACGCTTTAGAGACAGCCGCATTCACGTTAAATAGGCCACCATCAAAATCCGTTGAGACGACGCCTTATGAACTGTGGTTTGGCAAGAAACCAAAGTTGTCGTTTCTTAAAGTTTGGGGCTGCGATGCTTATGTGAAAAGCTTCAACTGATAAGCTCGAACCCAAATCGGAAAATGTGTCTTCGTAGGATACCCAAAGGAGACTGTTGGGTACACCTTCTATCACAGATCCGAAGGCAAGACATTCGTTCTAAGAATGGATCCTTTCTAGAGAAGGAGTTTCTCTCGAAAAAGTGAGTGGGAGGAAAGTAGAACTTGATGAGGTAATCGTACCTGCTCCCTTATTGAAAGTAGCTCATCACGAAATCTGTTCTGTGACGCCTACACCAATTAGTGAGGAAGTTAATGATGATGATCATGGAACTTCAGATCAAGTTGTTCTTGAACCTCGTAGATCAACCGAGTAAGATCCACACGAGTGGTACGGCAATCCTGTTCTGAAAGTCATGTTACTAGACCATGATGAACCTACAAACTATGAAGAAGCGATGGTGAGCCCAGATTCCGCAAAATGGCTTGAGGCCATGAAATCTGAGATGGGATCCATGTATGAGAACAAAGTGTGGACTTTGGTTGACTTGCCCGATGATCGGCAAGCAATTGAGAATAAATGGATCTTCAAGAAGAAGACTGACGCTGACGGTAATGTTACTGTCTACAAAGCTCGACTTGTTGCGAAAGGTTTTCGACAAGTTCAAGGGATTGACTACGATGAGACCTTCTCACCCGTAGCGATGCTTAAGTCTGTCCGAATCATGTTAGCAATTGCCGCATTTTATGATTACAAAATATGGAAGATGGATGTCAAAACTGCATTCCTGAATGGATTTTTGGAAGAAGTGTTGTATATGATGCAACTGGAAGGTTTTGTCGATCCAAAGGGAGCTAACAAAGTATGCAAGCTCCAGCGATCCATTTATGGACTGGTGAAAGCCTCTCGGAGTTGGAATAAACGCTTTGATGGTGTGATCAAAGCATTTGGTTTTGTACAGACTTTTGGAGAAGCCTGTATTTACAAGAAAGTGAGTGGGAGCTCTATAGCATTTCTGATATTATATGTGGATGACATATTACTGATTGGAAATGATATAGAATTTCTGGATAGCATAAAGGGATACTTGAATAAGAGTTTTTCAACGAAAGACCTCGGTGAAGCTGCTTATATATTGGGCATTAAGATCTATAGAGATAGATCAAGACGCTTAATTGGACTTTCACAAAGCACATACCTTGACAAAGTTTTGAAGAAGTTCAAAATGGATCAAGCAAAGAAAGGGTTCTTGCCTGTGTTACAAGGTGTGAAGTTGAGTAGGACTCAATGCCCGACCACTGTAGAAGATAGAGAGAAAATTAAAGATGTTCCCTATGCTTCAGCCATAGGCTCTATCATGTATGCAATGTTTTTTTGACAGAATATCATGTATGCAATGTTGTGTACCAGACCTGATGTGTGCCTTGCTATAAGTCTAGCAGGGAGGTACCAAAGTAATCCAGGAGTGGATCACTGGACAGCGGTCAAGAACATCCTGAAATACCTGAAAAGGATTAAGGATATGTTTCTCGTTTATGGAGGTGACAAAGAGCTCATCGTAAATGGTTACGTTGATGCAAGCTTTGACACTGATCTGGACAATTCTAAATAGCAAACCGGATACGTGTTTACATTGAACGGTGGAGCTGTCAGTTGGTGCAGTTCTAAACAAAGCGTCGTGGAGGGATCTACGTGTGAAGCGGAGTACATAGCTGCTTCGGAAGCAGCAAATGAAGGAGTCTGGATGAAGGAGTATCCGATCTAGGTGTCTTACCTAGTGCATCGGGTCCAATGAAAATCTTTTGTGACAATACTGGAGCAATTGCCTTGGCGAAGGAATCCAGATTTCATAAGAGAACCAAGCACATCAAGAGACGCTTCAATTCCATCCGGGATTTGGACCAGGTGGGAGACACAGAAATTTGCAAGATACATACGGATCTGAATGTTGCAGACCCGTTGACTAAGCCTCTTCCACGAGCAAAACATGATCAGCACCAAGGCTCCATGGGTGTTAGAATCATTATTGTGTAATCTAGATTATTGACTCTAGTGCGAGTGGGAGACTGAAGGAAATATGCCCTAGAGGCAATAATAAAGTTATTATTTATTTCCTTATATCATGATAAATGTTTATTATTCATGCTAGAATTGTATTAACCGGAAACGTAATACATGTGTGAATACATAGACAAACAGCGTGTCACTAGTATGCCTCTACTTGACTAGCTCGTTGATCAAAGATGGTTATGTTTCCTAACCATAGACATGAGTTGTCATTTGATTAACGGGATCACATCATTAGGAGAATGATGTGATTGACACGACCCATTCCGTTAGCTTAGCACAAGATCGTTTTAGTATGTTGCTATTGCTTTCTTCATGACTTATACATGTTCCTATGACTATGAGATTATGCAACTCCCGTTTACCGGAGGAACACTTTGTGTGCTACCAAACGTCACAACGTAACTGGGTGATTATAAAGGTGCTCTACAGGTGTATCCGAAGGTTCTTGTTGGGTTGGCGTATTTCGAGATTAGGATTTGTCACTCCGATTGTCGGAGAGGTATCTCTAGGCCCTCTCGGTAATGCACATCACTTAATCCTTGCAAGCATTGCAACTAATGAGTTAGTTGCGGGATGATGTATTACGGAACGAGTAAAGAGACTTGCCGGTAATGAGATTGAACTAGGTATTGAGATACCGATGATCGAATCTCGGGCAAGTAACATACCGATGACAAAGGGAACAATGTATGTTGTTATGTGGTTTGACCGATAAGGATCTTCGTAGAATATGCAGGAGCCAATATGAGCATCCAGGTTCCGCTATTGGTTATTGACCAGAGACGTGTCTCGGTCATGTCTACATAGTTCTCGAACCCGTAGGGTCCGCACGCTTAACGTTTCGATGACAGTTATATTATGAGTTTATATGTTTTGATGTACCGAAGGTTGTTCGGAGTCCCGGATGTGATCATGGACATGACGAGGAGTCTCGAAATGGTCGAGACATGAAGATTGATATATTGGAAGCCTATGTTTGGATATCGTAAGTGTTCCGGGTGAAATCGGGATTTTACCAGAGTACCGGGAGGTTACCGGAACCCCCCGGGGACTTAATGGGACTTAGTGGGCCTTGGTGGAAGAGAGGAGAGGCGGCCAGGGCAAGGGCCGCGCGCCCCTCCCCCCTAGTCCGAACATGACAAGGAGAGGGGGGGCGGCGCCCCCCTTCCTTCTTCTCCTCCACCTCTTTCCCCTCTCTCTCCTAGTCCAACAAGGAAAAGGGGGGAGTCCTACTCCGGAAGGAGTAGGACTCCTCTGGCGCGCCTCTCTCTGGCGGCCGCACTTCTTGCTCCTTTATATACGGGCGGGGGCACCCTAGACACACAACAATTGATCGTCTGATCTTTTAGCCGTGTGCGGTGCCCCCCTCCACCATAGTCCACCTCGATAATATTGTAGCGGTGCTTAGGCGAAGCCCTGCGTCGGTAGAACATCATCATCGTCACCACGCCGTCGTGCTGACGAAACTCTCCCTCAACACTCGGCTGGATCGGAGTTCGAGGGACGTCATCAGCCTGAACGTGTGCTGAACTCGGAGGTGCCGTGCGTTCGGTACTTGATCGGGATCGTGAAGACGTACGACTACATCAACCGTGTTGTGCTAACGCTTCCGCTTTCAGTCTACGAGGGTATGTGGACAACATTCACCCCTCTCGTTGCTATGCATCACCATGGTCTTGCGTGTGCATAGGAATTTTTTTGAAATTACTACGTTCCCCACCACTTCTTGCTACCTCTTGAGCACTGCGTTGGTTTTCCTTTGAAGAGGAAAGGGTGATGCAGCAAAATAGTGTAAGTATTCCCCTCAGTTTTTGAGAACCAAGGTATCAATCCAGTAGGAGGCATGCACGAGTCCTTCGCACCTACACAAACAAATAAATCCTCGCAACCAACGCGATAAGGGGTTGTCAATCCCTACACGGTCACTTACGAGAGTGAGATCTGATAGATATGATAAGACAATATTTTTGGTTTTTTTATAATAAAGATGCAAAGTAAAGAAAACAAAATAAAACGGCGCTAGAAATAGCTTGTTGTCAGGAGATTAATATGATGGAAAATAGACTCGGGGGCCATAGGTTTCACTAGTGGCTTCTCTCGAGAGCATAAGTATTTACGGAGGGTGAACAAATTACTGTTGAGCAATTGACAAAATTGAGCATACTTATGAGAATATCTAGGTATGATCATGTATATAGGCATCACGTCCGAGACAAGTAGACCGGCTCTTGCCTGCATCAACTACTATTACTCCACACATCGACCGCTATCCAGCATGCATCTAGAGTATTAAGTTCATAAGAACAGAGTAACGTTTTAAGCAAGATGACATGATGTAGAGGGATAAACTCATGCAATATGATATAAAACCCATCTTGTTATCCTCGATGGCAACAATACAATACGTGCCTTGCTGCCCCTACTGTCACTGGGAAAGGACACCGCAAGATTGAACCCAAAGCTAAGCACTTCTCCCATTGCAAGAAAGATCAATTTAGTAGGCCAAACCAAACTGATAATTCAAAGAGACTTGCAAAGATAACCAATCATACATAAAAGAATTCAGAGATGCAAATATTGTTCATAGATAAACTTGATCATAAACCCACAATTCATCGGTCTCAACAAACACACCGCACAAGAAGATTACATCGCATAGATCTCCACAAGAGAGGGGGAGAACATTGTATTGAGATCCAAAAGGAGAGAAGAATCCATCTAGCTAATAACTATGGACCCGAAGGTCTGAGGTAAACTAGTCACACATCATCGGAGAGGATATGGTGTTGATGTAGAAGCCCTCCGTGATCGATGCCCCCTCCGGCGGAGCTCCGGAACAGGCCCCAAGATGGGATATCACGGGTACAGAAGGTTGCGGCGGTGGAATTAGGTTTTTGGCTCCGTATCTGGTAGTTTGGGGGTACGTAGGTATATATAGGAGGAAGGAGTTCGTCGGTGGAGCAACAGGGGGCCCGCGAGGATGGAGGGTGCGCCCCCCTACCTCGTGCCCTCCTGGTTGATGTCTTGACGTAGGGTCCAAGTCCTCTGGATCACGTTCGTTCTAAAAATCATGTTCCCGAAGGTTTCATTCCGTTTGGACTCCGTTTATATTCTTTTTCTGCGAAACTCTAAAATAGGCACAAAAAAAGCAGTTCTGGGCTGGGCCTCCGGTTAATAGGTTAGTCCCAAAAATAATATAAAAGTGTATAATAAAGCCCAATAATGTCCAAAACAGAATATAATATAGCATGGAACAATCAAAAATTATAGATACGTTGGAGACGTATCAGGTCTCCTACTGGATTAATACCTTGGTTCTCAAAAACTGAGGGAAATACTTACGCTGCTTTACTGCATCACCCTTTCCTCTTCAAGGGAACACCAACGCAGTGCTCAAGAGGTAGAAGTCATCACCAAATTTCCAGACGGCGGAGGAGGACGAAGAACAGGAGAAGGATGATCCAAAAGCTTCAAATCGTCAAGGCCAAAAAGATTGATCCGTTGGGCGGTTCATATATTTGATCTTCTAAAAACATTTGATCTTTTTGGCTCGCCGAGTCATGTAATAGACTAGTGAAACTTTGATATGTCATGCCATTGTGCATGTTGTTTGTTTTGCTCAACACTGCTTGATCCGCCAGTGGAAAAGCTACTTTATGCTTATCATAACATCGATTTATGAAGATGAGATTTCGCATTACCCTGCACATAAACAGATCACAAGTGTCCTGTGACATTTGATCATACTGCCGGTTTATTAACCAGTGCAGTAAGGGTGACAACCCAAGGATTGAATATATAATGCCCTGTTTAATTGTCATATACTGCCGGCTTACAACGCTTTATACAGCGAGGGGTAATATCCCAAATCTTAGAATACAATGCTTCCAAGTATCATATACTGGCGACTTATAGTCTGCCATCATGGCGGGTTATATAAAAAACCAAAAGATGCTCAAATATGAGACAGATAGGGCTGCTTGGCCCGATTTGTGAAAACCATAAGGTGAGAAAAAAGAGTGACATAAATCCAAGATAAATAAAACCCATAAACAATGATGCTGTTATAAATCTCGAAAGCCAAATCTCAACATAAAAACTTCAATGAAACCAACATGATAGCCACTGGAGTATCCTCGCTTTCTGTAAGCCGGCTCTCACATGACCCAATCGATGTTTTAACCTGGATAAGTTCAGGGTCTTGTTTAAAAATTGACTTACCGAGAGTACACGAGGTCGGAGTAGCATCATACAAACAGGCGGGTTTAACCAAGTTTCAATGAAGGCGGCTTAATAGCCTGGATTCACCCTCGCTATCCGTAAATCGTGCCCTCACATGACAAACCGGCGTTTTAACCTTAACGAGTTCAGGGTCTTGTTTAAAGATTGACTGTTAAGAGTTCGCCGGGCCAATCAGGATTACCTGATGGAGAAGCAGCTGGCATACATGCAGGATGACCCGGAAGGGTTATGTCCTCTTTGGTGAATACACCTATGTTTGAACAAGATAACCCAGTCAAAAGGGTAGTAACACTATGTTCTCTTTGGTGAATACACCTATGTTTGAACAGGAAGCCCCCAAGTGACATATTTGTGAGCTTTGCTTGCAGGGTACCTATGTTTGAGTTGTGCCGTGCAAAAAACTCTCTTTTGTCCCGATAAACCGGGCGTCAAGCCACGGAAGTAATCATATGGCATGACAATAAAGGCTCAGATTCTGAGATTTGAAAACAACTGAGGCCCTGAATTATTAGGGGTTGTAGGATCGAAAGTATGTCTAGAGGGGGTGATTAGACTACTTGACCAAATAAAAATCTAGCCTTTTCCCAATTTTAAGTCTTGGCAGATTATAACAACTTAGCACAAGTCAAGTAATCAACCTACACATGCAATTCTAAGAGTATAGCAGCGGAATGTAAAACAATTGCATATGAAGGTAAAGGGAGGAGTTTGAGGGAGAAAACGCAATGTAGACACGGAGATTTTTGGCGTGGTTCCAATAGGTGGTGCTATCGCACATCCACATTGATGGAGACTACAACCCACGAAGGGTAATGGTTGCGCGAGTCCACGGAGGGCTCCACCCAGGAAGGGTCCACGAAGAAGCAACCTTGTCTATCCCACCATGGCCATCGCCCACGAAGGACTTGCCTCACTAGGGTAGGTCTTCACGAAGTAGGCGATCTCCTTGCCCGTACAAACTCCTTGGTTCACCTCGACAATCTTGACGGAGGCTCCCAAGTGACACCTAACCAATCACACCACTCTCCAAAAGGTAATAGACGGTGTGTTGATGATGAACTCCTTGCTCTTGTGCTTCAAATGATAGTCTCCCCAACACTCAACTCTCTCTCATAGGATTGGATTTGGTGGAAAGATGATTTGAGTGGAAAGCAACTTGGGGAAGGCTAGAGATCAAGATTTATGTGGTTGGAATGGAATATCTTTACCTCAACACAAGTGTAGGTGGTTCTCTCTTAGAAAATGTATGTTGGAAGTGTAGGCATGTTCTGATGGCTCTCTCCACGAATGAAGAGTGGGTGGAGGGGTATATATAGCCTCCACACAAAATCTAACCGTTACACACAATTTACCAAACTCGATGGGACCGAATCAGAAAACTCGGTCAGACCGATTTAGTTCATAATGTGACCGTTAGGCATTTCGGTGGGACCGACATGTCAACTCGGTGGGACCGATTTCATTAGGGTTAGGGCATAACATAATCTCGGTGAGACCGATTACACAAACTCGGTGGGACCGATTTTGGTAATAAGCAAACAAAGAGTTGGTCAGGCAAACTCGGTGGGACCGATTCGCTCATTTCGGTTGGACCGAATCGTTACGAAGGGGAAACAGAGAGTTTGCATTGCGAACTCAGTGGGACCGATCACTCATCTCGGTTAGACCGAAACGTTACGAAGGGAAACAGAGAGTTTGCAATCCCATCTCGGTGAGACCGAGATCCCTATCGGTGAGACCAAAGTGCGCCACCGGATAGAAAGTTTCGGTAGGGCCGAGTTTGACTTTTTTTCGGGACATATGTGGATATGAGAAAGTGGTTGAGGGTTTTGGAGCATATCACTAAGCATTTTGAGCAAGAACCTCATTAAGCAACACCGCATCCCCTTTTAATAGTATTGGCTTTTCCTATGGACTCAATGTGATCTTGGATCACTAAAAGTAAAAAGTAGAGTCTTGAGCTTGAGCCAACATGTGTCCTTAGCATTTTGAGGGGTCCACATTCCTAATCCATGCCATGCCAATCATTGAGCTTTCCTGAAATATTCATCTTGAGATAGCATTAGCTCAATGAGCTATATGTTGTTAGTAATTACCAAAACCACCCAGGGATAGTTGCACTTCCAATCTCCCCCTTTTTGGTAATTGATGACAACATATAGATCAAAGCTTCGACAAATGATAATAAGATTGAAATACATCGTCGCTTTGAGAAGTATGTGATAAGCAAGAGCTCCCCCTAAATTTGTGCATTATTTAAAATTTTCTTTTGAATGCAAATGCACAATCGATTAGGATCATGGGTCACTCTTCCATGTCACATACATCTTGGTGGAGTGCTCAAAATGATAAACATTAAAAACGTGCACTCATCACCAAATAAAGTGAATAATCATATAGGGATATAAAAGATATTATCATCCAAGCAAGCATTATAGAGAGGTGGTGTAGAGAGAACTCCAAGCACGAAGGCATCAGTTGATGTAGTTGGAGCTTGTGGAGTGGCTGCTGGAGGTGGCACTGGAGCTGTGGATGCTGGTGCTCATGTTGTTGCTCTTGTATCAGGTACATGCACTGCAGCAGACCTCTGTCCTCTAGGCACTCGCACAAATGCATCAGTAGTTGGCTTTCCTCTCTTCTCTTATGCTTCCTCCTGAAGCTGCTCAACTGTTGTTTGAATCTCAGTTACCTTCAGATCAAGATCATAAAATTTGGTTTCTATGATCCTCTCCAAGCTCTCCTGATTTTGAGTCCGGGTGGCAAAGCCCTTCTCAATCCTCAGTGTAGACTGGATTAGATATGCAAGTTGATCTTGCTTGCTCTTCAGGAAAACTTGAGATGCCTCTTCAACACTTGGCATTTTGGCAGCTTTCTCAGCCTTTGCTTTGGCTCTCTTCTCCTGTGCTTGAGCTGATGATGGTTCCTCCTCATTCATCACTACAGTGTTGTCTTCAAAATTAGGATATAAGGGTAGATGCTCCTTATCCAACAGATATGTTCTTGTGCCCATCTTGGAGTTGATGAGCTCCGGAATGTGTAGAGCATACCCACAGCTTCTCTTCTGGTCAGCAGCAGTCCTCTTGATTGTCTCTACAATCAGACTCATGACCTTGAACTTCTGAGGGACATCAAAAAGCTGTAGCAGGTTGATAGAATGCCCTCTGGTCATCTTGTGATCTCCTGACTTGGGTAGCAGAGTGTGCCTAAGGATTGTGTTGATGGTAGGCAGACCAGACAACAAGTAATGTACTGATCCAAGCTTGTGAGTCTCCAAAGCTTTATCTGGGATCTCCTTGTACATGTTTGCCATAGTGTTGTGGTCCTTCTTCTTCTTCGCATACACATCCAAGTCATCTTCATGTTCATCTAGGGCATTTATCAGCTTCGCTCATTCTTCAACAGTGGACTGGTACCTAGTACCTTCTGACATCCAAACCATCCTCCCATCTGGATAGAAGTGAGCAGTGGAGTAAAACTGCATGATCAGCTCATCATTCCATTTTGTGAGCTTCTTCCCAACAAATTTGTCAACTCCACATGCTTTGAAGTTGTCATCAACTCCTGGAAAGTGATCTTATTCCTCCTTGATGTATTCCCAATCAACCCATCTCATGTCACATACAATTGGCTTCTTATTAAGCAAAATTGTTTCATAGAAGTCTTGATGTTCCTTTGTATGAAACATGTAGTCAACTGCAGTCCTCCTCCTCACAGCATAAGGATCAGAGTGTCTCCACAATCTCAGTACAGCATCTTTTCTGATGTGCATGTCCTTAGCAACTAGATGAGCATCATTGTGGTCTAGAATCTTGGGCTTCAGTTTCCTCAAAATAAGATAATCATCATCCTCTTCTTCAGGTTGAGGCACTGGAGCCTTGTTCTTCTCTTCAGCAGATATACTTCTGGTGTTCCTCTTGGGCTTACTGGGCTTCTGAGCTTGAGCTTTGGGAGCAGACTTGGGCTTTGATGGAGCTGCCCCTGCCTTTATAGAATCTCCCATAAGCTTCTGAGCTTTGGGTGCTGGTGCAACATCCTCTTCTTCTTCTTCTTCATCTTCAGAGGGATCTCTCATCATGGAGGGCTTGCCAGTGACTTTGGCAATGGTCTTCTTGACCCTCTCCTTCCTCTTCTTGCCTTCTCCACCTTCTTTGGGTTCAAGAGTGAACTCCATTGTCTCTTGAGTAGAGGCTCTGGCCTTTGACATAGGAATCCTTCTTGCTGGAGCCTTCTTATTCATCCCTGTCTTTGTAGTAGCAGTTGTGCCATACTCCTTCTTTAGCACCTTCTTCTTGGAGCTTACTTCCTCCTGAGTAGCCACATAGTCCTCATCCTCTGAATCGGAGGTTCTCTTGTTCCTGGTGCCTCAGCCAACTGCTTCTTCAAATCCTCTAACTCTTGATTAGCAGCATCACTCCAAACAAAGTGATATGTCTTCTTCATCATCTGGTAAAGAGGGATAGCCTTCTCACCCAACCAGCTTAAAGCTGCAATACGTCTCGCCAAGCGCTGAACATCATTAATGCATGCCAGTTTAGCCAGAGAGGTGATAGCCTTTATCTTCTCTGGGTTAGCTTCAATACCTCGTTCAGAAACCAGAAAACCCAAAAGCTTACTAGCTGGTACACCAAAAACACACTTGGCCGGGTTAAGCATCATCTTATAAACCCGGAGATTGTCAAAGGTCTCCTTCAAATCATCAATCAGTGTCTCTTTCTTCCTGGACTTCACCACAATGTCATCCACATAAGCATGAACATTACGCCCGATTTGATTATGAAGGAAATTTTGCACACACACACCGTTGGTAAGTTGCGCGGGCACTCTTGAGCCCAAAAGGCATGGACACATAGCAGAAGGCTCCAAACGGAGTAATGAAAGTCGTCTTCTCCTGGTCCTTAACTGACATCTTGATCTGATGATAACCAGAATAAGCATCCAAAAAGCTCAAACGCTCACAACCCGCCGTAGCATCAATAATTTGATCAATACGAGGGAGAGCAAAAGGATCAGCCGGACAAGCCTTGTTTAAGTCCGTGTAGTCCACACACATACGCCAGGTGCCATTCTTCTTAAGCACCAGCACCGGGTTAGCCAACCACTCAGGATGAAAAACCTCAACAATGAACCCAGTCGCCAAGAGCCAGGCCACTTCTTCACCAATGGCCTTACGCCTCTCTTTATTAAAACGACGAAGGAATTGCTTGACCGGCTTAAACTTCGGATCAATATTAAGAGTGTGCTCAGCCAGTTCCCTCGGTACACCTGGCATGTCAGAAGATTTCCATGCAAAGATGTCCCGGTTCTCACGGATGAACTCGATGAGCGCGCTTTCCTATTTTGGATCTAGATTAGCACTGATGTTGAACTGCTTGGATGAATTGCCAGGAACGAAATCAACTAGCTTAGTGTCCTCTGTCGACTTAAACTTCAAGACCAGATCCTGCTCCGTGGTTGGCTTTTTCAAAGATGTCATATCCGTCGGGTCAACATTGTCTTTATAAAACTTCTATTCCTCCATCGCGCAGACAGACTCAGCATAAGCAGCGTCACCCTCTTCACACTCCAAAGCTATCTTCCAGCTTCCATGCACCGTGATGGTTCCCTTGTAACCCGGCATCTTGAGCTGCAGATAAACATAACAAGGTCGTCCATGAACTTGGCATAAGCCGGCCGTCCAAACAAAGCGTGATACGGGCTTTGAATCTTGACCACTTCAAAGGTTAGCTCTCGGCCCTGGTGTCATGTTCATCCCCAAAAGCCACTTCCAAAGCAATCTTGCCTATAGGGTACGCCGACTTACCAGGCACCACTCCATGGAAAACAGTATTGGACGGCTTAAGATTTTTATCAGTCAACCCCATACGACGGAAAGTATCATAGTAAATGATATTAATACTACTGCCTCCATCCATGAGTACCTTAGTGAACTTATACCCTCCAACCTGAGGTGCCACCACCAAAGCCAATTGACCCGGATTATCGACCCGAGGCGGGTGATCCTCACGACTCCACACAATGGGCTGCTCAGACCATCGCATGTAACGGGGAACCGCCGGCTCAACGGCGTTGACAGCTCTTTTACGGAGCTTATGATCCCGCTTGCATAAACTTGTGGTGAAGACGTGGTATTGCCCACTATTCAGCTGCTTCGGATTATTTTGATAACCAGATTGGTGCTGCTGATTCCCCTGACTGGACTATTGATTATAACCACCTTGACTGCCCTGATTGCCTTGATTGCTTTGGCCCTGGAAACCGGAATTAGAATCGCCACCACCATAACCCGGACCATGAGAGACGGAAGCTGAGCCGCCGCCCGGCCCATGATTATCTCGGAAAAGATGGGAATTCCTGAATTCTTTCATGATGTTGCAATCCTTCCATAGATGAGAGGATGGCTTCTCACGTGATTCGTGCTTCGTACACGGCTGATTCAACAATGCTTCGAGGATGATTTTTGACCCTTCAGCCTGAGCCGGCCTTCCCTTGCGCCGCTGGGCCGAGTTATAATTCCACGCACCAATGTTAGCCACAAAGTCCAAATTCCCCTCAGCTCTGCGCTTACAATTGCCGCCCTGCTGCCGTTTCACACTGCTATTCTTCTTTCCCTTACCCAGCTTTTCCTCATCAGACTCGGGGTCCTTGGTACTATCAGAGTCGGCATATTTGACATGATCCACCATGAGCTCTCCGATATCATTACAATGACGCTTAAGCCACCCAAGCTTCTGCTTAAGGGGCATAAGACGACAATTTTTCTCTAACATTAAGACTGCTAAGCTGGCGTTGATGTGATCCGATGAGTGCAGGATAGCCGAGACCCGGCGCACCCAATGTGTTATTGACTCGCCCTCTTCTTGGACACAGGCGTGCAAATCCACAATTGACATAGGCTGCTTGCACGTATCTTTAAAATTCTGGATAAACCGGGCTTTTAACTCGGCCCATGATCCAATGGAGTTAGCTGGCAGCCCTTTCAACCAAGTAGGGGTCGTTCCTACCAACATCATGGTGAAGTACTTAGCACATGCATCATCATCAACATCCAATAGCTCCATCGCCATCTCATAGATCTCAACCCACGCTTCAGGGGGTAAGTCAGCTGTGTAATTGGGCACCTTACGAGGACCCTTGAAATCTTTGGGCAAACGCATGTTACGTAAAGCCGGCACTAAACATGGTACTCCCAAGGTTCTGGAGGTCACACCTATCTCCACCGAAGTTGTCGGATAAGCCGGAGGATGCTGATGAGCCGCTTGTTGAGCCGCCAGCTCAGCCTCTCGACGTGCTCTGTCCTGATCCACCAAATCCCGAGCACCATCATGCGCCGGGTCATGTCCACGAGGCTGGTTACGGCGCCTGTCACTGCTTGAAACGGCTGGTGAGTCAATGTGTCTGCTATAACTCAGGCTTGGGCGAGGGGTCGAGTGAATCCTCTCACGACTGTAAGAATAAGCCTCCTGCTATACCAGTGTTGTCTGAAGAAGCTCTCTCGTCCTCCGCGTTTCAACCGCAGCTGGAGACTCGCCTTCAACTGGGAGAGCCGCCAATCGTGTCGCCGCAGTGATCATATTATCCAACAGGTTAGAATAATGACCCGGTGGCGTCGGCACATACTGCGGCGGGGTATTATTCAAACGAGGCGGATCTGTTGTGTGTGGCTGAACCGGCGCTCCGGTTCTAGGCGTGGCTACCACCCGATTTATCTCTGTCGGGTTACTGGTCCCTGCTCCAGGAGTATTGAAAAGGTTCCACGGATCGTAAACCGGGGGTAGACGACTCCGGTGTCTCCTCCTTAGAATCTCGTTTGAAGCGTTCTGATCCAATGTGAGCCGGAAAGAATCCGCTTGAATCCGCTGTGCCTGAGCATCCAAAACAGCTCACTTCGCAGTCATCCTAGCGTTCTCAGCCGCCAGATCTTCTTTGGCTTGCGCTATCTCGTCACGCAATTTTGCAACATCCGCGTTATGCTGATCTTGATTTCCGGGTTAACATTTGCTGCTAGCAATGTTGTCAGATTGTCCAGCAAGTCAGTTAAAACCTGAGCTGGTGGGCGCACAGGGCCTCCTGCCCCGGCCGCCGTTGCTGTTGCTGACCTGCAAATCATCGCCGCTGCAGTCGTAGAATTCTGCGCTGGCTGTGTACCGGCCATGAAAATTGCGACCCTATTCGGCGGCTCATAGGGATCCGGAATACTGTTTGAGCTAACCTCGTTGCGATGGCTCCACGACTAAGTCCTCACACTAGGACATCTGCCGTGACAATTCCACGACATACGTCGTGGTGGTATGGATTGGCTGCCGACCGAAAGCTTCGTGATTTGACACCGATGGCGGTGTCATCCGCGGGTGTTGTTCTCCTCTTGAGAAACATCGTTGTGGTCTTCTCTCCGTGCGAGGGTTTTGGGTGACGACCCTTATCCGTCTGACTCGGCAGGGACGACACTTAGCACCGTTTCCCCTCCTGCTGTCAATGGAATCTTTCTGGAATTTTTCTCGAGTGCTTGTCTTGAACTCCGAAAAGTTCTCTAGGATGACATTGCACATGTGGATCTATGCCCGAGAGTACTCGAGCTTGAGCTCCACAGCTTTCCCATGTTGTTGCCGGCAAAGGATAATTTGGCTGCTCAGTAAGCATTCGAGCTCTTTGATGTGTACACGCTCACACTCACCAATCTCATGATTTCCAACTATATATTGGTCTCTAGTTGAGCTCATGATCACCGTGTCACGTGTCCACTATGGGTAGCAAGCTAATCTGCACGAGGGTGCAGCTCGATGCCAGATCCAGATCGAGATCATGAGACTGGTGAGTGTGAGCGTGGATGGAAACAATGGGAGAAAGAGCCAGATGTTGATCAGAGACAGTGGCTTAAACAAATCGCCAGTTCTCCACATTGGTCACGCCATTCTCGTCTCGCTCCCAGCGACCCACCCGCAACAGCCATATATGGTTGGTGGTTTGCGCGTGCCACTCTCCTTTCCTTTCCCTGCCAATCGGCTATAAATAGACGCGTCTACTGATCTTCGTGGAGCACGAGTCAGTCACTCGCCTGCTTCCAGGAACTCTCGTCTCTCGCTGCCATGGGTCCAGTTGTGCTCCTCCACGTAGTTGTTGTTGCCGTTGCCGTTGCCGCCGCGCCGGCGGTGGCCGAGCTGCCGCGGCTGGAGCACTCGCCCAAGGCGGATGGGTCGCTGTCCATCCTTGCCGTCGGCGACTGGGGGAGGCGTGGGGAGTTCAACCAGTCCCGGGTCGCCGCCCAGGTACGTACACTGATCGATCTACATGGCACAATGGCACACCCATATGGCTTGCCTTCTCGATCGGTGACACCAGCTGCATGCAGTAGTGAGCCATTTGCCAGCCAAAAATGCTGTGCTTACTTGGCTAGCAAACATGCATGCATGCGAAATTGACACCGTGCCAGATGCAGGGATAAGATAATGTTGATATGTCACACGTGCTAACGGCGACAAAGTTGATCTTTTTTTTATGTCGCGCTATCTTGGATATGATCGTGTGCCGTGGCTGTGGAATCTTATGCTTGGGTGGCAAGGTCTGGGTGGGACACATTTTGGAAGAGCTTAAAACATAGCAGCATGGTATACAACTGGACAATAGACTAACAGTATTATCATCTTTAGTGTGGTTATACATACAGGAGAAATGATGATTTGCATGACAGGTGTGGCATAATCATTCATGATAGACAGTCATTAAGCACATGCTTGTTAATAAAAGAGAAGTAATCATTATCTACAAAAATCACTATTTTATTTTGAGTGAATTAACCAAAATTGCTTGTCTGTTGGGTAGACTAGCAGGGTGAACATGATCTCAGAATGATCTTTCTTTCGGGCAAAGAATATCTGGCGAGCTGAAGTTGTTGCACTTGTAGATGGGGGTGGTAGCAGAGAAGATGGACGCCGACTTCATCATCTCCACCGGCGACAACTTCTACAGCGATGGCCTAACCGCCGTCGACGACAGGGCCTTCGAGGACTCCTTCACCGGCATCTACACTGCCAAGAGCATCCAGAAGCCTTGGTACACAGGTGATCAATCAACCGAGGCCGATGATGCACACTGGAAGACTGAGCCTGACACGCCTAACTATGTCAACATTATTTTCCCTGGAATAGCTAACTATCACTTGTTGATGGAATTGCAATGCTGCTAAAATATAGTATAACTCTACGCAAATTGCAGTTCTTGGCAACCATGACTACCGGGGCGACGCCCTGGCGCAGACCAGCCCTGTCCTCGCGAAGGTCGACCGCCGGTGGATCTGCATCAAGTCCTTCATTCTAAACGCAGGTGGGTGGGTGTATCCATTGTTTGTTACCAATCGAATGTTGAGATCGAAAATGATCCGTCTCTTAAACTTCATTTTACGATTCGCTCTCTTGGCAACACTGAAGAGATAGCGGACTTCTTCTTCGTGGACACGACGCCCTTCGTCCTCAAGTACTGGACCAACCCCGGGAACAGCACGTACGACTGGAGAGGCGTTGCTCCTCGCGACACCTACATCGCAAATCTTCTCAAGGTAAGGTTTTCAATTTCAGTTGCATGACAATTTCAGCAGCAACCGAAATCATAGATATTCGGCGAATTTCAATCATTTCGGTTTGCATTTTGAGAAAAAAAACCGAAATATTCACTTGAATTTAACCAAATGTTTGAAAAATAATTTAGAACTATTTGAATTCCTATGTACTCCTACTACTTGAATTTAACCAAATGGCCGAAACATAGATATTTCAGTCTCCACCGAAATTAATAAAATCCAGTGAATTTCATCGAAATCTCATTGAAAGTGAAAATCATACGACTACTACTAATCGATCCAGTCATATTTCCATTTAATTCCAGAGTTCGTGTTCATTTGGTGTGAACCTCTCCTGCAGGACGTGGAGGCTTCGCTGAGGCAGTCGAGGGCGCCGTGGAAGATCGTCGTCGGGCACCACCCCATCCGGACCGCCGGCAAGCATGGCGACACCGAAGAGCTCGTGCAGCTTCTCCTCCCGATGCTCAAGGTACCACATACCCAGCTCGTCGTCATACTTGGGCTTAGCTACCGACTGATGATGTTCTTGGATATTCTCTTACCTTTTTTTTTTCCAAGGCCAATGGCGTCGACCTCTACGTCAACGGCCATGACCACTGCCTCGAGCAGATCAGCAGCAGCGACAGGTCAGCTCAGGCTCACATCGACTGTAACCAAACACGCAAGAGATTTCTCTCGTTTCCCTCCCTTTCGTTCGTCTCTGAACTCTGATCACGGAGCCCTGTTTGGTTCGCCTTGCGTGCAGCCCTCTGCAGTACCTGACGAGCGGCGGCGGGTCCAAGGCGTGGGGCGGCGTCTACGCGCCGGGCGCCGACAAGGTGGAGTTCTTCCACGACGGGCAGGGCTTCATGTCGCTGCGCCTGACTGCCACCGACGCGCGCCTCGCGTTCTACGACGTCGCCGGCGCCGTCCGGCACACCTGGGGGCATACCAAGGCCGCGCACTACTAATTGAATAAGCTGCCGTGCGCGCCGTGCCTGGACGCCATTTCATCATTGTTACAAGTTGTTCTTGTAGTTCTCCGGTGTAACTTGCAAGTCCTTTTCGAGTTTTGATTAGGATGTAACTGGTGATGAGTGATGATGTTCTCGGTGCATAAAACAGGGGCAGTGATCTCCGCCCGGTCAGTCAACAAGTTTGCTGATACACCATTGCTGTTTGGGGAATCACGAGTCCCTCCCTTGTTCGTCACTCATTGCCGCGTAGGTCTCTCCGCCCTTAAGTGCATCGGGCTAGCAGATGCTTCATCGTCCGCTTGCACCAGTGCCCTCTCCTTCGTGAATCCTCCCCTCGCCGCTGACTGTTTCCGTTGGGCAAAGCCCTTGCGGTGAGTGACAGCAGGCGGACACATTGGATTCTTTTGATCTCGACGGTGATCATCATGGTTGCATATCTGAAGGAGGCGACGGTTCTGGTGGGTCTGTGTAGCGTGTTGGTGTCCTTGCTGCGAATTGCAGTGACCATAGAAAGGTTCTCGTGAGGATTCCTCCCTCTGGACCTGGTGGTTGGCTTTGGCAGTGAGATGCAAACTATCGACAGCGGCTTGACGCAGAGGGGAGGTTGTGCAGCGGCGGCGATTACACATCGTATGTTGCTGGTGGGATCGCGAAAAAGTGGTGGTGACAACACATGAGTGATGTCGTTGGTGGTGCTATCGCGCACCCGGTCTCGAGCTCCGGGGTGAAAGCCTAGGTCTGACCGAGTTGGTTATACCTGGCAATGGCGACGTTTTTACGTCGGTACCTTGTTGAAGGTATTGCTCGGATATGCTTAGACTTGTTCTTCGGGATGAAAATCTAGATCTAGCCATGGGTGGTTGGATCCGGTGACGACGGCGCTTGAGTGCTGCTTCCTTCGAAGGCGTTGTTGTTGAAGAACCTCCTCATCCGTGTGGTGTCATGAGATGCTTGGTGCGGATATGGTCATTGTTGTAGTTTGCTGATCGTGCATCTGATCGCTTTTTTTTTCATCGCCTACGCATTGCTTTAGTCTTATATGACTTTGCTTTTTGTTGGCGTGTTTTTGTGTGTATGTTGTTGGCTGTGTGCATCCTAGCTATGCAGAGACAGGGTGTATACTCATTGTGTTTATATCATCTTGATGCTTCATTCTGAGTCAATAAAATTCACCCTTTGTTGAAAAAAAAAGTCTCTCCGCACGGTCAGTCGGTCAACAAAGCAATCTGGCATCGCATGCTACTCCTAGTAGTATGTGTTACTAGGCTGTACCCCGCACAGCTGGCCGCTCTCTCCCCCGTCTCCCTCACCGTCCAATGAAAGCGGAGGAGCTTGCTTTGTTTCCGGTTTCGGCCATCTTCCCCGGCACCGGAGTTGTCACCGTGTCGGTTCTTCCCCGATGGGGGAGGGGAGGGTGGCGCTTTTACCTCGTCGCTTCCTCCTGACGCAGAACACGGGGGGCCTCTTTACCTCGCCGGTTCTTCCTTGAACGCAACGCGGAGGCGGAGCTCTTGCCTCTTGGTCTCTCCACCCCCATTCACCTCAGCAGCTCATCCCTGGCTCCCTGCTAGCCACCTCAATTTTTTCCTTCCCGGGACGAGCTAGGATCGGTCATCCATGGACATGGAGCTCTTCGTCTTGGGCTTCATGCTCGGGGTGGTTGTGGGGTACGTCTTGTTCTTCCGGTTCCGGCTGGGTGTCTGGCTGGCGCGCGCCGATCTCCGAGCATT
Organism: Aegilops longissima; assembly: GCA_021605205.1. Taxonomy (NCBI): domain Eukaryota; kingdom Viridiplantae; phylum Streptophyta; class Magnoliopsida; order Poales; family Poaceae; genus Aegilops; species Aegilops longissima. The sequence continues at coordinate 163,294 of JAHIAM010001542.1, forward strand.
GGGCGGCTGGTGGCGTCGGGTCGTGCTGCTGCTGCGGCCGATGCGCCTCCACGGCCTGTAACGTGAGTCAAGGTGACTGTTGTGTCCCTCCCTTCACCTCAGGGAGGGCTTCTTAGTTAATGTTAGTTATACTCTAGTATCTGACAGGACACTGAAATTACTGTGTTTCCGTGGACCAGATGATGGGTACTCTCTCCGTTCTTTTTTACTCTACATATAAGATTTGTGTCGAGTCAAACTTTACAAAATTTGTATAAAAGAAATATCAACATCTACAATATCAAATATACATATATGAAACTACATTCCATAATGAATCTAAAGATAACCCTTTGGCCTTATAAATGTTGATACTTTTTTTGATAAGTTTGATCAAAATAGAGATAATTTGACTTAGACAGAAGTTATATACAGACTAAAAACAAACGGAGGGAGTATCCGTTAGTATAGGTAAGGTAAGCCATGGCTAGCAGCATTTATCTTGTCCTTGGCTAAGCCTATGTAAATTCCTGATCGCTATAGTGAGTAGTCCCTGAACCTCTGAACATGTTTATGCTTCCTTCTGCGCTAGTGTATTGATGTATTATAAGGTTCTTTAATCCGACTTTTGAAAATGATGTGCTATGCTACTATGATCATGAGGTTGCTTTTACGTACACTTGTTAGATGTCTGGATATACCAACGACCAAAATTTCTCTGAAAAGATAGTAGTATTATTTTTGTTCCAACTCCAGCACCAAAATAATGACCTTTGCATGCCACACTTTGAAACATTCACTAGCCCCACATTATGTTTGCAATAGATCACTTCGGCAAATGGATCACAATGTGCAAAATCATTTCAACCCAAGCACATACGTACCAACTAAAGCACCCATGCAGGCAGCTAGGGATGTTCTCTCTATGTAGCACAAGGTGATTGTGTATTGGAGCACTTCATGACTCATGAACACATAAGCCACTCCATGACTCCCTCCACATCGGAAGAAAAAAAGTGCTACTACAAAAGATTTCTTAACATGATGCTAAGCAAGTAGTGATTCATGCTGAAGAAGGTGTAAAAAAGAGAGATATTTCATGCTAACTCCTTTTTTAAAAGAGAAATTCTTACCATTAGCTCTTTTGAGCCCAGAATTCATCATTAGCTCTTCTTTTAACAGAAAATCATTATTAGCTTTTGTCTCACAGGAAGTTAATAAAAAGAACGAGGAAAGCCCATGTATATCCCTTCAAGGCCATCTCTCTTCTAAGTTCTAACAAACACAGTATTTGTTTAATCATTATTTTTCGCCAAAGCGCAAGATAGTTCTATGACACAAAAATCAAGCCCAATCGAGCATGGCGCGGTTCATAAATACATAGGACACACTCACTCATTGGAGAGACGTCCTGTATGGTGCCTTAACCGGCGGACCTCCTCCCTGGCACTCACGCGTAGGCTCACCTGGGCCTAGCCCAACAAAGGCCGGTCACTCGGGACGCAGGTCTCCTACGTTTGCTCAGACAATAGTTGACTGATCAACCATTCGCCATTTTGACTTTTGTCAAAGCTCAATCGAAAAAATTCATACAAAAATATGAAATTTGAAAAGATTGTGGGTTTGAAAAAACTTCATATATTTACAAAAAAAATTACAAATATGAAAAAATTCAGGATTTTGAAAAAAAGAAATCGAAAATTTGGAAAAAAAAGTTGATCAATTTTGAAAAAACATGAATTTCGACAAAAACTTGGATTTCGAAAAAAATGTAAATTTGGAAAAAGTTCGTGGATTTAAAAACATTCATGCATTTGGAAAAATGAGATTTTAAAAAATCATGAACTAAAAAAATGTTCAAGAATTTGAAAAAAAATCAATTTTTTTCTAGAAATGTTCAATAAAACTAAATGGAAAAAATAAAAGCAGACGAAACAAAAAGGGAAACAAAAAAATAAAAGGAGAAAATCAAACAGGCCAAGCAAGAAAAACAGAAAAGAAAAAAAATGAAAAGCCTAAAACCCCACTGAAAATCTAGCCTAGTAAGCCAGTGGGAACCTTCTGGAAGATTTCCAAAGCCGATGGGGGCAGAAAATGGGCCGGCATTGCACTTTAGGGCCTCTTTGATTCATAGGATTGCAAAAACACGGGAATAGGGAAAACATAGGATTGGAATGGCATGTCCATTGGATCCCTATAGGATTTGAGTTTGTTTGATTGTATCACGGGAAAAACAAAGGATTTCTTCCAAGAGGTTGGAGTGGATGTTAGAATTCCTGTAAAATGTAGTACAAATGAATTTTTAGGAAAAAATCCTATAGGATTCAATCCTATGAATCAAACAATTAACGTAGAAAAAATTCCTAAGGATTGTAATCCTTCAAAGATCCTATGAAAATCCTTTGAATCAAAGAGACCCTTAGTTGGTGGAGAAGGGGGCGCTCGTATGTACCTTTTGTAAGGATTAGGCCTTAGTGGAGTGCTCTTATTAACAGTGGAACAAACGCCCATGGGGCGGCTAATTGGGCCGGCGGTTATTTACTTCCGTGTAATTTCAACTTTTTGGAGAAAATATAAAGTTTGATTAACGGATTTTCAAATGTGCTGTCAAATAATGAAAAGAATATTATTGAAATGTTAGAAAATTATCACATGTATATACATAAATGTTCTTTTGTACTAAATAAAATATTCATCATGCATTTAAAAATTCTTCATGTTTAAAAAAACACGCATGTAAAGCGTGTATAATGTTATGATCCTGCGGAAAAGATTTGCAAGGTGACCGGGGAACGAGTAGTTTCAAGCTCAACCTCCAAACATGAGTCAATTGACGTCTCTTGCTCTAATAAAGATACCTTCAAAACCTAAGAGTGAGTTTGTCTTACCAATCTTTATCAAACGGCACGGTTCTTCGGCGGAGAAATATGGCAACCACAAGCTCGTGAGCGCTATTCCATGAACATACGATATACAGAGGCACCAATTGCTTGAATGTAACACTAGCGGTTGGGGCGCGTCATTGCGTGCCTCCTAAAAGGAAGTTGTGCGCTTCTTTCTTCATCTCGAAGAAAGAGAAAAAGGAACAGGAAACCCTCACCTTCATCTAAAAAAACCTTTCTCATCTCGGCCAACCAGCAGCACATGGCCCTCACTTTGATCTCGCAAAGAAAAAGAAAAAAAGCCTCACTTTCATCTTCCAAAAATATCTAAAAACAAAAAATCTCGCCACAGCCAATCAACATGTGCCACGTGGCATAGCTGGTTGCTCACCCCTTCTTTTCCCCTTGATGGGTTTAATGGCAAGGAGTACTTGAGCAATGGTGGATGAGGAGCTTGTCGAGCATATCACATAAAACGATCGCAGTGACACCAGGGCTTGGCTTAATTTCCTCTTGGAATCTCTCCCCTGCGATGAATTCACCAAAGCTACCATGAGTCTTTCGGCCATCTGGACCACACGAAGGAAAACAATCTAGTCCGAAATATTTGCGAGCATGCTTTCGACCTTCGGTTTATTTAACTATTTCAAAAATGATTTAAAGCTAGCAACTAACGGCCTTAATAGGCAACCTCCATATCTTGTTTGGCAGCTAGGGGTGGTCAGCATGTCGTGCTGCCGGAAGACTAGTGTTCATGGTTTATTTTTACCTAGCGTAAGTTTCATGTTGAACAATGTCCAAGAACAATGTTGCAAGTGCGACATGAGTTATAGGTCATGTCCTATATGTGAGCGTGTAAATTTATTGGGAGAAAGATAGTCCAAGAAAAAATTGGCGCTCCAAAAAATGTGTCTTAGAGTACCAGTTTGTATTGCTTTTGCACGGGGCACAATACATGTGTTCCTTCCTTTTTCATGACTTTGCAAGCGTGTAATTAAAATACACGAAGACACAAAATCTGAAAAAACACATGTTTAAAAAATTAAACACATTTTGAAAGATTTTACTGTTCACAATGGGAAAGTCTCGCTGCCCATAACGTCGTCCCCTTGGCCGTCATGTTTGGCTAGGCAATTCTTGGGGTCATGTACGTCTTTGCACAGATATTACTGATCAAGTCAGCAAACTAGAACTACACAACTTTTGCAGGTAATTGCTGCTTCATCCTGGACCTTGCTACGCCGGTGCTCCGCTGGGCACTACTATTTCTATGTGAAATCACGAGTCTCGGCAGTCCGTCACTCATTGCCGCGTGAGTCTCCGCCCGGTCAACAAAGCAGCACAGCTCGCGCTCTCTCTCCCCCTCTCGCGTCCAAGGAAAGCAGGGGAGCTCACTCCACGTACCACTTCGAGTGGGTGGTGTTTCCATTTTCAGCTATCTCCCCGGCACCGGAACTGTCACCGCGTCCGTTCCTCCCCGATGGCAAAGTTGGCCCCTCTACCTCGTCGCTTCCTCCTGGACGCGGAGCATGGGAGGGAGCTCTTTACCTCAGCTCCATCCTGGTCACTCTACCCCATACGCCTCCCTGGCTCATCCCTCTTAGCCACCTTTTCCACCTCTCGGATCGAGGATCGGTCATCCATGGAAATCTCGTCCATGGAGTTCTTCCTCCTCGGCTTCATGTTCGGGGGTCTGCTAGTGTGCGTTTCGCTGGCCTTGTTCGGGTTCGCGCGCGTGGATTTCTGGCTGGACGGCGCGGCCCTCCGGCTGGTCGCCGCGGCTCGGGCACTGTGCGGCTGGTGGCGCCGGCCGTGCTGCTGCTGCGGCCGATGCGCCTCCACGCCATGTAAAGTGAAGTCGAGGTGCCGTGTTCCTTCGCCCCCAGCCCCAGCAGAGCTTCTCTAGTTAGCAACTTAGCATAGCAGTAGACTAGGTTTATGTAGAATCGTAATCGCTAGTGAGTAGTCCCTGAACCTGTGGACGTGCTATGCTCCTGAACTGTACTCATGTGGTATATGAGCATATGTCACTACGAGGTTGTTTAATCCGACTTCTGAAAATGTTGTGCTATGCTGCTTTCATCGTCAGCTTGCTTTACGTACAGTTAAGGGGGTGTTTGTTTTCAGGGACTTATTGGTTTAGGGACTTTAAAAAGTCCCTATAAGTCCCACCTAAACCAAACACAAGGGACTTATTAGGACTTATTATGGTGATTTGGGACTTATCAAATAAGACTCTCACGGAGGAGTTTATTGGGACTTATTCGCTCCAGGCTCGTTCCCCGCCCGCCCCGTCGCCCGCCCCGTCACCGCCCCGCCTCTCGCCTGTCGCCGTCTCGCCTCGGTTCACCGCCCGTCGCCGCCCGCCTCTCGCCCGTCGCCGCCCGCCTCGGTTTGCCGCCCGCCTCTCGCCCATCGTCGCCCGTCGCCGCCCGTCGCCGCCCGCCTCTCGCCCGCCGCCGCCCGTCGCCGCCCCGCCTCGGTTCGCCGCCCCGTCGCCGCCCCGCCTCGGTTCGTTCTGCCTCGGTTCGTTGCAGCGGTGCCTTCAATCGCCGGACAGGCCTTCTCCTGAGCCTCGTTGCAGCGGTGCAACATGGACTTATAAGTCCCTGTAAACAAACAGGCAGGGACTTGGAACTTATAAGTCCCAAACAGGTAGGGACTTATGACTTATAAGTTGGGACTTAAAAAAGTCCTAGGACTTATGAAACAAACGGGGCCTAAATGTCTTGCAACCGTCGATCAGAACTTCTTTGAAAAGATTGTTTTCGTTCCAACTCCAACATAATTTTCTTTTCTTTGCCAAGACAACTCCAACACCAAACTAATAGCCTTTACATGCCGTAGTTTGGAACCATTACTAAGGCAAGTTATGTTTGCAATCGATCACTTCAGCAAACGGATCATAATGTGCAGAATCATTTCAACCCAAGTACAGTATATATACTAACTAAAGCATCCAAGCAGGCAGCTGGTAATGTGTTGGAGCCCTTCGTCATGATTCATGAGCACAAAAGCCTCTCTGTGACCGGACCCAAAGGCGCCGGCGTGAATTGGTTGGAGATGGCATTTGATCTCTAGGTTCGCCTAGCATAGCCCGTGTTTGGCGTGTCACCCGTTGGAGTATTTTTTTCCGGCATACCCAACTTAGCACCGGCTTATATGGGTACCGGGTCTAGGGTTACACGATCCTTGTCGGTTTGAAGGAGGCCGGCCGTCTTGGCGTGGACTCCAAATCTTGCGGGTCCACCTTGTTGTAGGATCATGGGCTGAATTAATCAGCCTAGGGCATAACCAACCTAGAGGCCCCATGCCGGCCTACTCAGACCGGCTTTCGGGAAAGGGAGGCACCCCTGGCCGCTGTAACAGAGTCAACCACTATCGTATTTGAAGCAGTGGCATCGAAATACTTGTAGATTTAGTATGCTTTTTTTTTTCTTCTTATTTTGGTTCTCATAATGACATTAATGTAGTCCGGCGATCTCTGTAGTTCAAGAGACTTTTTTCAAGAGACTTTGTAAGGATGCTCTGAGGTGCAACTACATCGTCAACGGCAATAATGGGGTACTACCTAGCCGATGGTATCTATACTTGGTGGGTGGTGTTTGTGAAGATTATATCCAAGTCTCGAGGTAGGAAACAATGTCTCTTTGCACAAGTGCAAGAGGGTGCTAAAGGATGTGGAGAGTGTATTCAGCGTGCCCCAAACTTGTTGGGTATTGATCGTGGAGCTGCAATGATGTGGGAACTGGAGATATTGTAGCAGCTGATGACATGATGTGTTATCTTGCATAACATGATCGCTGTGCATGTGTTTGTATGGATTTAAAATTTCGCAAGTGAAAATTGCGATTGTAAAGAAAGACAATTGAGTGACGGGTTGAAACATGGCTGTGAACATTTAGGGACTTGGATTTGGCTACTCTGGTTGTAAGTGTTCTTACCCACACGGCTATCTCTGTCACCCCTCTCCTGTGCAAGGAAAGTAGAGGAGGTGGCTTCAGGTACCAGTTTGAGTGGGTGCTGTTTCCAGTTTCAGCTATCTTCCCGGCACAGCAGCTGGTGAGTGATGATGCTCTCGGTGCTCAAAACAGGAACGATGATCTGCCCATAAATAAATCAAACTATTCAACACAAAGCAGATTTTCCTTATCCTCCAGAGTATTCGTTGCGCAGATATTATGCCCTAACCACGCATCGCAGTGCACTCCTCTCCCTATGCTGGGCAAAACAGAGAATTAAACCCCAAGGCAACGGGCTACAACAGCACAGCTTTGTAGATATCCAGTTGCTGTTTCAGCGTAGCTAGACTAGACCTCGCCGCGCCGTGCTCCTCATTCGTGTGCTCAGCTACTCTGCTGGGCACTGTTTCGATGGGAATCACGAGCCCCTTGTTCGTCGCTCGTTGCCGCGTAGGTCTCCGCATTGCCTACCCAGCCGCACCTCACGGACGCACTCCACACAGCTCGCGCTCTCTGTCCCAAGGAAAGCAGCGCAGAGGAGGTCACCTTGTTTCCAGTTTCAGCTATCTTCCCCGGCACCGGAATTGTCACGGTGTCAGTCTTTCCCAGACGGGGAGGCCGGCGCTTTTATTATTATTACCTCGTCGGTTCCTCCTTGAACACAAGGCGGAGCTCCATCTTGGCCACTCCACCCATCCCCCACTCTTCACCTCCCTAAGCTCATCCCTCCTAACCAGTTTTGTTTCTCTCTCCGACCGAGGATCGATCGTCCATGGAGGTCTGGTGCGTCTTCGGCTCCTTGGTCATCTTCATGCTCACGATGCTCTCGTTCGACTGGATCGGGTTCGAGCGCGTGGACGCCTGGGTGGTCGGCGCGGCTCGAGCATTGCGCGGCTGGTGGCGTCGGGCCGTGCTGCCGCTGCTGCAGCCGATGCGCCTCCACGCCATGTGAACACCAGGTCAAGGTGCCGTGTCCCTCCCTCCCTTCATCCCCGGCCGGAGAAGCTTCTTTAGCTAGTCTTTACATCTGAAATTACTCCTGTGGTTCGGTTCCGTAGACGAGATTATGGTCTCAGTTTGTATGATTAAGCCGGCGGCTAGCAGCATTTATCTTCTCCTTGCCTAAGTTTATCTGAACTCCTATAGCTAGTGAGCAGTCCCTGAACCTCTGAACGTGTTTATGCTTCCTTCTGAGCTACTAGTGCACTCATGTACTGTGAGCACTCGATGTACTGTATTATGAGGTTGTTTGATTCGACTTCTGAGCAACTAGATCCCTGAACCTCTGAACGTGTTTATGCTTTCTGAGCTAAGTATATTGATGTATGAGGTTGTCTGATTCGACTTCTGAAATTGATGTGATGTATATGCTGCTATGATCATGAGGTTTGCTCCTACAGTTATTAGTTGTCCGGAAATACTCTTTCAAAAAAAAGTTGTCCGGAAATAGTACAAACGATCAAACCTTCTCTGGAAAGATGATGTAGTATTGCTTTTGGTCCAACTCCAACATCTTTTTGTTTTCTTTGTGACGAAGACAGCTCCAACAGCAAACTAAAACATTCACATGCCGCACTAGGAACCATTAGCTAGGCACATTGTTTGCAATCGATCACTTCATCAAACGGATCAGCGGCACTACATGAGCTCTGTACGTACAAGGTAGGCAGCTGGTAATGTCCTCTGTACGTACAAGGTGCTGGTGTGCTGGAGCCCTTGCTCATGGGCACAAAAGCCTCTGCACGACTCCCTCTGGACCCTTCTTTTATCAAAAAAAAAAATGACTCCCTCTGGATCGCATGGTTGGGATTCATGCTGCAGGAGGTGTAAATAGTTCCTTTTCTAAGGTAATTTTTTTCATGAGTGAAGTGCATTGTAGGTCCCTGAACTATTTCAGGGGTGTCGTAGAGTCCTCAACTATGAAAAGCAAAGATCCAAGTCCTTGAAGTGCGATAAGTGTGCCATTTCAGCCCAAAATCTGTCTGACCCCACCTGAACGGCCAGCTGGCGTCGTTGACCCGTTGCATGTTAGAAGGGGGCCCCGCAATGTAACGGCCGGTGACGAAAATATGCAAATAAATTCAATTCATGGTTTCAAAAAATATTTGTGAATATGGAAAATGTTTTGACTTGAATAAAATGTTCATTAGTTTATAAAATGTTCGACTCTGGAAAAACATTCACGACTTTAAAAAATGTTTATGGATGATGAATTTGAAAAAATGTTCATGAACAATGAATTTGAAAAAAAATGGTCGCAACCTTAAGAAAATGTTTGCGAATGATAGATTTTATTAGAAAAGAAAATATGTTCATGAACAATAAATTTGAAAATATGTTGGCAGACAAAAAAGTTCGTGAATATAAAATAAATGTTCACAACTTTAAAAAGTATTCACGAACAATAAATTTGAAATATGTTCGCGAACCACAAATATTGTTTGAAAATATGGAAAAATGCTCGAATGAAGAATTTAGAAAACGTTTGTGAACAATGAATTTTAAAAAATCATGATTTAAAAAATCTTTGCGAATGATAAATTCTAAAAGAAAAGAACACATATTCGAAAACCACCAATATTGTCCGTGAATGATAAATTTCACAATATGTTTAGTAACACAAAAAAATTCGCGAATGATGAATTTGAAAAAGACGTTTGCACAAATTTCATAAATGTTCATTACTTTTTTCAAAAAATAGTGATTTTTTTGTGAATTTAAAAATGTTCACGAATTTAGAAAAACGTTCGGAGTTTAAAAAAATGTTTATGAATTTCATAATATGTTTATGAATTTACAAAATGTCCATTAGTGTTGTTCAAGGTTTCAAAAACTGTTCGTGAATAGTGAAAAAAATGTTCATGAATTAAAAAAAATGTTCGTGAACGAGAATTTTGAAAATGTGTTCGTGAACCACAAATTAATGAACATTTAATGTCGCGAACGAGAATTTTGAAAATGTGTACCTTGGAATTTATTTGCATATTTCCGTAACCGGCTGTTACCTTGCGAGGCCCCCATCCGACATGTCATGGGTCAACGGCGCCAGCTGGCTGGTCTGGCGTTGTCAGATAGATTTTGGACCTGAATGACACACTTACTGCACTTCGAGGACCTGGATGCCGAATTTTATAGTTTAAGGACCTACATGACACCCCTGAAATAGTTTAGGGACCAACATTGCACTTCACTCTTTTTTCATCATTCTCTATATATATTTTTGGCCCAAATTCATCATCAGTTCATTTTTATAGGCGGAAAATCATTATTAGCTTTTCTGCCTCCGTGTTTTTTTTTTTCAGGTAATTTTGTGTGCCCCCGTGTAGTTAAGGGTTTAGGAACGATAGAGTCACGTACTACTTAGAGTTCTTATTTTTATACTGAAGCGTTTTTCTCGTGGAAGGCGACTTCCAAGGCGACTAGGGTTTAGCCGGCTCGCCGCCGGCCGCCTCCGTGGCGGCGGCGCGGCTGCCGGCGTCTCTCTCCCAGGACGGTACCGGAGGTGCCGTCGTTGGTCTAGTGTGCTCAGCTAGAGTTTCGGCCTTGCTTTTGTGAGGCAACAAGTCCGGCGATGGTGCTGACTTCATGACTCGATCTTATCGTCTATCCAGTGCTTGCATGTCATGAGGAATTTATCCATTGCGTTGGTGTCTAGCTTCCCTGCTAGTGTTTAGGGAACTTGGTTGTTGATCAGATCTGAAGACAACTTTTGAATTTGTTCAAGCTTTTTGTCCCGGCGCTGCCTGGTGCAGTGATCGGTTTTCTGTCCCGGCGTTGTTTGACAGCGATCGGTTCTCTTTGAAGCTGGCTCTCTAGTGCAGCAATGAAACTGTTATGTTGGAACTGCTGGGGGCTTGGTAACGCCCTGGCGGTTCGTACTTTGTTGGATGTCCAGCGAAGCTGCAGCCCAGATGTGATGTTTTTGTCGGAGACACACTTAGAAAGCTATGCGGCAGAGTGTTTGAGGAGGAGATTGAGAATGGATCAGAAATTGGTATGTGCTGGAGATGGAAGGAAAGGTGGACTGATGTTATTGTGGAGGAAAGAAATAAAAGTGCAGCGCATGGAACTTGATCCTATGTTCATTGATGTTAGAGTGACGGATGAACAGAATAGCGAATGGAGATTAACCGCATGTATGGTGAATTCCGTTGGGAACACAAGCATAGAACATGGGAGAGAATGAGAAGTATATATTACCATGGCTTCTGATCGGGGATTTGAATGAAATACAATTCCTACATGAGAAAGAAGGTGGTAATCCAAGACCACAACAGTATATGCACGCCTTTTAGGCAGCCATTGAGGACTGCGAGTTGAGGGACATGGGATATGTGGGAGACCAATTCACGTGGTTTCGAGGCAGGATTAGAGAACGACTGGATAGGGGCTTGGTTAATGATGCATGGTCCACTCTTTATCCTCATGCTGCATTACAAAATCTAAACTATAATCATTCAGATCATAGACCCTTGTGTGTGGACACAGAGTATTACTCGGGAGTGGCAGCCAATGGTGCAGCAAGCAAGAAATTTGAGGCGAGGTGGCTGCGTGAACAGTCATTCTCGGATGTCGTCCAGGAGGCGTGGGACTCGGCAAGCGCGGCTGCGGGACAAAATACGGTCTATGAAAAACTAAATCGCATGCACGATCAGTTCCATGATTGGGATCAGAGAGTTTTGAAGAAACCCAAAAAGAGACTTCGGAAAGCACAGAGAGAGCTTGAGAAAATTATGGTTGGCCCTATGAATGATGAAAGTGAATCGAAAAGGAAAGAACTGTCTGAGCTAATCGAGTTTCTGCTAGAACTCGAGGAGATACATGTCATGCAACGATCTAGAGCAGGATGGCTCAAGCATGGGGATCGGAACACGGGTTTCTTCCAAGCATTTGCTTCGGCGAGGCGTAAGAAGAACTTGATAAAAAAATTAAATGATGACCAGGGGAATGTGATTGAAGGTACATCAGCACTCAACATACATGTCCAGAATTATTTTGGTAACCTCTTTGCTTCAGAAGTAAACCATGTTGACCCTGCTGTTCTGCAAAATGTGCAAACCAAAGTTACTGAGCAAATGAATGAAATGTTATTAGCCCCGTATACCCATGGTGATGTACGTAAGGCTGTGCACAGTATAGGAGATCTCAAGGCGCCTGGCCCTGATGGTCTCCATGCTATATTTTTTAAGAAGTTCTGGCATATTATTGGTGATGAGATTTCCCAGGAGGTGTTGTTTGCGATCAATACAAGGCAGATCCCGGCAGAGTGGAATGATACGTCCATTGTACTCATTCCCAAGGTAGACTCACCTGAACAAATTACACAATATAGACCTATCAGTCTATGTAATGTGTTGTACAAAATTATCTCAAAGATGTTGGCTGCTAGACTGAAAGGTATTCTACCTGACAATATCTCCCCCACTCAAAGTGCATTTGTTCCGGGACGTTTATTTACTGATAATGTACTAATAGCATATGAGTGTGTCCATAAGATAAAAAACTCAAGAGAAGGTCGCAGGGGGCTATGTGCAGTGAAATTGGATATGCATAAGGCCTATGACCGGGTTGAGTGGATATTCTTGAGAGCTATGATGGAAAAACTTGGTTTTGATACTGGTTGGATAGACATGATAATGGCATGTGTATCTTCTGTTAGATATAAGGTCAGATTCAACTCCCAGGAGACTGAGATATTTACCCCTACTAGGGGGATTCGGCAAGGGGACCCCCTCTCCCCTTATTTGTTCCTTCTTTGTGCAGAAGGGTTGTTCAGTATGTTGACGTTTGAAGAAGAAGTTGGTGGCATAGATGGGATTAGAGTGTGCAGAACTGCACCGTCAGTTTCACACCTTTTATTTGCTGACGATTCTCTAATTCTCATGAGAGCAGATGTGATGAATGCAACTTCCTTACAAAACGTACTGGATACTTATTGTGCAAGTTCAGGACAAATGGTGAGTTTGGCCAAGTCTAGCATTTTCTTCAGTCCCAACACCTCAGTTGCTTCAAAAGCATAAATTAGTCAAATTCTTCATATTGACACCGAAGCATTATCTGACAAGTATCTTGGGTTGCCAGCAATTGTGGGAGCTGATAAAAGTGACTGTTTCAGGCATTTCGTTGACAGAATTAAATCAAGATTGATAGGTTGGATGGAGAAACAACTATCAATTGGAGGTAAAGAGATTTTATTAAAGTCTGTGGCACAGGCCATTCCAGTTTTTGCCATGTCAGTTTTTAGTCTTCCAAAAGGAATTTACAAAGAAATCACAGATATTATTGCACAATTTTGGTGGGTTGATGATGAAGAGCACAGGAAAATGCATTGGATGGCGTGGTGGAAGCTATGTATTCCAAAAAATGAGGGAGGTATGGGATTTCATGATTTATATTCATTCAACTTAGCTATGCTAGCTAAGCAATGCTGGAGGCTCATCACTAATCCATATTCCTTGGTTGCAAAAGTACTGAAAGCTAAATACTGCCCCAATGGAACTCTTTTGGATGTTACCCCAAAGAATGGGTCATCATTCACATGGCAAAGTATTTTAAATGGCCTTGATACATTCAAGAAAGGTTACATATGGAGGATTGGTACTGGTGAGGAGGTAAATATATGGAGGGATCCTTGGATACCTTCAAGCTCAGATATGAAGGTAATTACACCGAGAGGCCAATCAATTATTACAAGAGTTTGTGAACTCATTGATCCGGTGACCGGGGAGTGGGATGAACAGCTATTACAGAGCCTTTTCTACCCTGTGGATGTTAGAAGAATACTTCAGATCCCGCTCAGCACACACGCATTTGAGGATTTCATTGCCTGGCAACCTAATCGCACCGGAATTTTTTCAGTGAAAACTGCGTACCATTTGCAACGGATGCACACTTATAGGGAACATGCAAATATGATGGAGAGGGCTGGTGGTTCAGCGCCTTTGGCAGTGTGGAATACACTTTGGAAAGTGCAAGTCCCACGTAGAATACAGATTTTTGGGTGGAGGGTTCTGCGAGGAATCGTTCCGCTAAAGGCAATCCTGACAAACAGACACATTGGTTCTAATGGGGCGTGCCCGATATGCCATCAAGGTGCTGAGGATATTAGGCATCTTTTATTTCTATGTGTGCATGCAAAGGAAGTGTGGAGGCGTCTTGGGATGTTGCAACTGGTGGAAGATGTTGTACCCGTGGATAGGTCGGGCTCGATTATATTCGAACATCTTTTAACCCTTCCGGATGATCTACTGATGGTACATTCTAATGTCAACTTCAAACAAGCACTAATGGTGGGAGCATGGTACTTGTGGTGGATCGAGGCGAATGACACGTGATGAGCGGTGCCACCTTCTTGGAGATGGCCAATATCCATTCTATCGGTTGCTTCAAATTTCCGAATTCATTGACAAGTTCACATGTAATGCCGGAGACTAAATGGTGTAAGCCGGACCCAGGATACACAAAACTAAATGTTGATGCAGCCTTTTTCCAGATGAAGGAGTGGGGCAATCGCGGCTGTTATGAGGATATTCATGGAAACTTCATTGTCGCGCAATGCAATTTTGTACCGGTGGCGGCGGATGCGATTACAATGGAGGCGATGGCCATGAGGTATGGGCTATTCTTTGCCGACTCTCTAGGACTAAACCATATTGAAGCGGAATCAGATTCTCTCCAGGTAATTAACTTCTGCAATGGCCAAGAAAGATGGTGGGATGAAGCTGCGGCTCTCTTCGCGGAATGCGTTGATATTAGTACGTCGATTGGGAAGGTCATTTTTAAGCATTGTATTCGTTCTTGTAATCAAGCGGCACATGTGCTAGCTAACTTCTCCTTTTGTAATAAGTCGAATCTCAGTTGGTTAAACGAGCCACCTGATGTCATTGTCAGTAAGCTCGTGGATGATGTAAGTGTTCTATAATTCAATAAAGCTTGCCATGATGGCCTTCCCTAAAAAAAAGGATTTAGGAACGATGATGAAAGCCCATGTATTTCCTGTGGAGAACAAGCCCATGTTTGTCCCTGATAAGCCCAAGCCCATGATGTATGTCCCCTTATTGAAGGCCATCTCTTCTCACTCTAACACCGACCGACTCGGCTGCCTTCCTTTTCCGCAAGCCACCTAATCATGTAGGGACGCTGATCCGCCGCACTAGAGTGTACGATAGTTCTATGTCATGAACAATCCCAATCAAGCATGGTGGGTCAATCACGAACAAGTTTTGGCGCTAATTCACAGAAACCAACTTTTTTTCGTAAGGCCTTATTCGGTTAACCCTACTCTCAAGGGGATTGAAGAGGAATGCATAGGTTTTTCGCAAAATAGGGGATTTAATCTCTCTCAATCCTGTTCAAATCCCCATGAACCAAACAATCCCTAAAGGGGATCTTGGCACATGGCGAAGAGCTATAGTGTTACTTTAGATGTCACGAGCTAATTCAACACTAGTAGAAAAAGGGGCTTTCGTCCAGGGCAGTTTAGCCCATTAGTCCCGGTTCAATCCAGAACCGGGACCAATGGAGCTATTTGCCCCGGTTCGTGAGCCCAAGGGGCCGGCCGGGCCACGTGGGCCATTGGTCCCGGTTCGTCCGGACCTTTTGGTCCCGGTTCGTGGCATGAACCGGGACCAAAGGCTTCCCTTTAGTCCCGGCTCATGCCACGAACCGGGACCAATAGTGCTGTTTATATATACCCTCGCTGAAAGCAGAGCACTCCATTGCTCGCTTTTTCTCTTGCCGGGCGAGGGGGCATTGTGGTGCTCTAGCTCACCTCCTATGCACATGAGGTGTTCGATGAAATGCCCGAGCCACACTACTTAAGCTTTCTCCTCTCCAAGCTCGACCTCCAACCTCCATTTTCCTCAATATTTGTCTAGGTTTAGCGGTCTGTCACGCCCGTCCCGTCTTCACCGCCGCCGATCACCGCGCCGATCTCATCGCCAAGACCACCGTGGTGAGCCTCTTGTTCTTATCTTCTTTTCGAAAGGAAAAATATTCTTACTTGTATTATTTTCTTACTTTTATTATTGCATCTTATATAGTGCGATGGTTTTGGTATCCGCCCGTCGGCCCTCGTCCTGTCTATGATTCGGATGTGGTATATATTATCTTTTCATAACTATTGGTTCATTTATTTTTATGAAAATTATGCCCACCAACGTGACATAGATTTTATTTATCTAGGAGGTTGTTGAACCGAAATTCCAACCGACCGTATTGTCGAGAGGTTAAATTTAGTTGAAGAAGAAAACAATTTCTTGAAGGAAAAAATAAAAAACTTGAGGAGGAGAAGATGATATTGGAGTTGCATGTTGCGGATGTCGCCGATGATCACAAGATCAAGATGGATGCAATGCGCTTGAAGATGAGAAAGATTAGAAAATATGCCATTCATACCGAGGCTTGGTATCATTATGCCGTTGGATCAGTTGTTACCTTGGTTGCGATTATGATCGATTTGTTTTCACATTGAAATGTTTTACATAGTTTCAATGTATGGTTTAATTAATTTAGATGCTCTGCAGAGCTTTATGTTGTTAGATGAGAACTATGTATGTACTTTGGTTTTATGTGATGATGAACTTCTATTAATTTGGTCACTTAATTATCTATTCATGATGTTCTGTAATGATTTTGACACACTTAATTATATATAATGCACGCAGATGAACCGCAATGGATGTACGGTGATGACACACCTCCGAGTACATTAAGGGTGTGCATGCTTTTCTCAAGTGGCTGAGGCAAACAAGCAGAATGGTTTTATGTGTTGTCCATGCCCTATATGTGGGAATCTGAAGTCTTACTCGACCGGAAAATCCTTCACACCCACCGCTTTACAAGGGTTTCATGCCACACTATAATGTTTGGACGAGGCACGGAGAAATAGGGGTTATGATGGAAGACGGCGAGGAAGAAGAGTACGATGACAACTATGTGCCCCTGAATACGGTGATGCTATGAACATCAAGATGCACTGACGATGTGCACGATGGTGCTGCAACGGGTAAGCTGCTGAAGATCAAGAGGAACCAGACGATGTGCCCCATGATGATGATCTCCGCCGGGTCATTGTCGATGCAAGGACACAATGCGAAAGTCAAAAGGAGAAGCTGAAGTTCGATCGCATGTTAGAGGATCACAAAAAGGGTTGTACCCCAATTGCGAAGATGGCAACACAAAGCTCGGCACCGTACTCGAATTGCTGCGGTGGAAGGCGAGAATCTGTGCTCGATAAAGGATTTGAGAAGCTCTGAAAATAATAAAGAAGAAGCTTCCAAAGGATAACGAATTGCCCGACAAGACATACGCAGCAAAGAAGGTCGATGCCCTCTAGGATTGGAGGTGGAGAAGATACATGCATGCCCTAATGACTGCATCCTCTACCGTGGTGCCTACAAGGATCTGAACGCATGCCCGGTATGCGGTGCATTGCGTATAAGATCGACGAGATGACCTCGGTGATGTTGATTGGCGAGCCTCCCGGAAGAGGGTTCTCGAAGGTGATGTGGTATGCTCCTATAATACCACGGTTGAAACGTCTGCTCGTAAACGGAGAGCATGCCAAGTTGATGTGATGGCACAGTGAGGACCGTAAGAAAGACGGAAGTTGAGAGCACCCGGCGACGGGTCGCAGATGGAGAAAAATCGAGAGAAAGTCTGGGATGAGTTTGCAAAGGACCCAAGGAACGTATGGTTTGCTTTAAGCGCGGATGGCATTAATCCTTTCGGGAGCAGAGCAGCAATCACAGCACTGCCCGTGACTCTATGTATGTATAACCTTCCTCCTTGGATGTGCATGAAGCGGAAGTTCATTATGATGCCGTTCTCATCCAAGGCCCTAAGCAACCCGGCAACGACATTGATGTGTACCTAAGGCCATTAGTTGAAGAACTTTTACAGCTGTGGAATGGAAACGGTGTACGACGTGGGATGAGCACAAAAGAAGGAATTTGACCTAAAGGCGTTGTTGTTCGTGACCATCAACGATTGGCCCGCTCTCAAGAACCTTTCGAGACGGACAAACAAGGGATACCACGATGCACGCACTGTTTACTTGACACCGATAGTATATACCTAGGAAGCTGCAGGAAGAATGTGTACCTAGGCCATCGTCGATTTCTTCCGACCAACCATCAATGTCGAAAGAAAGGCAAGCATTTCAAAGGCGAGGCAGATCACCGGAAGAAGCCCGCCATGTGTACCGGTGATCACGTACTTGCTATGGTCAATGATTTACACGTAATCTTTGAAAAGGGTCCCGGCGGACTAGCTGTTCCGAATGACGCTGAGAATCACGCACCCATGTGGAAGAAGAAATCTATATTTTGGGACCTACCCTACTGGAAAGACCTAGAGGTCCGCTCTTCGATCGACGTGATGCACGTGACGAAGAACCTTTGCGTGAACCTGCTAGGCTTCTTGGGCGTGTATGGGAAGACAAAAGATACACCTGAGGCACGAGAGGACCTGCAACGCTTGCACGAAAAAGAGGGCATGCCTCCGAAGCAAGATGAAGGTCCCGCCAGCCACGCTCTTCTTAAAGAAGAGAAAGAAATATTCTTTCAATGCCTGCTCAAGATGAAGGTCCCGACGGCTTTCGTCGAATATAAAGGGAATAATAAATATGCGGAGAAAAGTTCCGAACCTAAAGTCTCATGATCGCCACGTGATTATGACGCAATCGCTTCCGGTTGCATTGAGGGGCTTCTACCGAAAACGTCCGATTAGCCATTGTGAAGCTATGTGCATTCCTCAATGCAATATCTCGTAAGGTGATCGATCCAGAAATCGTATCAACGCTAAGGAGTGATGTGGCGCAATGTCTTGTCGATTTCGAGCTGGTGTTTCCACCATCCTTCTTCAATATCATGACGCGCCCTAGTTCATCTAGTCGACGAGATTGTCATTTTGGGGCCCGTATTTCTACACAATATGTACCCCTTTGAGAGGTTCATGGAGTCCTAAAGAAATATGTTCAGAATCGTGCTAGGCCGAAGGAAGCATCTCCATGGGCCATCAAGCAGAGGATGTCATCGGGTTTTGTGTTGACTTCATTCCTGGCCTTAATAAGATAGGTCTCCCTAAATCGCGGTATGAGGGGAGACTGACCGAAAAGGCACGCTTGGAAGAGACTCAATAATATGCAGGACGGATATTCTTAGTCTCAAGCACACTACACGGTTCTACTGTAACTCTACCTTGGTGACCCGTATGTCGATGAACACAAGAACAGTCTGCGCTCCAAACACCCGGAGAAGTCGACGATTGGATTACATGTGAACACATCAGACTTTCAGCAGTTGGTTGGAAACACGTCTCGAGGTGACAGACTGTTTGTGATGAGTTGTACTTGTTGTCCAGGGACCATCTTCGACTGTAATGATTTGGAAAGGATCTGAGATAAATGGGAATACATTTTACACGATTGACCGAGATGATAAGAGCACCAACCAAAACAGCGGTGTCCGCTTTGATGCAGCAACCGACAAGGGAAATGACACATATTATGGTTACATAGTAGACATATGGGAACTTGACTACGGAGTAGATTTTAAGGTCCCTTTGTTTAAGTGCAAGTGGGTCAATCTGTCAGAGTAGGGGTGCAGTGTAGACCCACAAGACGGAATGACAACAGTGGATCTGAAAAATCTTGGGTACATCGACGAACCGCTCGTTCTAGCCAATGATGTGGCACAGGTTATCTATGTGAAGGACATGTCTACCAGATCGAGGAAAAGAAAAGATAAGGAAGCGAATATATCATACAATGAGCCAAAGCGCCACATAGTTCTTTCAGGAAAAGGGACATCCCGGGAGTGGAGGGCAAGATGACATGTCTCAAGAGTATGAAAAGTTTCATGAAATTCCCCCTTCAAAGTCAAGGCTGACCCAAGCATCTTGATAAACGATGAAGATTATCCATGGTTACGGTGCAATAAGCAAACGACACAAGCGAAGAAAAAGTGAAGACTTTCTCCCGCAACTATTATGATGATACCATGCCAACTTTGTAACACACGAGTATGATACCATTGTCCGCTTTGTTCATGAACATGCTATGCCAACTTTTTCAGAGTTCATTTGAAAACTATGAATTTGAAAACCTCGCCAACCAAGGGCGCCACACCGGTTTATAAGCCCGTCCCTCTACGCCTTTGTTGAGCTCACAAACTTGTGATTCACACAAATTTCAAAGAATTCAAATTTTATAAAATTAATGGCACAAACAGAAAGTTTATAATTGTTCTAAAACAAATGGCACTAACAGAAAGTTTATAATTTTGCTGACCTAAAAGCAAAAAGAATTAAAAATAAAGCAAAAACCAAAACAAAATAAATAATGCAGAAAACAAAACAAAAAACTTGAAAAATAATAATAATAGCAACAATAAGCATTTTGTTGTAAGTAGAAACAAAATAAAATAAATAAAGCAACAAAGAAAACAAAAAAGTGTTTTCAATTTTAAAACTAATGGCACAAACAGAAAGTTTTTTTTTTTCTAAAACTAAAAGCACTAACAGAAAGTTTATAATTTTGCTGACCTAAAAGAAAAAGAATTAAAAATAAAGCAAAAACCAAAAGAAAATAAATAATGCAGAAAACAAAACAAAAAACTTGAAAAAATAAAAATAGCAACAATAAGTATTTTGTTGTAAGTAGAAACAAAATAAAATAAATAAAGCAACAAAGAAAACAAAAAAGTGTTTTCAAATTTTAAAACTAATGGCACTAATAGAAAGTTTATATTTTTCTAAAACTAAAAGCAAAAAGAAATAAAATATAAAGCAAAAAAAGTGCCACCCATCGGGCCCCCACGGCCTGAATACGACTAGAAACCCTATGGGCGGGATTCAGCCCGCAGAAGGCCCAAAGAGGCCCTGAGCACAAATGGCGAGTTAGGCCCGAAGCCTGCTTTAGAGAGGAGCTCGAGAGGGAGCTGCACCGCACCTTATAAATCCTGGTGCGGCTCCTCTCAACTAGCGAGGTGGGACTAAACATTTGGCGCTGGCAGCACATGCCCTTTGGTCCGGTTGATGGCACCCACCGGGACTAAAGGGGTTTAGTCCCGGTTGGTGCCACGACCGGGACTAATGCCCCCTTTAGTCGGTTGGTGCCACCAACCGACCAAAGCCGCCGCTTCCGCCCTTTGGGCTGCTAAAATTTGTTTGGTCCGGTTGGTGGCACCAACGGGACTAAAAGTGCATTAGTCCGGTTGGAGCCACGAACCGACTAATGCTTTGCTATATAAGAAAACACTTGGGAAATTTCAGATTCATCGTGCATTTGCCTCCGATCGCCTCTAACCTCCCCGACGCCGCCAGTTGCCCGACGCCCGCCGCCGCCGCCGCCGTCGCCACGCCTGTCGTCACCATCGCTGCCGCTTCGCGCCCGTTGTCGCCATTGTCGTCACCATCGCTGTCGCTTCGCGCCGTTGCCGTCGCTGCTCGTCGCTTCGCCGTCGCCGCCAGACCGTGATTCGCTCTAACGCCGCACCCCTGCCTCGTCGTCGCCGTCTCGCCTCGCCCGTCGTCGCGCCCTCGCCGTCGCTGCCTCGCCTCCGCGACCTCGCCGTCGTCTAACGCCTCGACCTCGTCGCCGCCTCCGCCTCCCGACCTCAAGATTCGCCTCCTCGTGATCAGTCCCTGCCCTACCTCAGCGCCACCTCTGATCAGGCCGGCCCGACATCGCCGTTGCCGACGCCGCCCACAAGTGAGCCCCCACAAGACCTGCCCCCCCGCCCGCCGCCGCCATGATGTTTTTTTGTTCATAGATGTGATGCTTTTTTCATAAATGTTCATGTATATATATTGATGTATGGATATATGTATGATGCTTTTTTCATATGTGTTGATCTAATGTTTTTTTTCTCGCATATATATATGATGTTTTTTGTTCATAGATGATCATATGAATTTTTTTGTTCATAGATATGATCATATATATGATGTATGCATGGATCGATGTGGATGGAATATGATGTTTTTTGTTCATAGAATATGATGTTTTTTATTCATAGATTTTATTTTGTTCATGAGAGAGGCGGGGACGTTGAGGAAGTTGTACTGTTTAGAGTTAGGGTCGTCGAGGAAGAAGGAAAATAAGGAAAAAGAATAAAAGAGGAAGAAGGAAGAAGGAGAAGAAGAAGGAGAAGAAGAGGAGAAAAAATAAGAAGAGGAAGTAGAAGAAAAAAGGAGAAGAAGAAGGAATAGAGGAGAAGAAGAAAAAATTCTATATTTTCTTCTTCTCCTCTATTCCTTCTTCTTCTCTCTCTTTTTTCTTCTTCTATTTTTTTCTTCTTTCTTCTTCTTCTTCTTCTTTTTCTTCTTCTTCTTCTTCTTCTTCTTCTTCTTCTTCTTCTTCTTCTTCTTCTTCTTCTTCTTCTTCTTCTTCTTCTTCTTCTTCTTCTTCTTCTTCTTTTTATCGGGAACGAGGGTGTTGAGGATCGCTGAGGGGTCGACGGCCGGGAACTAGGCTAGAGGGTCGCGAGGGTCACAAAGGGGTCGAGGGTCGCCGAGGCGGTCGAGGGTCAATGTTTTGAGGGTCGAGGGTCGCCGAGGCCGGTCGAGGTTTCGAGGCACAAGGGTTTGAGGTTCGAGGGTTCTAGGGTCGAGGTTCGAGGGTTCTAGGGTTCGAGGGTCGAGGGTCATCGAGGGGCCGAGGGTTTGAGGTCGAGGGTCGAGGGTTCGAGGGTCAAGGTTCGAGGTTCTAGGGTCGAGGGTCGAGGGTCGAGGATTCGAGGGTTCTAGGGTCGATGGTTCGAGTGTTCAAGGGTCGCCGAGGGCCGAGGATTCGAGGGTCGAGGTCGTCGGGGTCGAGGATCACCAAGGGTCGAGAGGTTGCCTATTGTCAAAGTATTGAAGAAAACCATGGCTTCATCATTAGCGGAAGTAACGGGGCATTTTAATTAGGTTAGTGTAGAGGAAAAAGTAAAATAAGGAAAAGGAAGAAAAGAGGAAGAAGGAAGAAGGAAGAAGAAGAAGAAAAGAATGAGAGGAAAAGAAGAAAAGAGAGGAGAAGAAGAAAGGAGGAGAAGAAGAAAAATAGAATTTTTTTTCCTATTTTTTCTTCTTCTCCTCTATTCTTTTCTTCTTCTCCTCTTTTTTTTTCTTCTTTTTTTTCTTCATCTTCTTCCTTCTTCCTTCTTCCTCTTTTCTTCCTTTTCCTTATTTTCCTTTCTCGAGGGATAAGAAGAAAAAGAAGAGGAGAAGAAGAAAGAAAGGAATAGAGGAGAAAGAAGAAACTTTGACACGAGGGGGGGGGGTACCGATACCCCCTCCTGAAGGAAATATGCCCTAGAGGCAATAATAAAGTTATTATTTATTTCCTTATTTCATGATAAATGTTTATTATTCATGCTAGAATTGTATTAACCGGAAACATAATACATGTGTGAATATATAGACAAACAGTATGTCACTAGTATGCCTCTACTTGACTAGCTTGTTAATCAAAGATGGTTACGTTTCCTAACCATGAACAAGGAGTTGTTATTTGATTAACAAGGTCACATCATTAGTTGAATGATCTGATTGACATGACCCATTCCGTTAGCTTAACACTTGATCGCTTAGTATGTTAATGCTTTCTTCATGACCCATACATGTTCCTGTAACTATGAGATTATGCAACTCCTGTTTACGGAGGAACACTTTGGTACTACCAAACGTCACAACGAATCGGGTGATTATAAAGGAGTACTACAGGTGTCTCCAAAGGTACTTGTTGGGTTGGCGATTTTGAGATTAGGTTTTGTCACTCCAATCGTCGGAGAGGTATCTCTAGGCCTTCTCGGTAATACACATCACCTAAGCCTTGCAAGCATTACAACTAATGAGTTAGTTGTGAGATGATGTATTACGGAACGAGTAAAGAGACTTACGGTAACGAGATTGAACTAGGTATTGATACCGACGATCGAATCTCGGGTAAGTAACATACCGATGACAAAGGGAACAACGTATGTCGTTATGCGGTTTGACCGATAAAGATCTTCAGAGAATATGTAGGAACCAATATGGGCATCCAGGTTCCGCTATTGGTTATTGACCGAGAATAGTTCTAGGTCATGTCTACATAGTTCTCGAACCCGTAGGGTCCGCACGCTTAACGCTTCGATGACAGATTCATTATGAGTTTATAAGTATTGATGCACGAAGTTTGTTCGAGTCCGGATGTGATCACGGACATGACGAGGAGTCTCAAATGGTCGAGACATAAAGATTGATATATTGGAAGCCTATGTTTGACTTGGAAATGGTTCCGAGTGAAAACAGGATGTTATCGAACACCGGGGTTACGGAACCCCGGGGTATATGGGCCTTCATGGGCCTCAAGGAGAAGGAGAAGGGCGGCCAAGGTGGGCTGCGCCCCTCCCCTTCCAGTCCGAATAGGACAAGGAGAGGGGGCGGCGCTTCCCTCTTCCCCTCCCCAATCCTACTCCAACTAGGAGAGGGGGAGTCCTACTCCCAGTGGGAGTAGGACTCCTCCTTAGCGCGCCCCTTGGGCCGCCACCTCCCCTTGTCTCCTTTATATACTTGGGCAGGGGGCACCCCATGACACACAAGTTGATCTACGGATCTTTCCTTAGCCGTGTGCGGTGCCCCTTCCACCATATTCCACTTGGTCATATCGTCATGAGCTTAGGCGAAGCCCTGCGCCGGAGAAGTCATATCGTCGCGGAGCTTAGGCGAAGCCCTGCGTCGGTGGAGCATCATCATCGTCACCACGCCGTCAGGTTGAGAACTCATCCCGACACTTTGCTGGATCGGAGTCCGGGATCGCCATCGAGCTGAACGTGTGCGTAACTCGGAGGTGCCGACGCTCGGTGCTTGGATCGGTCGGATCGTGAAGACGCACGACTACATCAACCGCGTTGTTATAACGCTTCCGCTTTCGGTCACGAGGGTGCGTGGACGGACACTCTCCCTATCGTTGCTATGCCATCACCATGGTCTTGCGTGATCGTAGGAAATTTTTGAAATTACTACGCTTCCCAACAAGTGGCATCCGAGCCTGGTTTTATGCGTTGATGTCATGTGCACGAGTAGAACACAAGTGAGTTGTGGACGATACAAGTCATACCGCCTACCAGCATGTCATACTTTGGTTCAGCGGTATTGTGAGATGAAGCGGCCTGACCGACATTACGCCAGACGCTTACGCGAGACTGGTTTCACCGCCCGAGCACTCGTTGCTTAAAGGTGACCGGCGGGTGTCTGCTCTCTCACTTTAGTTGAATCGAGTGTGGCTACGCCCGGTCCTTGAGAAGGTTAAACGGAGTCTATTTGACGAAGTATCGCTGTGGTTTTGATGCGAGGTAAGAACGGTTCTTGCTCAGCCCGTAGCAGCCACGTAAAACTTGCAACAACAAAGTAGAGGACGCCTAACTTGTTTTTGCAGGGCATGTTTTGATGTGATATGGTCAAGACGTGATGCTATATTTTATTGTATGAGATGATCATGTTTTGTAACCGAGTTATCGGCAATCGGCAGGAGCCATATGGTTGTCGCTTATTGTATGAAATGCAACGCCATGTAATTGCTTTACTTTATCACTAAGCGGTAGCGATAGTCGAGAAGCAATAGTTGGCTAAACGACAACGATGCTACGATGGAGATCAAGGTGTCGCGCCGGTGACGATGGTGATCATGACGGTGCTTGGCGATGGAGATCACAAGCACAAGATGATGATGACCATATCATATCACTTATATTGATTGCATGTGATGTTTATCCTTTATGCATCTTATCTTGCTTTGATTGACGGTAGCATTATAAGATGATCTCTCACTAAAATTATCAAGAAGTGTTCTCCCGAGTATGCACCGCTATGAAAGTTCTTCGTGCTTTGAGACACCACGTGATGATCGGGTGTGATAGGCTCTACGCTCAAATACAACGGTGCAAAACAGTTGCGCACGCAGAATACTCAGGTTAAACTTGACGAGCCTAGCATATAACAGATATGGCCTCGGAACACAGAGACCGAAAGGTCGAGCGTGAATCATATAGTAGATATGATCAACATAGTGATGTTCACCATTGAAACTACTCCATCTCACGTGATGATCGGACATGGTTTAGTTGATTTGGATCACGTGATCACTTAGATGACTAGAGAGATGTCTGTCTAAGTGGGAGTTTTTAATATGATTAATTAAACTTTAATTTATCATGAACTTAGTCCTGGTAGTATTTTGCAAATTATGTTGTAGATCAATAGCTCGCGTTGTTGCTTCCCTATGTTTTTATATGTGTTCCTAGAGAAAATTGTATTGAAAGATGTTAGTAGCAATGATGCGGATTAGATCCGTGATCCGAGGTTTATCCTCATTGCTGCGCAGAAGAATTATGTCCTTAATGCACCGCTAGGTGCAGACCTATTGCAGGAGCAGATGCGCACGTTATGAACGTTTGGCTAGCTCAATATGAGCGATCTGAGACGTTATGAACGTTTGGCTAGCTCAATATGATGACTACTTGATAGTTTAGTGCACCATTCTTAACGGCTTAGAATCGGGACTTCAAAGACGTTTTGAACGTCATGGACCATATGAGATGTTCCAGAATTGAAGTTAATATTTCAAGCAAATACCCGAGTTGAGAGATATGAAGTCTCCAACAAGTTCTATAGCTAAAAGATGGAGGAGAATCGCTCAACTAGTGAGCATGTGCTCAGATTGTCCGAGTACTTCAATCGCTTGAATCAAGTGGGAGTTAATCTTCCGGATAAGATAGTGATTGACAGAATTCTCTAGTCACCATCACTAAGTTAGTAGAACTTCGTGATGAACTATAGTATGCAAGGATGACGAAAACGATTCCCAAGCTCTTCGTGATGTTGAAATCGACGAAGGTAGAAATCAAGAAAGAGCATCAAGTGTTGATGATTGACAAGACCACTAGTTTCAAGAGAAGGGCAAAGGAAAGAAAGGGAACTTCAAGTAGAAAGACAAGTAAGTTGTCACTCCCTGAAGAAGCCCAAAGCTGGACCAAAGCCTGAAACTAAGTGCTTACACTGCAAAGGAAATGGTCCTTGGAAGCGGAAATGCCCTGAATATTTGGTGGATAATAAGGATGGCAAAGTGAACAAAAGTATATTTGATATACAGGTTATTGATGTGTGCCTTACTAGTGTTTATAGTAGCCCTGAGTATTTGATACTGCTCGGTTGCTAAGATTAGTAACTCAAACAGGAGTTGCGAATGAACAGAAACTAGTTGAAGGGAAGTGACGATGAGTGTTGGAAGTAGTTCCAAGATTGATATGATCATCATCGCACACTCCCTATACTTTCGGGATTAGTGTTAAACCTAAATAAATGTTATTTGGTGTTTGCGTTGAGCATAAATATGATTTGATCATGTTTATTGCAATACGGTTATTCATTTAAGTAAGAGAATAAATTGTTGTTCTGCTTACATGAATAAAACCTTACATGGTTACACACCCAATGAAAATGGTTCATTGGATCTCGATCATAGTGATACACATATTCATAATATTGAAACCAAAAGATGCAAAGTTAATAATGATAGTGCAACCTATTTGTGGCATCGCCGCTTAGGTCATATTGGTGTAAAGCGCATGAAGAAAACTCCATGTTGATGGACTTTTGGAATCACTTGATTATGAATCACTTGATGCTTGTAACCATGCCTTATGGGCAAGATGACTAAAGACTCATTCTCGGAACAATGGAGCGAGCAAATGACTTATTGGAAATAATACATACCGATGTATGCGGTCCGATGAGTGTTAAAGCTCACGGCAAGTATCGTTATTTTCGACCTTCACAGATGATTTGAGCAGATATGGGTATATCTACTTGATGAAACACAAGTCTGAAACATTTGAAAAGTTCAAAGAATTTCAGAGTGAAGTGAAGAATCATCGTAACAAGAAAATAAAAGTTTCTACGATATGATCGCAGAGGAAAAATATTTGAGTTACGAGTTTGGCCTTGATTAAAACAAAGTGAAATAGTTTCACTACTCACGCCACCGGAAACACCACAGCTTAATGGTGTGTCCGAACGTCAGAATCAAGACTTTATTGGATATGGTGCGATCTATGATGTATCTTACCGATTTACCACTATCGCTTTGGGGTTATGCATTAGAGACAGCTGCATTCACGCTTAATAGGGCACCATCTAAATCCGCTGAGATGACACCGTATGAACTATGGTTTAGCAAGAAACCTAAGTCGTCGTTTCTTAAAGTTTGGAGTTGTGATGCTTATGTGAAAAGTTTCACCGATAAGCTCAAACCCAAATCGGAGAAGTGCGTCTTCATAGAATACCCAAAAGAAACTGTTGGGTACACCTTCTATCACAGATCTAAAGGCAAAACATTCGTTGTTAAGATGGATCCTTTCTAGAGAAGGAGTTTCTCTCGAAAGAAGTGAGTGGGAGGAAAGTAGAACTTGATGAGGTAATTGTACCTTCTCCCTTATTGGAAAGTAGTTCATCACAGAAATCAGTTCCAGTGATTCCTACGCCAATTAGTAAGGAAGTTAATGATGATGATCATGAAACTTCAGATCAAGTTGCTACCAAACCTCGTAGATCTTCCAGAGTAAAGATCCGCACTGAGTGGTGCGGTAATCATGTTCGGAAGTCATGTTACTAGAACATGATGAAACCTACGAACTATGAGGAAGCGATGATGAGCCCAGATTCCGCGAAATGGCTTGAGGCCATGAAATCTGAGATGGGATCCATGTATGAGAACAAAGTATGGACTTTGATGGAGTTGCCCGATGATCGGCAAGCCATATTATATAAATGGATCTTCAAGAGGAAGACAGATGATGATAGTAGTGTTACTATCTACAAAGTTCGACTTGTCGCAAAAAGGTTTTCGACAAATTCAAGGTGTTGACTACAAATGAGATTTTCTCAATCAGAAGCGATTCTTAAGTCTGTCGAATCATGTTAGCAATTGCCACATTTTATGAAATCTGGCAAATGGATGGCAAAACTACATTCTTTAATGGATTTATTAAAGAAGAGTTGTATATGATGCAACCAGAAGTTTTTGTCAATCCTAAAGGAGCTAACAAAATGTGCAAGCTCCAGCGATCCATCAATGGACTGGTGCAAGCATCTCGGAGGTGGAATATACGCTTTTGATGTGTTGATCAAAGCATATGATTTTATACAGACTTTTTGGAAAGGCCTGTATTTACAAGAAATTGAGTGGGAGCACTACAGCCTTTCTGATAAGTATATGTGATTGACATATTGTTGATCGGAAATAATGTAGAATTATTCTGCAAAGCACAAAGGAGTGTTTGAAAGGAGTTTTTTCAAAGAAAGACCTCGTTGAAGCTGCTTACATATTGAGCATCAAGATCTATAGAGATAGATCAAGACGCTTGATAAGTTTTTTCAATAAATATATACCTTGTCAAGATTTTGAAGTAGTTCAAAATGGAACAGTCAAAGAAAAGTTCTTGCCTGTGTTGCAAAGGTGTGAAATTGAGTAAGACTCAAATCCCGACCACGGCAGAAAATAGAAAAGAGAATGAAAGTCATTCCCTATGCCTCACCATAGGTTCTATAAAGTATGCTATGCTATGTACTGACCTATTGTATACCTTGCTCTGAATTTGGCAAGGAGTACAATGGTGATCTAGGAGTAGATCATCGGACATTGGTCAAGAACATCCTTAGTGAGGACTAAGGAAATATTTCTCGATTATGGAGGTGTAAAAAGCCCGTCGTAAAGAGTTACATCGATGCAAGCATTTTACACCGATCCAGATGACTCTAAAGTCTCAATCTGGATACATATTGAAAGTGGGAGCAATTAGCTAGAGTAGCTCCGCGAGCATTGTAGACATAGAATATTTGCAAAATAGATACGGCTCTGAATGTGATGAGACCCGCTGACTAAGCTTCTCTCACGAGCAAAACATGATCATACCTTAGTACTCTTTGGGTGTTAATCACATAGCGATGTGAACTAGATTATTGACTCTAGTAAACCCTATGGGTGTTGGTCACATGACGATGTGAACTATGGGTATTAATCACATACAGATGTGAATATTAGTGTTGAATCACATGATGATGTGAACTGGATTATTGACTCTAGTGCAAGTGGGAGATCAAGGAAATATGCCCTAGAGGCAATAATAAAGTTATTATTTATTTCCTTATTTCATGATAAATGTTTATTATTCATGCTAGAATTGTATTAACCGGAAACATAATACATGTGTGAATATATAGACAAACAGTATGTCACTAGTATGCCTCTACTTGACTATGTTAATCAAAGATGGTTACGTTTCCTAACCATGAACAAGGAGTTGTTATTTGATTAACAAGGTCACATCATTAGTTGAATGATCTGATTGACATGACCCATTCCGTTAGCTTAACACTTGATCGCTTAGTATGTTAATGCTTTCTTCATGACCCATACATGTTCCTCGTAACTATGAGATTATGCAACTCCTGTTTACGGAGGAACACTTTGGTACTACCAAACGCCACAACGAATCGGGTGATTATAAAGGAGTACTACAGGTGTCTCCAAAGGTACTTGTTGGGTTGGCGATTTCGAGATTAGGTTTTGTCACTCCAATCGTCGGAGAGGTATCTCTAGGCCTTCTCGGTAATACACATCACCTAAGCCTTGCAAGCATTACAACTAATGAGTTAGTTGTGAGATGATGTATTACGGAACGAGTAAAGAGACTTACCGTAACGAGATTGAACTAGGTATTGGATACCGACGATCGAATCTCGGGTAAGTAACATACCGATGACAAAGGGAACAACGATGTCGTTATGCGGTTTGACCGATAAAGATCTTCAGAGAATATGTAGGAACCAATATGGGCATCCAGGTTCCGCTATTGGTTATTGACCGAGAATAGTTCTAGGTCATGTCTACATAGTTCTCGAACCCGTAGGGTCCGCACGCTTAACGCTTCGATGACAGTTCATTATGAGTTTATAAGTATTGATGCACCAAGTTTGTTCGAGTCCGGATGTGATCACGGACATGACGAGGAGTCTCAAATGGTCGAGACATAAAGATTGATATATTGGAAGCCTATGTTTGACTTGGAAATGGTTCCGAGTGAAAACAGGATGTTATCGGAACACCGGGGTTACGGAACCCCGGGGGTATATGGGCCTTCATGGGCCTCAAGGGAGAAGGAGAAGGGCGGCCAGGTGGGCTGCGCGCCCTCCCCTTCCAGTCCGAATAGGACAAGGAGAGGGGGCGCGCCTTCCCTCTTTCCCCTCCCCAATCCTACTCCAACTAGAGAGGGGGAGTCCTACTCCCAGTGGGAGTAGGACTCCTCCTTGGTGCGCCTCCCCCTTGGGCCGGCCACCTCCCCCTTGTCTCCTTTATATACTTGGGCAGGGGGCACCCCATGACACACAAGTTGATCTACGGATCTTTCCTTAG
Source organism: Aegilops longissima (assembly GCA_021605205.1). Taxonomy (NCBI): domain Eukaryota; kingdom Viridiplantae; phylum Streptophyta; class Magnoliopsida; order Poales; family Poaceae; genus Aegilops; species Aegilops longissima. The sequence continues at coordinate 194,553 of JAHIAM010001542.1, forward strand.
CCGTGTGCGGTGCCCCCTTCCACCATATTCCACTTCGGTCATATCGTCGCGGAGCTTAGGCGAAGCCCTGCGCCGGAGAAGTCATATCGTCGCGGAGCTTAGGCGAAGCCCTGCGTCGGTGGAGCATCATCATCGCCACCACGCCGTCAGGTTGTGAGAACTCATCCCGACACTTTGCTGGATCGGAGTCCGGGATCGCCATCGAGCTGAACGTGTGCGTAACTCGGAGGTGCCGACGCTCGGTGCTTGGATCGGTCGGATCGTGAAGACGTACGACTACATCAACCGCGTTGTTATAACGCTTCCGCTTTCGGTCTACGAGGGTACGTGGACGGACACTCTCCCCTATCGTTGCTATGCCATCACCATGGTCTTGCGTGATCGTAGGAAATTTTTGAAATTACTACGTTTCCCAACACCTCCCCGATAACATTATTTTCCCATGTATATGTATGTTGCGTCGTTGTCGATATAACGAGGGTGTCGAGGATCGCCGAGGGTCGAGGGTCGGGAACTAGGGTAGAGGGTCGAGGGTCGTTAAGGGGTCAAGGGTCGAAGGTTTTGTGGTCGAGGTTCCTATAGTGTCAAAGTATTGAAGAAATCCATGGCTTCATCATTAGCGGAAGTAACCATGGCATGATGGTGCGAAGTCCTCAAAGTTGTTACGGAATGGAGTCCGGATAGGATAATTTGCCTTTTGCTGAACTTTGTACCAAAAAGCTAATTATCCTATCTCGGGACTCCGCTCCAAAACAACTTTGGAGAGCTTCGCACCATCATGCACCTGCATTTTCGCCTAATGATGAAGACATGGTTTTGTTGAATCCTTTGACACTAGGCAACCTCCCGACCCTCGGCGATCTTCGACCCTTGACCTCGACCGCTTCGGCGATCCACGACCCTCTACCCTACCGCGGGCGTCGATGCCCACGTCACTTGTGGGACATAGATGTACTGTTCAACGCCGACCCCCTCCCGATAGCTTCAACACGTGGGGGGGTCGATATTACATACCCCCTCCTAGCTTGAAGCGTTCTCGAGGCCACCCCCTAACCCTTGAAGCGTTGTCGAGGCCACCCCAAACCCTAGAGAAGCAGCGTCGAGGCCACTAATATGATTCCTTATTGTGATTAGCTAGCTAGTTCTACGTTGGCACTAATATATCCATATCTGTCATGTTTGAATAATAATTGCCATGTTGTAAATATTTGTAGAAACTATGGACACCCCCCGAGACGAAGCACAAGAAGCGTTGTTGAGGGACATAATCGCACACGGAAGTGATGCCGTCTCCTCGATGATGTTTCTCAACGACAACGATGGTGCGGAAGGAGAGGGTGAAGAAGCAGCTGGCTATGATTTACATGGCTCCGATGACCCAATGCGGTGCAAGAAGGAGAGGGTGAAGAAGTAGACCGTGAGGACGGCTCGGTGATCACCAAACCGAGTCCGCCAGGTATATATATTAGTTAAGCCTGTCTTGACTAGCTCTCGTCTTTGTTTTGGTATATATGTACACATATTAATTAACTCTCTTCTTTGTTCTTTTTTAGCCCTCCGGATCGAGCACAACCCGGTAAAGAGACGAGGCCCAAGAAAAGTTGAGCTCGGTTGAAAAGTTTGAGATCATACAAATCGCGCAAGAACGGCCAACCGATTGAATCCTACCGGACAAAGAAGGCATTTGTTGCTCGGTCAAGGGGTTACGGTTAGGGACAAGATCCCGATCAGCATCCACCAATGGTATAAGCCAAGAACGAAGACCCCGAGGTGTCTTGTGTCAATGATATGCGAAAAATGATCTTTGGACCGAGCTGAAGTCAAATTTTACCCTACCGCTAGAGGATGATCCGAGAAGCCAGTAATAGAGCCATTAATCAAGTCTTTTGCTCTTAAGAAGATGGCAGAACTATTCAGGAATTGGAAGAAAGAACTCAATACGTATGTCGAAAAAATGAGACACCAGAATTCACGGGCAAATATGAGAAGATCGAGATGATGGCCCGCATTTGTGGCCTACAAGACATCGGAAAAGAGTAAAAAGATGTCAGCGACAAACAAGAGAAATGCTGTGAAGAAGAAGCTTCACCATCGCACGGGTCGTGGCTACCTCATAGCCCGCCTAAGTGGGCCAAGGCTGAGAATGATCTGCTTGATAAAGGGATCGAACCCGAGACAATGAATCGGCAGACCGTTGCGGACTTGGTTCTTGGGGCGGCGGATCCTTGGACCCTATAACGGGAAGTGCATTTGGACGGACGAACAATTGGACATACCGGTCAAGAGGCTTCACATTATATCAAAGCAGCGCAGCAAGGGAAGTTCGTTCGAGACAGGAGAAGGACGAGCTCACAATGGCCCTCGGGAATCGAGCACCACGGACGGACACGAGGCACGCCAGTCCGCTTCGTGGAAGGCTGGATTTCGGACGCAGGGGTTACAAAACCCATGAGAGGAGGAATAAAGCGGAGCAGAGCCTAATGCAAAGCGCTGCACGAAAGGGTAATGGGGCTAGAGGAACGAGAAGCAGCAGATCACAACAAACGACCTGCCAAGCTTCCCCGGCTACCCCGCCATCTCAGCGGAGAAGCAGCGTGGCTTCCACCGAGCTGCTTCAACCAGAGCAGCATGCCTTGACGGCTCCTCGCCAGCTATCCCGTGGATGCTATCACGGATGCTGAAAATTGCCACCTTATGGCGCAATGGAGCAATTTGAAGGTCAAGGCGGCTGTTGGCTCTGTTTATCCTACTAAACCCGACTCAACTTTTCACCGCCGCCGATTCGAAGGATATGCTAAGGTGATGGTCGATGAAATAACGGAGGATTTGAGGACCTCGGCTTGACCACCCTACGGTGAAGGGAGTATCGGCTGGGTTCGCTCAAGACTCCATGCCTATGGCGGAAGGATCTCATCAACCTTCCGAACTGGGACGCCTCCACCTCCTCCTCCTCCTCCGCGAGTCGGGGCACTCCGCCTCCTCCACCGCCTCCTCCCGGGCGAGTGACGATCAGGCACTCGGCGGCTCCTTCTCCCGGCGTGGCGGCACTCCGTCTCCTTCTCCGCCTGCACCGGCGCGTCCGGGCAGCCAGCCTCCTCCTTCTCCGCCTCGTCAGCAAGGGCGGAAGAGACCTGTGACGCCCCAAGACCGGAGCTTCAGTTGCCTTCCAGGGTTTCCGAGTTTTGCCATGTGATTTGTTTTGTTTTTGCATTGCATCATGTCATCATGCCATCATTCATTAATTTTTTAAAACTCATCTAAATAAATTGTATGGATTTTTCGATCCATTTAAATCGAGGGAATTCACATGGTGTCTTCTCTTTATAACATATCGTCCCAATATTATTAGGGAGCTATAATAATTATTCCATTTATTTGGAATTGATCTTAACACACTTGCAAAATAATTTCGTTCCTTTTTCTGCTTCAAGTTTGGTCCCCAAACCTTGCCATTTTATTCTATCATTTTCCGGAGATCCACCAAAAATCCTCGGGTCATTTTTGTTAAATTCCACATATTTTTGCGAGGCCGTGAAAATTATCCGCGTGCCCAACTTCTTTTTCTAACCCTCTCTTTCTTTTCTTCTCTCTAATATTTCCTTCTGTTAAAAGAGTATATGAAAGAGAGAGAGAGAGAGAAGGAGCCCACAGCCTGTGGCCCAGCTGCACCTCAGGCCGGCCCGCTTCCCAGTCCCGCATGGGCCTCTAGCCACCCAGGCCAAGGCCCAGCCGGCCCACCACTCCTCTAACCCTAGCCCGCAGGTCCCTCTCCCTCCAGCGCCTCCCTGCCCGATCCCCTCTCCTCCTCCCGATCCCATCTCCCATCGCTCTCCCCTCGTCCTCCTCCTAGCGCCAGACCAAGACGATCGCCAGGAGCCGAACCCCGCCGATCTCCTCGCCGCCCTCGACCTACCTCCCCGTCGCCGCTCCTCCGCGCACCAGGCCGGACCCCGGTGGCCTCCTCGTCGCCGCCCGAGCGGGTTTCCTCCGTCCATCTCCATCGCCTCCCCTCCTCCCTTTTTTCCTCTCGGCCTCCTCCACCCCGTCGCCGTTCGAGTCAAGACCTGTCCTGTCTGGCGGCCGGCACCATGGCCAGCACTGTCGCCGCCTCCGGCCGTGCCGGCGAGTCCAGCCGGCCGCAGCTCGTCGCCCGCGCTCGTGGCCTCATCCCGCCTCGACCTCGCGTCCTCGCCTCAAGACCAGCGCCGCCCGGCCCGAGTCGCCAAGCCGCCCGCCGTGCCTTCTCCTGCCCGACGCCATGGCGCCGCCCGTTCATCGCTTCTGCCGGATCCGCCGCCATCTCTCCTGTGCCACCTCGCCCCGTCGCTCTTGCTCAGAGCCACCGGCGACCACCTCGTCTTGTCGCCACCTTGCACCAACGCTGCGACTTCCTCCTCGCTCGTGAGTCCTCGCCGCCGCCGCGCCCCCTTGGCCTCGCCGCCTCGCTGTGGTGTTCTTCCTCGAGCCACCCTTCATGGTGCCTCTTTGCTGTGGATTGCCAAGTACCACCGCATCGAGCCTGTTGCCTTGCTTCGTTTTGGTTTGAAGACTAAGACGAGACCGCCAAGATGCACCCTGGTTTCGTCAAGACCCTGTGTTGGGCCCTGTGAACGACTACAGCGACATGAACATCTTCAGAACGTGTACGTCTCAAATGGTGTACCACTACGCCGAAGACCTTGGACACACCAAGTTCCACTACGATTGCCGTGTACACTACCGTCGACCCCGGAGACATCGGATGCGCCAAGTCCCTCTTCGAACCTCTACGAAAACGTGTACAACTACCGTCGCCGAAGACCTGTGTAACGGAACCGTCAAGTACGACTACCGTCGCGTGAACCACTACTTCCCTCTGCGCCCGAGAACGACTACTTCCGTCTACTTCCCTCTACGAAACTTGACCCGTCCCGTTTGAACGCGTCAAAGGTATAACCACCGAGATGACAGACCGTGATCGAATCATCCTTGCGATGTCCCTCTTTTGCCATGCCACCGTTCCGTGGGAATCCGGAATCCGGGATCACCCCACCATCCTTTGCATGACTCTCTTCCGCCCATTTTCTTTTGCACCGACATCTCGATGAGCTGTCGGAACCGATATGTTGCCGTGGCATCATTTTCGGATTCGTTGCCGTGGCACCCCTTTCCTCCACCACGGTGACATAATGCTTCATATCATGCTCATGATAACGTTTTCATAAATTGCATAAAACTTGCACATGTCATCCGTGATCATGATAACAACATTTATATGCTTATAATTGTTGTTTGCTTTAATTTGCTTAAATGCCATGCTAAAATGATTTATTTCATAACTTAATAACCGTAGCTCGGATTTAAATAAATTATATATGTAAATGGGGTAGAAAAATGCCTAGATTAACATGGTCCACTTTATTTTGCTGTTTAACAACTCTAAAATATGCTTTAGGTCAGATCTGTACCGAATCCATAATTTGCATATGGGGATTTTCCGGAATTGTTGTTTCTTATTTCCGGCCTCATTTAAACTTGCCTAGTAGGTAGTTTTGTTGTGCTCCACCTCTTGCCATGTTTAACAACATTTAATATTGTCGTGTACCTAATCGGGAGAGAACTAAATAAGTGAATGTGGTGTTCCGTCAATATGCAACTCGTTGCATATTGAGCTCCACTTAATTTGTAGGATTGTTTGTGCATATTGCCATGCCATGTTATTTAAACCGGACATGCATCATATTTGTTTGTGCACCATGTCATGTTTAAGATTGTGTGTTTACTATGTTGTTTGCTTCTTTCCGGTTTGCTTCTCTCGTTAGCTTCAGTTTCCTTCCGGAGTTGTGAGGATTCGTTCGACCTCGTCCGTTTGTCTTCTTCATGGATTCGTTCTTCTTCCTTATGGATTTCAGGCAAGATGACCATACCCTCGAAATCACTTCTATCTTTGCTTGCTAGATGCTCGCTCTTTTGCTATGCCTATGCTACGGTGCCTACCACTTGCTAATCATGCCTCCCATGTTGCCATGTCAAACCTCTAACCATCCTTTCCTAGCAAACCGTTGTTTGGCTATGTTACCGCTTTGCTCAGCCCCTCTTATAGCGTTGTTAGTTGCAGGTGAAGATGAAGTTTGTTCCTTGTTGGAACATGGAGATGTTGTTCCTTGTTGGAACATGTTTACTTGTTGGGATATCACAATATATCTTATATTATTAATGCATCTATACACTTGGTAAAGGGTGGAAGGCTCGGCCTTATGCCTGGTGTTTTGTTCCACTCTTGCCGCCCTAGTTTCCGTCATATCGGTATTATGTTCCCGGATTTTGCGTCCCTAACGCGGTCGGGTGATTTATGGGACCCCCTTGACAGTTCGCTTTGAATAAGACTTTTCCAAAGAAGGCCCAACATTGGTTTTACCATTTGCCTCACCTATGCCCTTTTTCCCTTGGGTTTCCGGAGCCCAAGGGTCATCTTTATTTTAGCCCCCGGGCCAGTGCTTCTCTAAGTGCTGGCCTGAACCGAGTAGATCATGGGCCCCTCGTGGCAACTCGAGGTTTGGTTTTACTCGAGGATGTCTCATCCGTGTTGCCCCGAGAACGAGATATGTGCAGCTCCTATCGGGATTGTCGGCGCATCGGGCGGCTTTGCTGGACTTGTTTTATTGCTGTCGAAATGTCTCGTAGCCGGGATTCCGAGACTGATCGGGTCTTCCCGGGGAGAAGGAATATCCTTCGTTGATCGCGAGAGCTTATCATGGGCTGTTGGGACACCCTGCAGGGTTTGAACTTTCAAAGCCGTGCCGCGGTTATGTGGCAGATGGGAATTTGTTAATGTCCGTTGTAGAAAACCCGAAGTTGATCTTAATTAAAATACACCAACCGTGCGTAATCGTGAGTGTCTCTTTTGGGGTTGATCGAGAGGAGAACACGGTTTCGGGTTATGTCGACGTAAGTAGGAGTTCAGGATCACTTCTTGATCATAGTTGTTCGACCGTGCTTTGCCTCCTCTTCTCGCTCTCTTTTGCGTATGTTAGCCACCATATATGCTAGTCGCTTGCTGCAGCTCCACCTCACTACCCTGTCCTACCTTTAAGCTTAAATAGTCTTGATCTCGCTGGTGTGAGATTGCTGAGTCCCCGTGACTCACAGATACTTCCAAAACCAGTTTGCAGGTGCCGATGAAACCGTGCAGGTGACGCACCCGAGCTCAAGGAGGAGCTCAATGAAGATCTTGTTCATTGTGTTGTTTTCGTTTCAGTTGATCAGTAGTGGAGCCCAGTTGGGACGATCGGGGATCTGTGTAGCATTTGGGGTAGTCTTCTTTTATTTTGGTTCCGTAGTCGGACCTTGGTTGTATCTGTATGATGTAATGATTTATCCATGTATTGTGTGAAGTGGCGATTGTAAGCCAACTATGTATCTCTTTCCCTTATGTATTACATGGGTTGTGTGAAGATTACCTCACTTGCGACATTGCTTTCAATGCGGTTATGCCTCTAAGTCGTGCTTCGACACGTGGGAGATATAGCCGCATCGAGGGCGTTTCAAGTTGGTAATCAGAGCCTTCCGACTTAGGAGCCCCTACTTGATTGTTTGTTTGGCGTTGTTGAGTCTAGAACGGAAAATGTTTTGAGTCTTAGGATTATATATATCGGAGAGTAGGATTCTTTTACTCCTCGGTCCCTTCGTCGCTCTGGTGAGGTATCCCGACGAGAGTTTTGACTTTTCTCTCCTCAAATTTCACTAAATTTTTTTAGGATCACGCTGGTATCTTGGAATCGTTCCGATGGTTTTGTGACGAGAACATTGTTCTTGGTGCCTCGACATTTAGGGGTTGTGGCAGTGTCCCGGGAGTTGAGCTCCGAGGTGTTGTCGCCACAATTTTATCGTTGCAGATTCGGGAATACCTGAGTTTTACCGACATCGAAATCTCTTTTGTGCAGTTGTTGGTGAGATAACCTCGATAGCCAAAGATCGTTGTGAAAAGGGAGTATTGCCATGACTTGTATAACGGATGTTTTTCAAGGTCGAGGTACACGATTTCGAGGATTTCTTGGTTATGTGTTGACGGATGGATACAATTGGATCTAGGTATTGTTAGTTTGGGTGAGATATTTTGTGTCCCCTGTATCCCCAACACCAGATTGCATAACCAGAAAGTTTCGGGAGTTTATAGGTGGGAATTCAAGTAGCTCCTAGAATATCTTTCCGACAGATGTATGATATGGGATTGGGTAAATCTCTATCATATGTTTGTTTCTGGCTTATTCTGTAAGCCACTCCTTTGTTTTTGTTCCGTTTTGTGGTATTCAAGTTGCTTCAATGCCAAGTATTGATTCCATACCTTCCTAAATGGTGTTCTCATATTGCTATGTGAATACTAATCCTTCTTGATCACTGAGCTTGTCATGTTAATTCTTTTCTTAACCGGCGTGCTTCTCTTCAAGTGGATTCGATCATTCCAACATTCGCAAGATCAATTCTAAGCTTTTTCTCAACGGTGTTCGTTTCATCCGACCTAAATTGTCTTTGTTTTTCCCGCCCTCCCACCCTTTTTCTTCAAGGACTCAGATTTCTTAATGAAGTATCCATTTTTATTGAGTGAAGTTTCTTCATTCTTTTCCTTTAATGTTTTATCCGGTGATTTCTCATGAAGACGCTAAGGAAGCTTTAACCTTATCATTGTTCCATTCTAATTTTCTTCTACGGTGGATTTAGTTCAAGATTTCGGTGTTGATCTTATCCCTTTTCCTCTTTTCAAATGTTTTCCCATGCCGGTGTATATCTTAATCATCCACTTCTCGTTATTCATTTGTTCCGGAGTGTTGAAGATATCTCAGAAGATTCTAGTTTCCATTCTCAATTCACTCAAGTTCTTTTGAGGATGCTATCTCATTCAAGCCATCTAATTCTACCGGTGCAATATCTATTTCAAACAATTGTTCAACGGTGGTTCTTTTGAGTGGGCCCTAACCCACAGGTCTTTTTCCAGGATCTTACCTGACTCTTCTAATTTTTCAAGAGCTATTCCCAAATTCATTGCAAAGTTTGACGTAAGAATGAGTTATCATCAGTCAAATGTCTTTCTCCAAGATCTTTCAAATTATTTTCATTGTTGGTTCAACCTTTCTAATTTTTCATTCCGGAGTGCTTCAATAATTCATGGTGATGTTTCTCGTCGTCATTCTCGAATTTTGAAGACCGAAGAAGAGTTTCTCTTAAATCTCGCTCCTTTCTCTTCAAGATTCATGGTTCTAGCTTCGTGCCATCCTCATAATTATTTTGATTGTGAGAATTCTTTTAACCCACCCGGAGCATTTCAGGAGTCTTTTCAGTTTGATTCTCTGGAGCCTATCATCTCAGAATTATCCATTCAAGCGTTCAACTCTTGTTTTCCAAATCTCACCGGTGCATCGTCGAAATATCCTCTAATCAGTTCATGATCTCTTCGTTCTAATGTATCTAAAGTTTGTCAAGCATCTTTATTCGTTTTCCAATTCTTCCCGGTGAATTGTGCCTTTGCTATGTTCATTTTTAATTCTTACGGTGGTTCGTTCAAGATTTCACTTCCTTCTTTATCATATCAATTTATTCGTTGTTTCAATCCTACCGGTGGTTCGTTGAAGACCTTCCCAAGCTTGCGCCATATCTATCTTAATCCTTTCTACGAGAATAAGTAGTATGCCTAATCCATTGCTTGTCATCAATTTAATTGGTGAAGGATCAGCATAATGTAATTCTTATTCTTGTTTCATCGAGTAAATTCAATTCCTTATTCCGAAGGTTCATCAAAATTCGTGATTTCATTTGTTCATCTTTCTTTCCAGAGTTCCAAGTTTTCTCGATTATATCATTTCAAAGCTTCATCTTATCACTGCAGGCTTCACCTTGTGTTTTCAACATCTTTTTCTTTTATCATCCTTTTCTTACCGGAGTTCATCATGGAGGCTCTACATGGTGCTTCCTCAAGGATTCTTTTCATTCTTCAATTGTTCATCAAGATTTCTCTCGGAGTTATGATCCATAAGCTATACTCAAAATTGAACATGGTGCTCAACACATGTTTTGTTTTGAGGAGTTCAAGTATTCTTCTTCTTGCATTTCGAAGTGCAATTCTTTCTACCTTATCTCTTGAGATGGTGTTATGTCATTCTCGACAATTTGAGTTCGTGTTTCATGATTCACATGTTGTCAAGAATGAGGTATTTTAAATCCATCAATCTCTTCATTGGAGTTATCTTGGGCTATATTTCACCTAAAGCTTTCCCTAAGGATTGTTGCTAATTATGGTGCTTATAAATGACCCAAGTTCTTCATTTGTCCTCCCGGTGAAATAAGATTTCATCTTCTTGTTGATCTTAATCCAATCAATTGTTTCCGTTAGTGGCAGAAGCTCACCTCATAATTTTGAGATGTTTTCCATAAGTCCACTACAAGGTTATTCTTTTCGTTGTTGGTTTTCCAACAACTCCGCTCTAACCTTCTTCGCAAGGATGCTTCCCAAATTCATTTGTGGTAGAAGTTGTCATTTTCTTCTCCATTCCTTTATTCCAATGATCTATCTTCTATTCTTTCTTCCGGAGGCATTGTGATGTTGCTCTCTTCGACCCATCATCTTCTTTTGTCAAGACCATGTTCTTTTCCTTGCTTATCGTTTTAACCGGAGTGTCATGTTTTCATTCGAGTTCTTTTCTTCTTATCAAGTTTTCCTTCTTCTTTTAGCCGGAGTGCTGCCCAAATTTTATCAATCTTATTACTTGTTTATCTAGTTTTAAACGGAGTGGTTTCGAATTCTATCTTGTCCATTAAACTCTTGATTCATGCCTTTTCAACCTTCAAGTTATCGTAATGTTCCTTGTTCCTCTTTTCTAACGGATTGTTTTCAACCTTGTTCATCTTCGTTGTGTTCTTTCTTTCATTTTGTTCAACCTCTCAAGGTTCTTTGGTTTCACTCGTTTGTCGGAGAAGCAACTTTGTTTTACCTCTTCCTCTCCCGTTTTTCTCCGGTGCCATCCTAGATCTCGGGACGAGATCCTCTCGTAGTGGTGGAGTGTTGTGACGCCCCAAGACCGGAGCTTCAGTTGCCTTCCAGGGTTTCCGAGTTTTGCCATGTGATTTGTTTTGTTTTTGCATTGCATCATGTCATCATGCCATCATTCATTAATTTTTTAAAACTCATCTAAATAAATTGTATGGATTTTTCGATCCATTTAAATCGAGGGAATTCACATGGTGTCTTCTCTTTATAACATATCGTCCCAATATTATTAGGGAGCTATAATAATTATTCCATTTATTTGGAATTGATCTTAACACACTTGCAAAATAATTTCGTTCCTTTTTCTGCTTCAAGTTTGGTCCCCAAACCTTGCCATTTTATTCTATCATTTTCGGAGATCCACCAAAATCCTCGGGTCATTTTTGTTAAATTCCACATATTTTTGCGAGGCCGTGAAAATTATCCGCGTGTCCAACTTCTTTTTCTAACCCTCTCTTTCTTTTCTTCTCTCTAATATTTCCTTCTATTAAAAGAGTATATGAAAGAGAGAGAGAGAGAGAAGGAGCCCACAGCCTGTGGCCCAGCTGCACCTCAGGCCGGCCCGCTTCCCAGTCCCCAAGATGGGCCTCTAGCCACCAGGCCAAGGCCCAGCCGGCCCACCACCTCCTCTAACCCTAGCCCGCAGGTCCCTCTCCTCCAGCGCCTCCTGCCCGATCCCTCTCCTCCTCCCGATCCCATCTCCCATCGCTCTCCCTCGTCCTCCTCCTAGCGCCAGACCCAGACGATCGCCAGGAGCCCAAACCCCGCTTCGATCTCCTCGCCGCCCTCGACCTACCTCCCGTCGCCGCTCCTCCGCAGACCAGGCGGACCCCGGTGGCCTCCTCGTCGCCGCCCGAGCGGGTTTCCTCCGTCCATCTCCATCGCCTCCCTCCTCCCTTTTTTCCCTCGGCCTCCTCCACCCCATCGCCGTTCGGAGTCGCGCCTGCCCTGTCTTGCTGGCACCATGGCCAGCACTGTCGCCGCCTCCGGCCGTGCCAGCGAGTCCAGCCGGCCGCAGCTCGTCGCCGCGCCACTGTGGCCTCATCCCGCCTCGACCTCGCGTCCTCGCCTCCAAGACCCGCGCCGCCCGGCCCGAGTCGCTAAGCCGCGCCGTGCCTTCTCCTGCCCGACGCCATGGCGCCGCCCGTTCATCGCTTCTGGCGGATCGCCGCCATCTCTCCTCGTGCCACTCGCCCCGTCGCTCTTCAGCTCAGAGCCACGGCGACCACCTCGTCTTGTCGCCACCTTGCACCAACGCTGCGACTTCCTCCTCTGCTCGTGAGTCCCGCCGCCGCCGCGCCCCTTGGCCTCGCCGCCTCGCTGTGGTGTTCTTCCTCGAGCCACCTTCATGGTGCCTCTTTGCTGTGGATTGCCAAGTACCACCGCGACGAGCTGTTGCCTTGCTTCGTTTTGGTTTGAAGACTAAGACGAGACCGCCAAGATGCACCCTGGTTTCGTCAAGACCCGTGTTGGGCCCCGTGAACGACTACAGCGACATGAACATCTTCGAACGTACGTCTCAAATGGTGTACCACTCGCCAAGACCTTGGACACACCAAGTTCCACTACGATTGCCGTGTACACTACCGTCGACCCCGGAGACATCGGATGCGCCAAGTCCCTCTTCGAACCTCTACGAAAACGTGTACAACTACCGTCGCCGAAGACCTGTGTAACGGAACCGTCAAGTACGACTACCGTCGCGTGAACCACTACTTCCCTCTGCGCCCGAGAACGACTACTTCCGTCTACTTCCCTCTACGAAACTTGACCCGTCCCGTTTGAACGCGTCAAAGGTATAACCACCGAGATGACAGACCGTGATCGAATCATCCTTGCGATGTCCCTCTTTTGCCATGCCACCGTTCCGTGGGAATCCGGAATCCGGGATCACCCCACCATCCTTTGCATGACTCTCTTCCGCCCATTTTCTTTTGCACCGACATCTCGATGAGCTGTCGGAACCGATATGTTGCCGTGGCATCATTTTCGGATTCGTTGCCGTGGCACCCCTTTCCTCCACCACGGTGACATAATGCTTCATATCATGCTCATGATAACGTTTTCATAAATTGCATAAAACTTGCACATGTCATCCGCATCATGATAACAACATTTATATGCTTATAATTGTTGTTTGCTTTAATTTGCTTAAATGCCATGCTAAAATGATTTATTTCATAACTTAATAACCGTAGCTCGGATTTAAATAAATTATATATGTAAATGGGGTAGAAAAATGCCTAGATTAACATGGTCCACTTTATTTTGCTGTTTAACAACTCTAAAATATGCTTTAGGTCAGATCTGTACCGAATCCATAATTTGCATATGGGGATTTTCCGGAATTGTTGTTTCTTATTTCCGGCCTCATTTAAACTTGCCTAGTAGGTAGTTTTGTTGTGCTCCACCTCTTGCCATGTTTAACAACATTTAATATTGTCGTGTACCTAATCGGGAGAGAACTAAATAAGTGAATGTGGTGTTCCGTCAATATGCAACTCGTTGCATATTGAGCTCCACTTAATTTGTAGGATTGTTTGTGCATATTGCCATGCCATGTTATTTAAACCGGACATGCATCATATTTGTTTGTGCACCATGTCATGTTTAAGATTGTGTGTTTACTATGTTGTTTGCTTCTTTCCGGTTTGCTTCTCTCGTTAGCTTCAGTTTCCTTCCGGAGTTGTGAGGATTCGTTCGACCTCGTCCGTTTGTCTTCTTCATGGATTCGTTCTTCTTCCTTGCGGGATTTCAGGCAAGATGACCATACCCTCGAAATCACTTCTATCTTTGCTTGCTAGATGCTCGCTCTTTTGCTATGCCTATGCTACGGTGCCTACCACTTGCTAATCATGCCTCCCATGTTGCCATGTCAAACCTCTAACCATCCTTTCCTAGCAAACCGTTGTTTGGCTATGTTACCGCTTTGCTCAGCCCCTCTTATAGCGTTGTTAGTTGCAGGTGAAGATGAAGTTTGTTCCTTGTTGGAACATGGAGATGTTGTTCCTTGTTGGAACATGTTTACTTGTTGGGATATCACAATATATCTTATATTATTAATGCATCTATACACTTGGTAAAGGGTGGAAGGCTCGGCCTTATGCACGGTGTTTTGTTCCACTCTTGCCGCCCTAGTTTCCGTCATATCGGTATTATGTTCCCGGATTTTTGCGTCCCTAACGCGGTCGGGTGATTTATGGGACCCCTTGACAGTTCGCTTTGAATAAGACTTTTCCAGCAAGGCCCAACATTGGTTTTACCATTTGCCTCACCTATGCCCTTTTCCCTTGGGTTTCGGAGCCCAAGGGTCATCTTTATTTTAGCCCCGGGCGGTGCTTCTCTAAGTGCTGGCCTGAACCGAGTAGATGCGGGGCCCCTCGTGGCAACTCGAGGTTTGGTTTTACTCAGAGGATGTCTCATCCGGTGTTGCCCGAGAACGAGATATGTGCAGCTCCTATCGGGATTGTCGGCGATCGGGCGGCTTTGCTGGACTTGTTTTATTCTTTGTCGAAATGTCTCGTAGCCGGGATTCCGAGACTGATCGGGTCTTCCCGGGAGAAGGAATATCCTTCGTTGATCGCGAGAGCTTATCATGGGCTAAGTTGGGACACCCTGCAGGGTTTGAACTTTCAAAGCCGTGCCGCGGTTATGTGGCAGATGGGAATTTGTTAATGTCGGTTGTAGAAAACCGAAGTTGATCTTAATTAAAATACACCAACCGTGTGCGTAATCGTGAGTGTCTCTTTTCGGGTTGATCGAGAGGAGAACACGGTTTCGGGTTATGTCGGCGTAAGTAGGAGTTCAGGATCACTTCTTGATCATAGTTGTTCGACCGTGCTTTGCCTCCTCTTCTCGCTCTCTTTTGCGTATGTTAGCCACCATATATGCTAGTCGCTGCTGCAGCTCCACCTCACTACCCTGTCCTACCTTTAAGCTTAAATAGTCTTGATCTCGCGGGTGTGAGATTGCTGAGTCCCGTGACTCACAGATACTTCAAAACCAGTTTGCGTGTGCCGATGAAACCGTGCGGTGGCCGCACCGAGCTCAAGGAGGAGCTCAATGAAGATCTTGTTCATTGTGTTGTTTTCGTTTCATTGATCGAAGAGTGGAGCCAGTTGGGACGATCGGGATCTGTGTAGCATTTGGGGTAGTCTTCTTTTATTTTGGTTCCGTAGTCGGACCTTGGTTGTATCTGTATGATGTAATGATTTATCCATGTATTGTGTGAAGTGGCGATTGTAAGCCAACTATGTATCTCTTTCCTTATGTATTACATGGGTTGTGTGAAGATTACCTCACTTGCGACATTGCTTTCAATGCGGTTATGCCTCTAAGTCGTGCCGACACGTGGGAGATATAGCCGCATCGAGGCGTTCAAGACCGCCGCCGCTCCGGCTGCTCCGTAGCGTCGTAGTCCTTCTCCTCCGCCTTGTAAGCAAGGAAAGAAGACATCCGCTCGCTCGCTCTGCCGGCGTCTAGCAAGACAGCCAAAGGCGGGAGGAGATCTGATTCGGTCCTTCTCTGAAGACTCGGAGAAGTTACCGCACGAGAGGAGCGAGGAGGAAAACACGAAGATCGCGCAGACCGAAGTGGATGACTGGTTTCAAGGGTTGAAAGCAAAGAGACATCCACCTCCGGAGGAGAAGGTAGATCCGGTCAAAGCGAAGCGCACTCTCTGCTGCCCCGACAAAACCACCCAAGTCTCCGCCGAAAGGCAACTATGAGCGCATTATTGGAAGGCATTTGCGAAGCGGAGAGATCGGGAAGTAATGTCGGTGATCAAAGGATGAAAGAACGACGAGCTGGGAAACAAATTGCCGGCTCGGCGAACAAGCGAAGCAATCGTGCCCCCGCTCAAGGTGCTCGCTAGCGACATCGTCGATCCGAGGATGGTGCCCGGTTATGGCAATCCTGCAGATTACTGCTTGACGATGTACATTATGATTTCTTGGAGGTGCAGATACAAAGATCTGAGTACGGGAAGCCTCTCGTCAAAGATGAAAGCTCTCTAACAACGATGATGCGAAGATTGCATGATTGGTACATGAAAACCTGCAAAGAGTCCGAGGGGAGGAATACTTTGTATGTGAGAGTTAAAAGGAGCATGACCTCCTTGGAATTGAACTGTTGCCTATTCCATTTGAGGAGTTCTATCAGTTTTCAATCAATTGGCCCTCGATAAAGCAACGGTCACCTGCTCTCGTCTGTAAGTAGTACTACTTACATCATTAAGTATCTCTATATAACTCAGCTCTTTCATTGCATGTATTTATAAATATCCTCACTATATTATGCAGATTGAAGATCGCAGAAATGAAGAAAAACAAGTGGGTGATATTGGGTTCATTAACACATATCTCATAGATGCAAATGAGGTTAAATATCGTGCCGCGAAACCGAGGCCAACTTACTACGATCGTTGGAAATAAATAAACACAAAAATATAATACTCTTTCCTTACAACTACACGTGAGTGTTCTTGTCTTATGGCATATTCGGTTTCCTTATTTAGTCCAGTTATAGTAATGTAATATTGATGAGTTATGCATGCATGCATGAGTTCCACTATATTCTCCTAGAGATTAAGCTTGAGCAGGAGTAGTAACTGTCTTAGACTCGAGACGAAAAGATCCCAAGGAGTATCTGGAAATGACTGAAATGCTCGAGAAGTAAGTTAAATCGATCATTATCCACCATATCAGTAACTTTGTTCATTTCTGATATCAAGTAATTGTTTTCTTTGTATGGCAGGGCTTGGGAAAATTCACCCAAAAAGCTCCGGGACTACCAAGAAGCTGCAATTTAGACACCAAAGTAAGTACTATATAGTAGCATATTCCACGTGCATCTCCTAGTGATTCAAGCGCTAGTTTCATCAATACCATTTAGCATGTGCTTGCTAATTATCAGTTTGATTGACCTCTGTTTCTTGTAAAGTGGTTGTGGCAGGAACAAGGGAATGATTTACTGTGGATACTACGTTTGCGAGTCCATCCGCCACACGACACTGTGAGAGGGCTACTCCGACAAACAATTTGAAGTGCGTAAATAAAAATATTCACAATTTTATTTTATTACCATCATTTGTGTTGAGTTTCATTATATATATATATGTATATATATATGTATTGACCCCTTTCTTAAAATTAGATGTTTCGGAAGCGGGATGAACTCCTAGCACCAGATCGCATGCGAGCAATTCAAGAGGAATTGGCGGCATTCTTTCTTGACCATGTGATCGCTGAAGGCGGGAATACTATGTGGACCACGCGTCCGTATTGTAAAAGATAATTATTGTATATATGTAGCGGTAGTGTCGAATAGATATACGAGAACTTGTTGTTCGACCAATCTCTCGGAGAAGGAGAGGTGGTCGATATCACTTCTCTCTGTATGCATATATGTTCATGACGATCTTCATTTGCTTAATTACTAGCTAGCTAGCATGTCTAGTTAGTCCTCTCTATATGTATGTATAGTACGTAGCGTCGATCAAGCACGGACAAAAGAAAGGACACTTTTCTCTATTAATTAGCTAGCTATAGCACAATATATGAAACACCTAAATTAACCCCCAAAACCCCCAAACCCCCCTTCAAAAAAAAATAAAACCAGAGCTAAAGAAATGTTGACGTGGAGGCCTATTGGTCGGTTGGTGCCACCAACCGGACCAAAGGCCTCCTGCTGGGCTCGGCGGACAGGCCACGTGAAGGCCATCCGTCCGGTTCGGATAGAACAGGACTAAAGGGCGAGGTATTAGTACCGACCCTTTAGTCCCGGTTCATGAACCGGGACTAAAGGCCCTCACCAACCGGGACTATAGGCCCTTTTTCTACTAGTGCAAACGGCTCTTAGAATCATATGCTCTCGGTGATAAGAATGATTTTCCTAGTGTGGAAAACTTCTGAATTTCTAACTCGTGCACTTGTCCACGTCCTCTCTACACATCTAAATTTTCTCAGGAAAAAGTTAATTCAATGTGGCTTGTGTAACAAAAAAAAAAAGGTGCTCCAAAAAAGGGCATTTTAGGGCACTGATTTTTGTTGTTTCTGTTCAGCGCACAATAGGTAAAATACTCAGCACGAAATGAGACCATCATATCTTCTTTTATACAAACCGACCAATTTTATAAAAGAGAGGTGTTTGTGTTTTTGCCCCGGGAGTATTTTACTTTTTACATGTTAACAATTTTTATTGTTCATACTAGAGACGATAGCCCCGCAGGCCAAAATGTTGTCCCCTTGGCCGTCATGTTCGGCAAGGCAACTCTCGGATCATGTCATTGCACATATATTACCGACCAATAAAGGAGTATCTTGCACTCAAGAATAAAATGTACCGGTGATTTTTTTCTTCAGAATTTTTATTAAAAATTGAATTGGGTTTCACTATCAGAAGATAACGGAACAATGCCCGCAAAAAGAGGAAACAAGAGAACGGAACAAAACAAAGGGAAATAGCAACCTGATGCAACAAGCTGAAAATAATGTACTGGTGCTGTTGCACAGTTTGACAGGTGTACGTACGTACGTCAGGGGCCTCTCTCACGTCCCCGTTGATCTCTCTGCCCCGATCACATGCGAGCTTATCCCCTGGCACTGCCAGGAGGGCGCGCAAGCATGCATGCATGATTGTGTCAGCCCATATCATGTGCCGTTGCATGCATACGGATTGAACGTCTCAACGGTCTCCCTCCCACCTCGAGCTAACTGAACTTCCGATAGTTTATTCCATCGGCTTGCCTTAGTTAACCGGCCACTCCTTCCCTCCTAGCCCCCTACCCTATCTCGTCAACCCTACACACGCACCTCATGTAACAGCGATCCAGCATCATTCTGCACGAAAAGGCGCCGTGGCTGCGATATCGATTTCAGGTGGACCGATCGGTCGGTCTGTCGTGATCCTCCCATGTTCTTACTACTACAGGCTAGCTCGATCGCCTACAATACATAACATGGGCGCGAAGCAGATTTCAAGATAGAGCTGGACCCTGGACATGGAAACATGAAGGAGCTGGGAAAGATCGAACAGGGGAACGCCATGACCACAAGCAACCTACGTGGTCGTGGAGTACATGGATGGATATTATTTGATCGCATGGACGGGCTTTGTGTTGTGCGATAGTGGTGCTGCTGCTGCTGCCCTACGGCAAGCGTCGTGTCGCTGTGGCCTACTACCCCTGCTGCTGCATGCCACAGTGGCCGCCTTGAATGGCATGGCATCCTGGCCGCGCGCACATGGTGCGCGTCCGCGGCCGGAGACATGCCTACGTACGTACCGCCATGCATCGCGTTAGTACCTCTGTTCTTGATCGCTGCGCCTGTTCTTCTGATTGTCTGCATCCGTCTGTGCCCAGATTTGTGTGCCTGCCAGTGCCAGTGCCAGTGCCAGCCAGCTGGTTGGTCTTATAAACTGATACGATATGGTTTAGATCCTTGGCTACGGAGAGTTAATTGCAGGTAGTACGTGCGAGCTCATACAATGCAATTATGCAATGTGTGGAGCAGACCTGCTTGCCCAAAACCGAAAAATCCTTCCTAATTTGAACGGAGGAGCGGTTGAGCTTTTGACCGGCGGATACGATTGGCGATCGATCATGTTCCACACCTACTGTTCAAAGCGAGATCGTCAGATTTATCACAGCTGCACCACCAGTCCATTACTGCGTCTGCATGCATTCGTATACGAGAATTGGTTTAACTGAACCAACCTCTTGCACTTGCAGTTGCAGTTGCAGACCGGTACAGTGCAAGCCAACGTAGTAGAATTAATCGGGATGTGACGGGAGAGTGGGCTAGATCGACGAGGCGACAGAATATAGTACGCCACACTAACACTATACCTTGAGGCTGAAGACAAGTTAGCGCAGTCGTCGTCGCATTCGGATAGTATACTACCATACAGTATACACACATGTTCTCACCGGCAAGGCAGCCGAACCGGACGACAGAGGAGGAGACGCGGCGTGCGCTGTACCCCGCGTACACCTCTGTAAAGCGCATGACGCCACAGAACGGAACGCGACGGCCGAAGGAGCCACGGCCGCTGCCAGGCGGTGGTCTCTCCGGCCCTCCCTCCATCCTCCCAAGAGGGCATATTCTATGGCCGGCCGCCGGAAACCACTTGTTTTTGCCTAGCTAGCTGGGAGGGGCGAGGCTCGCTTTCTACTCCACACCCCAACCCTTTCTCTCTACCCGGTGGTGGAAGGCCTTTTGGAAAGCAAATTTGCTGCTCACTGCAGTCCCTCTCGGCTCTGCTGGCTCAGTCTTCAGAGATCTTTATCCTCGGTCACCCTTATCCTTCTGACATTCTTGGCCCATACACCCTCCCTTTCTTTGCACTTTGCAGTATAGACTCGCTAGCTAGACAGACTCTTTTTTTTTTTTTCCTTTTTGCCCTTTTCCTCCTGGTAGTGGACATAACGGACTGTCAGCCTTAGGGGCCCATCAGAAAACACGCAGGGAACACTCGACTATCAAATGTTTCCACCATCAGTTGCTTATTTCCTTGCACACAAAAAACACTACTCTGTGTGCGTGTGTGCGGTCTTTTTATTTTACGGTTACGTAGTAGCAGTGCTCCATCGCATGTTGTCGTCCTTAACCCCACCCGCTGGCTAAATGCTAATCATTCAGGTTAAAGCCCCTAGACAGACAATTATACGCGGGCACTGCCTTGAACAGTGAGCAACCAAGCGCAGTACCGTACGCACTGTACGTGCCATCACGCCGTGTTTATCTGCAAAAGACGCACGGGCAGGCATCATGGCGCCCGGTGGCGACGCAGCTTTACCGGGTGTTTTCAAACCCAAGCAAGCTTTGCTCCATCTCATCTCCCTTTGACACTGGTCATCGAGTTAAGGACAGCGACCATGCATGCATGCAGCTTTAGCCGCCTAGCTAATTTGAGCCTTTTCTCCCTAATCCGTGTTTTTGCAATCCTCGTCCCGAAGGCATGAATGAAACATAGAAAAACGGAGAATGGTGTAAATTTCACTTGACTCGAAGCTGCACATATAGGTAATACTGCGTGCCTGCATTTGTTTTGGTGCGAGGAAATTAATTAAGAGCTTTTGCACAAAAAGAAAAAAAAAAGGTGCGAAGATGTACTAGTATGTGGGAATGTATCATGTGCGCCCACACTTGTGATGCTACCGGTGCACCGGATGCCGTACAACATTTGAAAAAATCTGGAAAAAAAAATCTAACACTTGATACAAACATCAATGTATGTTGTCACAAAATTCAAAACATTTCTTGAGATACAAAAATGGAGAGTGGGCGGGCGGCGCCCGCGGCGCCCGCCACGGCCTTGTCGCCGGCGTCCGCCTATGGAGCGGGGCATGTCGGGGGGAGGTTCTGGGTCCTAGCGGAGTCGGATGCGGAGGACGAAGATGACGCGGAGTGTGCCGGAGTATCTCCGGAGGCTTACTCGCCGACGCCGTCGTCTGTAATTTGCGAGGCGTTCGATCCTGGATACTCTGAAGAGGAGGTGGCGGCGATCGTGGATGGCGTCGTGCCGGTCGATGATCCGGCGCGGCAAGGACTGCGGCCAGAAGATAAGATCGAGATAGTTCGGCGCATCGTTCATCGACGGACTACGGCCGTGGCGATCCGGCCTTGGAAGGGGCCGATCCCTAAGGTTAGTCTTCCAAAACCGACTCTGTCAGATTTTATTACTGAGGGTACATGGAAGGTAGTGAAGAGGAAGAAGAACCGGCGATCGACGGCGGCGCAGGCGCCTGAAGGAAATATGCCCTAGAGGCAATAATAAAGTTATTATTTATTTCCTTATATCATGATAAATGTTTATTATTCATGCTAGAATTGTATTAACCGGAAACATAATACATGTGTGAATACATAGACAAACAGAGTGTCACTAGTATGCCTCTACTTGACTAGCTCGTTGATCGAAGATGGTTATGTTTCCTAACCATAGACATGAGTTGTCATTTGATTAACGGGTCACATCATTAGGAGAATGATCTGATTGACATGACCCATTCCATTAGCCTAGCACTTGATCGTTTAGTATGTTGCTATTGCTTTCTTCATGACTTATACATGTTCCTGTAACTATGAGATTATGCAACTCCGTTTACGGAGGAACACTTTGGTACTACCAAGCGTCACAACGTATCGGGTGATTATAAAGGAGTACTACAGGTGTCTCCAAAGGTACATGTTGGGTTGGCGTATTTGAGATTAGGTTTTGTCACTCCGATTGTCGGAGAGGTATCTCTGGGCCTTCTCGGTAATACACATCACATAAGCCTTGCAAGCATTGTAACTAATGAGTTAGTTATGAGATGATGTATTACGGAACGAGTAAAGAGACTTGCGATAACGAGATTGAACTAGGTATTGGATACCGACGATCGAATCTCGGGCAAGTAACATACCGATGACAAAGGGAACAAAGTATGTTGTTATGCGGTTTGACCGATAAAGATCTTCGTAGAATATGTAGGAGCCAATATGGGCATCCAGGTTCCGCTATTGGTTATTGACCAAGAATAGTTCTAGGTCATGTCTACATAGTTCTCGAACCCGTAGGGTCCGCACGCTTAAGGTTTCGATGATGGTTATATTATGAGTTTATGAGTTTTGATGTACCGAAGGAGTTGAGTCCCGGATGAGATCTGGGACATGACGAGGAGTCTCGAAATGGTCGAGACGTAAAGATCGATATATTGGACGACTATATTCGAGTTCGGAAAGGTTCGAATGATTCGGTATTTTCGAGTACCGGAGAGTTACGGGAATTCGCCGGGAGAAGTATTGGGCCTTATTGGGCCTGCGAGAAAGAGAGAGGGGCTGCCTAGGGCAGGCGCGCGCCCCAAGGCCTAGTCCGAATTGGACTAGGGGAGGGCCGCACCCTTCCTCCCTTCCCTTCCTACTCTCCTACTCCTACTAGGAAAGGAGGAGTCCTACTCCGGTGGGAGTAGGACTCCCCCTGGTGCGCCTCCTCCCTTGGCCGGCCACCTCCTCCTTGCTCCTTTATATCTGAGGGGGGGGCACCCCATCACACACAAGTTGATCTACGGATCGTTCCTTAGCCGTGTGCGGTGCCCCTCCACCATATTCCACTTCGGTCATATCGTCGCGGAGCTTAAGCGAAGCCTGCGCGGAGAAGTCATATCGTCATGAGCTTAGGCGAAGCCCTGCGTCGGTGGAGCATCATCATCGTCACCACGCCGTCGTCTTGTGGAACTCATCCCGACACTTTGCTGGATCGAGTCCGGGATCGTCATCGAGCTGAGCGTGTGCGAACTCGGAGGTGCCGACGTTCGGTGCTTGGATCGGTCGGATCGTGAAGGCGTCGACTACATCAACAGCGTTGTTATAACGCTTCGCTTTCGGTCTCACGAGTGCGTGGGCGGACCTCTCCCTCTCGTTGCTATGCCATCACCATGGTCTTGCGTGTTCGTAGGAAATTTTTGAAATTACTCGTTCTCCAACAAATGGCATCCGAGCCTGGTTTTATGCGTTGATGTCATATGCACGAGTAGAACACAAGTGAGTTGTGGGCGATATAAGTCATACTGCTTACCAGCATGTCATACTTTGGTTCAGCGGTATTGTGAGATGAAGCGGCCCGGACCGACATTACGCGTACGCTTACGCGAGACTGGTTTCACCGCTCCGAGCACTCGTTGCTTAAAGGTGACCGGCGGGTGTCTGTCTCTCTCACTTTAGTTGAACTGAGTGTGGCTACGCCCGGTCCTTGCGAAGGTTAAAACAACACCAACTTGACAAACTATCGTTGTGGTTTTGATGCGTAGGTAAGAACGGTTCTTGCTCAGCCCGTAGCAGCCACGTAAAACTTGCAACAACAAAGTAGAGGGCGTCTAACTTGTTTTTGCAGGGCATGATGTGATGTGATGTGGTCAAGGCGTGATGCTATATTTTATTGTATGAGATGATCATGTTTTGTAACGAGTTATCGGCAATCTGGCGGAGCCATATGGTTGTCGCTTTATTGTATGAAATGCAAGCGCCATGTAATTGCTTTACTTTATCACTAAGCGATGAGCGATAGTCGTAGAAGCAATAGTTGGCGAGGCGACAACGATGCTACGATGGAGATCAAGGTGTCGCTACCGGTGGCGATGGTGATCATGGCGGTGCTTGGCGATGGAGATCACAAGCACAAGATGATGATGACCATATCATATCACTTATATTGATTGCATGTGATGTTTATCCTTTATGCATCTTATCTTGCTTTGATTGACAGTAGCATTATAAGATGATCTCTCACTAAAATTATCAAGAAATGTTCTCCTCGAGTATGCACCGTTGCCAAAGTTCAGTAGTACCCGGACACCACGTGATGATCGGGTGTGATAAGTTCTCGTCCATCTACAACGGGTGCAAAACAGTTGCACACGCGAATACTCAGGTTAAACTTGACGAGCCTAGCATATAACAGATATGGCCTCGGAACACGGAGACCGAAAGGTCGAGCGTGAATCATATAGTAGATATGATCAACATAGTGATGTTCACCATTGAAACTACTCCATCTCACGTGATGATCGGACATGGTTTAGTTGATTTGGATCACGTAATCACTTAGATGACTAGAGAGATGTCTGTCTAAGTGGGAGGTTTTTAATATGATTAATTAAACTTAAATTTATCATGAACTTAGTCCTGGTAGTATTTTGCAAATTATGTTGTAGATCAATAGCTCGCGTTGTTGCTTCCCTATGTTTTCATATGTGTTCCTAGAAAATTGTATTGAAAGATGTTAGTAGCAATGATGCGGATTGGATCCGTGATCTGAGGTTTATCCTCATTGCTGCCTTGAGAAGAATTATGTCCTTAATGCACCGCTAGGTGACGGACCTATTGCAGGAGCGGATGCACGTTATGAGCGTTTGGCTAGCTCAATATGAGCAGATACAAGCGTTATGAGCGTTTGGCTAGCTCAATATGATGACTACTTGATAGTTTAGTGCACCATGCTTAACGGCTTAGAATCGGGACTTCAAAGGCGTTTTGAGCGTCATGGACCATATGAGATGTTCCAGGAATTGAAGTTAATATTTCAAGCAAATACCGAGTTGAGAGATATGAAGTCTCCAACAAGTTCTATAGCTAAAAGATGGAGGAGAATCGCTCAACTAGTGAGCATGTGCTCAGATTGTGCAGGTACTTCAATCGCTTGAATCAAGTGGGAGTTAATCTCCCAGATAAGATAGTGATTGACAGAATTCTCTAGTCACCATCACTAAGTTAGTAGAACTTCGTGATGAACTATAGTATGCAAGGGATGACGAAAAAGATTCTCGAGCTCTTCGCGATGCTAAAATCGACGAAGGTAGAAATCAAGAAAAGAGCATCAAGTGTTGATGATTGACAAGACCACTGGTTTCAAGAGAAGGGCAAAGGGAAAGAAAGGGAACTTCAAGTAGAAAGACAAGTAAGTTGTCACTCCTGCGAAGAAGCCCAAAGCTGGACCATAGCCTGAAACTGAGTGTTTTGCTGCACTGGAACTGGTCACTGGAAGCGGAACTACCCCAAGTATTTGGCGGATAAGAAGGATGGCAAAGTGAACAAAGGTATATTTGATATACAGATTATTGATGTGTATTTTACTAGTGTTCGTAGCAACCCTCGGTATTTGATACTGGTTCGGTTGCTAAGAGTAGTAACTCAAACGGAGTTGCAGAATGAGCAGAAACTAGTTGAAGGGAAGTGACGATGAGTGTTGGAAGTAGTTCCAGATTGATATGATCATCATCGCACACTCCTTATACTTTCGGGATTAGTGTTAAACCTAAATAAATGTTATTTGGTGTTTGCGTTGAGCATGAATATGATTTGATCATGTTTATTGCAAAACGGTTATTCATTTAAAGTCAAAGAATAATTGTTGTTCTGTTTACATGAATAAAACCTTCAATGGTCATACACCCAATGAAAATAGTTTTCAAAAACGGTTATTCATTTAAAGTCAAAGAATAATTGTTGTTCATTTAAATGAATAAAACCTTCGATGGTCATACACCCAATGAAAATAGTTTATTGGATCTCGATCGTAGTGATACGCATATTCATAATATTGATGCCAAAAGATGCAAAGTTAATAATGATAGTGCAACTTATTTGTGGCATTGCCGTTTGGGTCATATCGGTATAAAGCGCATGAAGAAACTCCATAAGGATGGATTTTGGAATCACTTGGTTATGAATCATTTGATACTTGCGAACCGTGCCTTTTGGGCAAGATGACTAAAACTCCGTTCTCGGAACAATGGAACAAGCTACTGACTTGTTGGAAATAACACATATATACCGATGTATGCAATCCAATGAGTGTTGATGCTCGTGGCAAGTATCGTTATTTTTCGACCTTCACAAGATGATTTGAATAGATATGGGTATATCTACTTGATGAAACATAAGTCTGAAATAGTTGAAAGGTTCAAAGAATTTCAGAGTGAAGTGGAAAATCATCGCAACAAGAAAATAAAGTTTTCGCGATCTGATCGTGGAGATGAATATTTGAGTTCTGAGTTTGGTCTTCAATTAAAACAATGTGGAATAGTTTCACAGCTCACGCCACCGGAACACCACAACATTATGGTGTGTCCGAACGTCGTAACCGTACTTTATTTTGATATAATGCGATTTATGATGTATCTTACCGATTTACCACTATCGTTTTGGGGTTATGCATTAGAGACAGCTGCATTCACGTTTAATAGGGCACCATCTAAATCCGTTGAGATGACACCGTATGAACTATGGTTTAGCAGTAAACCTAAGCTGTCGTTTCTTAAAGTTTGAGTTGTGATGCTTATGTGAAAAAGTTTTCACCTGATAAGCTCGAACCCAAATCGGAGAAGTGCATCTTCATAGAATACCCAAAGGTAACTATTGGGTACACCTTCTATCACAGATCCGAAAGCAAGATATTTGTTGCTAAGATGGATCCTTTCTAGAGAAGAAGTTTCTCTCGAAAGAAGTGAGTGGGAGGAAAGTAGAACTTGATAAGGAAATTGTACCTTCTCCCTTATTGGAAAGTAGTTCATCACGAAACCAGTTTGATGATTCCTACACCAATTAGTAAGGAAGTTGATGATGATGATCATGAAACTTCAGATCAAGTTGCTACCAAACCTCGTAGGTCTTCCGGAGTAAGATCCGCACAGAGTGGTACGGTAATCATGTTCGGAAGTCATGTTACTAGACCATGATAAACCTACGAAATATGAGGAAGCGATGATGAGCCCAGATTCGCGAAATGGCTTGAGGCCATGAAATCTGAGATGGGATCCATATATGAGAACAAAGTGTGGACTTTGATGGAGTTGCCCGATGATCGGCAAGCCATATTATATAAATGGATCTTCAAGAGGAAGACAGATCTTGATAGTAGTATTACTATCTACAAAGCTAGACTTGTCGAAAAAGGTTTTAGACAAAGTTCAAGGTGTTGACTACAATGAGATTTTCTCAATCAGTAGCGATGCTTAAGTCTGTCCGAATCATGTTAGCAATTGCCACATTTTATGAAATCAGGCAAATGGATGTCAAAACTACATTCTTTAATGCATTTATTAAAGAAGAGTTGTATATGATGCAACCAGAAGGTTTTATCAATCCTAAAGGAGCTAACAAAATGTGCAAGCTTCAGCGATCCATCTATGGACTGGTGCAAGCATCTCGGAGTTGGAATAAACGCTTTGATAGTGTGATCAAAGCATATGGTTTTATACAGACTTTTGGAGAAGCCTGTATTTGCAAGAAAGTGAGTGGGAGCACTACAACCTTTCTGATAAGTATATGTGAATGACATATTGTTGATCGGAAATAATGTAGAATTGTTCTGAAAAGCATAAAGGAGTGTTTGAAAGGAGTTTTTTCAAAGAAAGACCTCGGTGAAGCTGCTTACATATTGAGCATCAAGATCTATAGAGATAGATCAAGACGCTTGATAAGTTTTCAATGAATACATACCTTGACAAGATTTTGAAGTAGTTCAAAATGGAACAGTCAAAGAAAGAGTTCTTGCCTGTGTTACAAGGTGTGAGATTGAGTAAGACTCAAAACCCGACCACGGCAGAAGATAGAAAGAGAATGAAAGTCATTCCCTATGCATCAGCCATAGGTTCTATAAAGTATGTCATCTTGTGTACGGATCTATTGCATACCCTACCACTAAGCTTGGCAAGGGAGTGCAATAGTGATCTAGGAGTAGATCAATGGACAGCGGTCAAAATTATCCTTAGTGGAATAAGGATATGTTTCTCGATTATGGAAGTGAAAAAAAGGTTCGTCGTAAAGGGTTACGTCGATGCAAGTTTTAACACTAATCTAGATGACTCGAGTCTCAATCTGGATACATATTGAAAGTGGGAGCAATTAGCTAGAGTAGCTCCGTGCGAGCATTATAGACATAGAAATTTGCAAAATACTTACGGCTCTGAATGTGACAGACCGTTGACTAAAATTATCTCACAAGCAAAACATGATCACACCTTAGTACTCTTTGGGTGTTAATCACATAGCGATGTGAACTAGATTACTGACTCTAGTAAACCCTTTGGGTGTTGGTCACATGTCGATGTGAACTATGGGTGTTAACCACATATAGATGTGAACTATTGATGTTAAATCACATGGCGATGTGAACTAGATTATTGACTCTAGTGCAAGTGGGAGGCTGAAGGAAATATGCCCTAGAGGCAATAATAAAGTTATTATTTATTTCCTTATATCATGATAAATGTTTATTATTCATGCTAGAATTGTATTAACCGGAAACATAATACATGTGTGAATACATAGACAAACAGTGTCACTAGTATGCCTCTACTTGACTAGCTCGTTGATCAAGATGGTTATGTTTCCTAACCATAGACATGAGTTGTCATTTGATTAACGGGTCACATCATTAGGAGAATGATCTGATTGACATGACCCATTCCGTTAGCCTAGCACTTGATCGCTTAGTATGTTGCTATTGCTTTCTTCATGACTTATACATGTTCCTGTAACTATGAGATTATGCAACTCCGTTTACGGAGGAGCACTTTGGTACTACCAAAGCGTCACAACGTAATCGGGTGATTATAAAGGAGTACTACAGGTGTCTCCAAAGGTACATGTTGGGTTGGCGTATTTGAGATTAGGTTTTGTCACTCCGATTGTCGGAGAGGTATCTCTGGGCCTTCTCGGTAATACACATCACATAAGCCTTGCAAGCATTGTAACTAATGAGTTAGTTATGAGATGATGTATTACTGAAACAAGTAAAGAGACTTGCGTAACGAGATTGAACTAGGTATTGGATACCGACGATCGAATCTCGGGCAAGTAACATACCGATGACAAAGGGAACAAAGTATGTTGTTATGCGGTTTGACCGATAAAGATCTTCAGTAGAATATGTAGGAGCCAATATGGGCATCCAGGTTCCGCTATTGGTTATTGACCAAGAATAGTTCTAGGTCATGTCTACATAGTTCTCGAACCCGTAGGGTCCGCACGCTAAGGTTTCGATGATGCTTATATTATGAGTTTATGAGTTTTGATGTACCGAAGGAGTTCGGAGTCCCGGATGAGATCGGGGACATGACGAGGAGTCTCGAAATGGTCGAGACGTAAAGATCGATATATTGGACGACTATATTCGGAGTTCGGAAAGGTTCGAATGATTCGGTATTTTCGAGTACGGAGAGTTACGGGAATTCGCCGGGAGAAGTATTGGGCCTTATTGGGCCCTGCGGGAAAGAGAGGGGCTGCCTAGGGCAGGCCGCGCGCCCAAGGCCTAGTCCGAATTGGACTAGGGAGGGCCGCACCTTCCTCCCTTCCCTTCCTACTCTCCTACTCCTACTAGGAAAGGAGGAGTCCTACTCCCGGTGGGAGTAGGACTCCCCCCTGTGCGCCTCCTCCCTTGGCCGCCACCTCCTCCTTGCTCCTTTATATACGGGGGCAGGGGGCACCCCATCACACACAAGTTGATCTACGGATCGTTCCTTAGCCGTGCGGTGCCCCCTCCACCATATTCCACTTCGGTCATATCGTCATGAGCTTAGGCGAAGCCTGCGCGGAGAAGTCATATCGTCATGAGCTTAGGCGAAGCCCTGCGTCGGTGGAGCATCATCATCGTCACCACGCCGTCGTCTGACGGAACTCATCCCGACACTTTGCTGGATCGTAGTCCGGGATCGCCATCGAGCTGAACGTGTGCAGAACTCGGAGGTGCCGTCGCTCGGTGCTTGGATCGGTCGGATCGTGAAGACGTACGACTACATCAACCGCGTTGTTATAACGCTTCCGCTTTCGGTCTACGAGGGTACGTGGACGGACACTCTCCCCTCTCGTTGCTATGCCATCACCATGGTCTTGCGTGTTCGTAGGAATTTTTTTGAAATTACTACGTTCTCCAACAGCGCCGGCGCCGGCGATCGACTGTGCGGCTGTGATCCGTGATCAGCGGATCGCGCGTTTGAATGAGATTTTGGGCCGCGATGTTAGTTTGCTTGCGGGTGGGCCGGTTCTGAGTGAACCGGGCCAGACGGCTGCTGGGCCTGTGATCGCCGGGTATGAGGCCCGAGGCGAACCGGCACGTACGTCTACACCCCCATGCATCGACAATACGATCTGGACTCGATCGATTCGGCCTAGGGTTCGCAGTGGAGGGCGCCGGTCGAGCTTCCGTGATCGCGGTCGTGCGCGTGCTAGGCGCATCCCTCCTCTCCGAAGAATGGCGGGACGTGGTGTTGCCTCTGCTAACGCCGCTGCTACGGGCGTTGCGGGCCGCGGAGGGCCAACGCAGATGGCGCAAGGTGGCCGCGGCGGAGGAGGCGCGCTGGCGGGGACGGATGGCGGCGGCGCAGGTGTGCCGCTCGGTGCTGGCCGGGGTGGTGCGCCTCCGCGTCTAGGGAACGGCACCGGTCGCGCGGCACAGGTCCTCGGCGGCTAGAGGGCGCCGGTGGGTGGTGCCATTGTGGCTGCTCCGGCTGGCCGTGGGGTTCTTTGTGGCTAGAGTCCGCCTCCCGCTCGGTGATGATGATGCTGCTGCGGGCGGGGTGGTCTCGAGGCCGTCTGGCCGACGCAGGGGCTGTCGCGGCGGGTGCCCGACCCCAAGGCCGCCTCTTCCTGCTGCTAATGGCTGCGTCCGGTGGCGACTTCGCAGAGCTAGACCGCCGCGCCGTGGCAAGGCGGCGCACAACTCGACGGCGCGGTTTTGCGGCATGCACAGCGCCGCAGGTCTCGCTAAGGTGCATGTTGATTCGGCACTCGTGGGCGGTGGGGTGACGATGGCTACAATGCGTATGGAGATGGTCACCACCGGGATCCTCGTCACGGAGGTGGACGGGGTATGCCTGGCAGAGCGATGGTTCGGCCGAAAGGCCTTTTTTGGGGCCGACAGGCGGTTTTGTCGAAGGGGCTTCTGGACCAGCTCATCGTAACAGAGGCGGTTTCCGTGGTAATCGTGGTGGCCGCGGTGGCCGAGGGGGTCGCTACCGTCCAAGACAGCATCATGTTACTGTTGATGAGACGGTGGTCGACGCTGTTACCAACGAGACAGGTTTGTCTTGCCAAGCTATGGAAGTGGTGTCGGAACTGGCGGCTGTGGAGGCTCCTGATGCGGTTGAGGCCCAGCCTATGTCGGTGGAGGCTTCTGACAGATCTGAGATGGACAGGGCTGCAAAGTTTGCAAAGAAAAAGGAAAGAATGCTTTGTTATCGATGTGGGGATAAGGGCCATTTTATTGTTGAATGTGTGGCTATTTTATGTGATACTTGTGGTAAGCCCGCACACAGTGCAGGGCTTGTCCGCTGTTGCGGGAGCGTACACCGAGCCTTATGACGTATGGTGTGTTCTGCTCGAGCTCACATTTTTGGGTCGCCGACCGAGAGGGTGGTTCCTCATGAGGTGCACAGATGACAACTGGGTGGTGAAAGTGACGAGAGGTCAAGTGTCCGAGGCCCAGATTATTGATGCCTCGGGACTGGCACCGTGGAGACTTCCATTGGGAGCTTATCAGCCGAGACCAACTTATTCAGGGTTCAGTTCCCGATGTGGAGGATTTAGAGAGGTTCTTGAGCTTTGGGATGTGTAAGGTTCAGTGCACGGAGGCCATTCTTGAGTTCCAGGAGTGGAAGCTGGTTGAGCCTCAGGGTAAACCCCTCACCCAGGCCTGGCTGCGCTTTTCGGGTGCTCCGTCTGAGCTCCTGCAGGATGCCTTGGTTGTTGCTAGTCTGGGTATTATGGTGGGAAAGACCGAGCGAGTGGATATGGCCTTTACTCGAGCTCATGGGATAGCTCGCCTATTAGTCAGTATTTTGGACATTGACTTCGTGCCGGATGTCGTTAAGTGGGTTTTTCGTGGTCAGGTATACAACCTTGAGATTGAATTTGAGGATGATAGCCTCTTTGCCGAGGGTCCGGCTGCCACTGGTGATGATATGGGCGAGGGGGATGATGATACGGCCGGTAAGGAAGCACCGGCCGATGATTCTGGGTCTGAGATGGCCAAGGGACCGGAGATGACTGCTAAGGCAGCGGGAGGAGGGACGGCGCCTAGTACGTCTGTGTCGTCGACCACTTTGAGATTTGGTTCCTTTGGTCCCGCGTCTGCACCTCTGAGACTCTGGAGTGAGCGGGTGGACTCTCTTGAGGAGTTTGAGCACTCTTTGCCCGCGCTGGACTTCGAGGGCATGGGTGTGGAGGGTTCCGGTATGGCTGCGAGACTGGAGATCGTGATTTCGCCTTCCTCGGTGTGCGGTGACGTGGCTGAGTTGCAGGGGGGTGATCCGAGCCCGTCTGGGGGTTCGGGGCAGGGTGCTTTGGAGACACCTTCTTCTCTTATTCCCGATGAGGTTACCGGGAGAGACGACGGGCATACGGTAGGGGGTCCGGGGCAGGTGGCCTCCGCACCTCCTACGCCTGTTGCTGAGGCGACACTGCTGGCGGCCGGTCAGGGTCCGCGAGAGGGCTTGGGGCAGGCGGCCTCAAGGCTCTCTTCACCTTCGGTGCCCGAGGGGAGCGCCCCGTTCGCGGCATCAACGTGCTTTCCTGATAGGCGGTCCAGAGGGGATGGGGGGCGGAGGCAGGTGGCCTTGGCCTCCCCAGTTGCTGACTCGGCGCTCTCACCTGGTCCTGACGTCCGAGTGGATGTTCGGGGAGTGACAGGCGGTCGCTCTCCGGATAAATTCTCGAGGGAGGAGGTTATTCTGTTTGGCGGGATCCCGGACCAGGTGTCTGAGGGCCGACGCATGAGTCGTCGGCTTCAGGGTTATCCGGAGGTTGACGACATGCAGCAGCGCTGTGCCATGCGGGCGGCAAAGCTTCGTGACGTCCAGGTCACTACTGGTATGTCCATGAATACTTCCAATACTATTTTGCAGTTTTCGAATGATCAAATTGTGGATAAGGCAAACCAATTAGGAATTTCACTTGGTAGTAATGAGGGTGAAGTTACTAATTCTGTTAACGATTTATTGGATCTAGAAGCCGAGAGGGCTTTAGAAATGATTAAGTAACTTAGCTGCTATCAAACCGATGAACGATTCTGAGATTGATGCCTTGGGAGTTCGAATACTTGATAATTTTTGTGATGATCTCGCACCGCCCCTCCAGAAGCCGGAGGAGGAGGACGAGAATGTCGGTTTGGAAGTAGTTAGATCCCCCGTTACGGGCAGTTTGGACCGGGTGGGCCCAACCAGCCCTAAGCGCAAGTGGAAGCGCAAAATTTACCCGACGTCTGCGGTCCGTAGGAGCGCTAGGATCCGCACCGCTAAAAAATTTCATGATGAGATATGAGAGGAATCTTTTGGAATAGCAGAGGTCTTAAGGACTTGGCTAAAAGGAGATTCCTTGCGGAGGCATCCATTGAGCATAAATTGGACTTTATTGCCTTATCGGAAACGGGTAGAGCAAATTTCTCACCTCAATTTCTCAATACGTTGTCGGGGGTATTGAGTTTGGTCGGCATTGTCTTCCGCCGAGAGGAAGGTCGGGTGGAATCTTACTTGGTGTTAGATGTGATTCTCTCAAGTTCGCATGTGGTCATGGGGATTTTCTTTGTTAAGTTCAGGGTGCGGTCCAAAGATGATGGTTTATTTGGGCTTTGGTGGCGGTGTACGGGCAGCGCAGCAGAGTTCAAACCGGACTTTTGGCTGATCTTGTTAGAGTATCTTGGTCTGAGCAGCTTCCAATTTTGGTTGGGGGTGATTTTAATATTATTAGAAGACGCGATGAAAAGAATAATGACAATTTTGATGGGAGATGGTCATTTATGTTTAATACTATTATTGAAAGCTTGGATTTGAGAGAGATTGAGCTTTCACGTAGGAAGTTCACCTGGGCTAACGCGTTGCCAAATCCAACTTTCGAGAAGTTGGATTGGGTTCTGGCTAGTGTTGCTTGGGAACAGAAGTTTCCCTTTATAACTGTTCAGGCTCTATCTCGTGGGATTTCTGATCACACACCTCTGTTGCTTGATTCTCGTGGGGCTACCTATTCGGGCAACAAGAATTTATTCTCTTTTGAGCTTGCGTGGTTTGAAAGAGAAGGATTCTTGGATCTTGTAGCCAGAGAATGGGCTAAAGATGCAGGAGGTAGGAATGCCCTTGATTTGGCGAGAACAAGATTAGGCATCTCGAAGTTTCCTTCATGGGTGGGCTAAATATCTAGGTGGAGTGTATAAGGTGGAGAAGGAACGACTACTTTCCCTTATTCAAACCTTAGATATAAAAGCAGAATCTACGATTCTGTTAGCCACCGAGCTTCATATCAAGCATGAGGCTGAGATGAGGCTGAAAGAGTTACTCCGTGAAGAAGAATTAAAGTGGGCATGCGGGCAAAGGTGAGAAAAGTTGTCCGGGGGGGACGAACACTCGGTTCTTCCACATGATAGCTAATGGCAAGCAGGAAGAAGAGAATCTTCCAGCTAGAACAAGATGAGGGTACAATAGTCGGTCAGACAACTGAAGCTCTACATTCTCGAGTACTACAAACGCTTGTTCGGACCACGGAGGAGAACTGTGTGTCCTGGATGAGTCTAGGGTACACGATATCCCTCAACTTCATCAAGTGGAGAACGATGTATTAACTGCCCTTTCTCGGAAAAGGAGGTTTTTGAGGCTATTTCAAAGATGAAGTGTAACAAGGCACCGGGGCCGGATGGTTTCCCGGCTGAGTTTTACAAGAAGTGTTGGCATATTATCAAAGGGGACCTGATGCCGATGTTCCATGATTTGTTCTCGGGACATTTGCAGCTTTTCCAACTTAATTTTGGAACGATAACTCTGTTGCCTAAGAAAACAGATGCCATGAGAATTGAGCAATTTCGGCCTATTTGCCTTCTGAATGTCAGTTTCAAAATCTTTACCAAGGTTGGGACGATCAGGCTCACACAGATTGCGCACGCAGTAGTACAACCTTCTCAAACGGCTTTCATGCCGGATAGGAACATCCTCGAAGGGGTTGTGGTCCTTCATGAAACGCTTCATGAATTTCATACGAAAAAACTAGATGGTGTTATTTTCAAAGTGGATTTCGAGAAGGCTTATGATAAAGTCAAATGGACGTTCCTCCAACAGGCTTTACGGATGAAGGGCTTTGATGAGAACTGGCGACATCAGGTCGAAACATTCACGCAAAAAGGTAGTGTTGGCATTAAAGTTAATGACGACATAGGTCATTACTTCCAAACGCACAAGGGTTTGAGACAGGGTGACCCTATGTCGCCTATTACATTCAATATTGTGGTTGATATGTTAGCTCTCCGATTGGGAGGGCCAAGGAGGCCGGTCGGTGGAGGGATTGGTGCCTCATCCGGTTGATGGTGGTCTCATCCATCCTGCGAAGACGCTGATGATACAATCATTTTTATGGAACACGATTTGGCAAAAGCGAGGAACATGAAGTTAGTGTTATGCCTTTTTGAACAATTGTCGGGGTTGAAGATTAATTTCCATAAAAGCGAGTTGTTCTGCTTTGGTAGATCCAAAGATGAACAAGAAGCATATACATAATTGTTTGGTTGTGAAGTTGGGGCTCTACCTTTCACGTATCTTGGTATTCCTATACACCATCGTAAGCTAACAAATGGTGAGTGGAAGTGCAAGAAGCTAAGTTCCTGGAAAGGAAAACTCATGTCTTATGGAGGCCGGTTGATTCTGATTAACTCGGTGCTCACGAGTTTACCTATGTTTCTCTTATCTTTCTTCGAGGTCCCGGTGGGGGTTAGGAAAAGGCTAGACTTCTATCGTTCTCGCTTCTTTTGGCAGAGTGATGAGTCTAAGAGGAAGTACATATTGGCCAAATGGGATATTATTTGTCGACCAAAGGACCAAGGGGGGCTCGGTATTGAAAATCTTGAAGTCAAGAACAGATGCCTACTTAGTAAGTGGCTGTTTAAGTTGTCTTCTAAGACAGAGGCAACGTGGGCGCAGATTCTTCGTAGTAAATATCTGCACTCAAAGACTTTATCCCAGGTTACTCTGAGACCTACAGATTCGCCCTTCTGGAAAGGGCTTATGAGGATTAAAGCCGCTTTCTTTAACAGAACGAGATGTATTGTCGGTAATGGAGATAATACGCGATTCTGGGAGGATACGTGGTCGGGGACGCGCTTTGGCTATTCAATATCCGACACTATATCGTATTGTTCTGCGTGAGGGACGCTCGTTGCCACGGTGATGCAGTCTATCCTCTAAACATTCAGTTCAGAGGGTGCTTGTCGGACCTCGATGGGAAGCATGGCTTCACTTGGTCCGTAGGTCGATGGACGCTCAGCTAAATCCTCAGCCCGACCAGTTATGTTGGAAGCTAACTAGAACTGGGGTGTTCACGGTTAAATCGATGTACACCGATATCATTAATTCTCTTGTGATACCTTCTTCCAAAGAGGTCGGAAAGTTAAGGTACCTTTGAAGATTAAAGTGTTTATGTGGTTTGTGCATAAACAAGTTATTCTTACAAAAGACAATCTAGTTAAGCTTAACTGGATAGGATCTACTAGGTGTAGTTTCGTGATCGGGATGAAACTATCAAGCATTTATTTTTGACCGTCTGCTGGCACGAGGGTTGTGGCGCCCATGCAAATTGCCTTTAATATTACTCCTCCGAGTTCGGTCAACACGTTATTTGGGGCGTGGCTTGTTGGGATTGAGTCCAAACAGCCGATATATTCGTGTAGGAGTTTGTGCGTTATTATGGGCAATTTGGAATTGCGAAATGATTTGGTTTTAACAGAACAAAAATACTCATTTTTGCGGTGTTATTCGAGCTACGGCGTTGATCCGCACGTGGTCCTTACTCACTCCGACGGAGGCCGTGGAGCGTTTGGTTCTGAATCTGTTCGGTGGGAGACGGTAGCGGGATATCTTCAACCGGTTTGATGGCGATCATGTAATAGGATAGGCATTTAGTTTACCTATCTGTTTTATGCCACCGGTTGTGGCTGTTCGTTTTCGCTGCGATTGGCGCCTATGTGGGCTAGATGTTGCTTTTGTTCCATCACTGTAAGACCTTGTTCAGACCTTGTTTGCTTTTTAATAATAGAGGCCGTATGCATCGATCTGATGCAGAGGCCGGGGAATCCCCCTTTTCAAAAAAAAATGGATTTTTTGGCATCAATGTGATAATGGGTCAAATCTAAAGCCCAACTTGTGTTATGTATTCAGTTTTAATTTGTCCTTTTGTTTTCGAGCTATGTTTCGAATTTTGACTTGAAATTTTATGACAACTTACATTGCTGTTGTGTGGATGTGCCGATTATTTCAAGATTTTTTGAACATTTTAAAATGTGCAACGTGAGTTTGGTGCACCGGTAGCACCCCAAATACCGGTGCATCAAGTACTCCCACTAGAATGTGGCATGGAATTGACAAGCAAAGCAGGATGTTTGATTTCCACACGCGTGCAAAGAATAATTTACGGGCAATTAAGAACAACCACAAAGGCTTAATCTGTTGATCAAATGAGGATAGCCCCCGGCCTCTGCATCAATCGATGCATGCAACCATATTATTAAATAAAATCGTAGCAAAGTCTTAAGGTCCAGAGGAGCTCATAATCTGAGCGTAAATCGAAAAATAAAAAGGAAAAGTGCCACATCTCGTGATAAAGAACAAACTACGATGCCTACACACCTAACTTATTATTAGCTCGCCATCCAAATCGGTTGAAGATAGCTCGTGCTACCGTCTCCCAGCGGTTGCAACCAATTACCAAAAGCTCCCTGAAGTCCGCATGAGTGAGTAACGACCACATAAAGACCCACTTCATTAAGCCACGTCCCAAATAATGTGTTTATGCTCGTTGGGGGATGAACTTTAAAGGCTATATGCATTGATCGCCATAATAATTTTGCAAGTGGACACTCGAGAAAAGAGGTGTTTAATTGATTTATTTTGATCAATAAAACAGTACCTGAAATTACCAACTCAATTCCTTTTCACCAACTTATCTTTGGTCAGAATGACTCCATTATGGATGAACCACATAAATATTTTAATTCGAAGCGAAACTTTAATCTTCCATATGTTGAATGATCTCGACAATGGATCGAAATCAATTAAGTCCAAATACATATATTTCACCATGTATGAATGATCTTTTGGAATAGCAGAGGTCTGAAGGACTTGGCTAAAAGAAGGTTTCTTGCTGAGGCGTCTCTTGAGCATCGATTAGATTTCATTGCTCTCTCAGAAACTGATAGGGATAATTTTGCGCCCCAGTTTCTCAACACTTTATCGGGTGGTGTCGATTTTGATTGGCATTGCCTTCCTCCGCGAGGAAGATCGGGTGGGATCTTGCTTGGAGCGAGATGAGATTCACTGGAAGTCCGAAGTGTAGTGATGGGTGACTTCGCGGTTAAATTTCGGGTCAGGTCCAAAGCTGATGGGTTTAACTGGGCTCTGGTGGCGGTGTATGGTGCCGCACAACCCGAGATTAAACCGGAGTTTTTGGCGGACCTGGTTCGAATATGCGGATCCGAGCAGCTCCCAATTTTGGTTGGGGGTGACTTCAACATCATTAGGAGGAGAGAGGAAAAGAATAACGATAATTTTGACGGCAGATGGTCGTTTATGTTCAATACCATTATTGAAAGCTTGTATCTGAGAGAGATAGAGCTTTCCGGTAGAAAATTTACCTGGCTAACGCTTTGCCAAACCCGACATATGAGAAGCTGGATCGAATTCTCGCGAGTGTCGAGTGGGAACAGAAGTTCCTCTCAGAACGGGTCGAGCTCTCTCGCTGAATCTCGGATCACACACCTTTATTCGTGGACTCAGGTGAGCCAAACCACGTGGGAAACAAAAACACCTTTTCTTTCGAACTTGCATGGTTTGAACGAGAAGGTTTCTTGGATCTGGTTGCCAGGGAATGGGCTAAAGATGCAGGAGGTACGACTTCTGTCGAGCGTTGGCAGAACAAGATTAGGCATTTGAGAAGTTTCCTACGGGGATGGGCTAAACACCTTAGTGGGAT
Source organism: Aegilops longissima (assembly GCA_021605205.1). Lineage (NCBI taxonomy): Eukaryota > Viridiplantae > Streptophyta > Magnoliopsida > Poales > Poaceae > Aegilops > Aegilops longissima. Next base: position 234,045 of record JAHIAM010001542.1, read on the forward strand.
TTATAAGATTGAAAAGGAAAGGCTCCTTTCTCTGATTCAGTCCCTAGATATAAAAGCCGAATCCACGATTTTGCAATCTGCAGAGTTCCAGATTAAACTAGATGCGGAGATGAGGTTGAAAGAACTTCTCCGCGAAGAAGAATTGAAGTGGGCGTTGCGGGCTAAGGTTCGCAGAGTGGTCCAGGGGGACGCAAACACTCAATTCTTTCACTTGATTGCTAATGGCAAGCACAGAAAGAAGAGAATCTTTCACCTTGAGCAAGATGAAGGAACGATTATAGGGCAGGAAACTTTACATCACCGAGTATTATAAGCAGTTATTTGGACCTCCGGAGGATAGTTGTGTATCCCTCGATGAGTCCAGGATTGAGGATGTGCCTCAACTAACTGCTAATGATAATGATATTCTGGTTGCCCCATTCTCGGAGAAGGAGGTGTTTGATGCTTTAGCGCAGATGAAATACAATAAGGCTCCCGGGCCTGATGGATTCCCGGCGGAGTTTTACAAAAGATGTTGGCACATTATTAAGGGGGGTCTACTTCCAATGTTCCACGATCTTTTCTCTGGACAGCTTCAGTTATTTCACTTAAATTTTGGAACAATAACACTGCTTCCTAAGAAAACGGATGCTGTGAGAATCGAGCAGTTCAGGCTGATCTGCCTTCTCAATGTTAGTTTCAAAATTTTCACCAAGGTTGGGACTAATTGGCTCACACAGATTGCGCATTCTGTGGTGCAACATTCCCAAACTGCTTTCATGCCGGACAGAAACATCCTAGAAAAGGTCCTGCATGAAACGCTCCATGAAATCCACTCGAAAAAATTGGATGGAGTTATCTTTAAGGTGGATTTCAAGAAAGCGTATGATAAAGTAAAATGGACATTCCTACAACAGGCGTTGCGTATGAAAGGTTTTGATGAAGTCTGGCGACGCCAGGTTGAATCATATACGCAAAAAGGGAGTGTTGAAATTAAAGTGAATGACGAGATCAGTCATTATTTCCAGACACAAAAAGGCCTGAGACAAGGGGATCCGATGTCCCCTATCCTGTTCAACATTGTACTTGATATGTTGGCAATTATGATAGGAGGGCTAAGGAGGCTGGTCAAGTGGGTGGCCTGGTACCTCATCTCGTTGAAGGAGGTGTGTCCATCCTCCAGTACGCCGATGATACAATCATCTTTATGGAGCATGACTTGGCAATAGCGAGAAATATGAAGCTGGTGTTATGCTTATTTGAACAATTGACTGGGTTAAAGATTAACTTTCACAAAGGCGAGTTGTTCTGCTTTGGTAGAGCCAATGATGAACAAGAGGCTTATAGGCAATTGTTTGGGTGTGATTTGGGGGCTTTGCCTTTCACCTACTTAGGAATACCAATCCACCATCGTAAGCTGACAAACAGAGAGTGGAAGTGCATCGAGGAACGATTTGAAAAGAAACTGAGTTGCTGGAAGGGCAAGCTCATGTCATACGGAGGCCGATTAATTCTGATAAATTCGGTTTTCACGAGTATGCCTATGTTTCTTTTGTCATTCTTCGAAGTCCCAGTTGGAGTTAGGAAAAGACTAGACTTCTATCGATCGCGTTTCTTTTGGCAGGGTGATGAGCTAAAAAGAAAATACGGTTTAGCCAAATGAGATATCATCTGTTGACCAAAAGACCAAGGGGGTCTTGGTATTGAGAATCTTGAAGTTAAGAACAGATGTCTTCTTAGCAAGTGGTTGTGGAAGTTATCAAGTGGGACTGACGCCACTTGGGCGCAAATCCTCCGTAGCAAGTATCTTCAAACCAAAACTTTGTCTCAGGTGACAGTAAGACCGACTGATTCACCCTTTTGGAGAGGGCTTATGAAAGTAAAGCTTTCCTTGTTTAATAGGACAAAGTTTGTTGTTGGTGACGGTGCCAGTACGCGATTCTGGGAGGATACTTGGCTCGGAGAGGCACTGAGGGAGTTCCAGACTAGGGGGTGTCCGGATAGCCGAACTATCATCATCGGCCGGACTCCAAGACTATGAAGATAGAAGATTGAAGACTTCGTCCCGTGTCCGGATGGGACTTTCCTTGGCGTGGAAGGCAAGCTTGGCGATACGGATATGTAGATCTCCTACCATTGTAACCGACTCTGTGTAATCCTAACCCTATCCGGTGTCTATATAAACCGGAGGGTTTTAGTCCAGGGACTAACAACAATCATACCATAGGCTAGCTCCTAGGGTTTAGCCTCTTTGATCTCGTGGTAGATCCACTCTTGTAACACACATCATCAATATTAATCTAGCAGGACGAGGGTTTTACCTCCATCAAGAGGGCCCGAACCCGGTAAAACATCGTGTCCCTTGTCTCCGTTACCATCCGCCTAGACGCACAGATTCGGGACCCCCTACCGAGATCCGCGGTTTTGACACCGACATTGGTGCTTTCATTGAGAGTTCCTCCGTGTCGTCGCCGTCCGTAGGATGCCTCATCTCGTCTTTAAAGACGATATTATCGCCAAAGGAGCCTTGGCGCTGGCCGAACTCTTCGCTAGGTGGTTTTCTTATGACCGCCATCCGCCATCACGGCGACGATGACCTCTCGAGTCATCGAAACCAATCTCGTGTTAGTTCGAACTTGCGAACAGTTAGATCCGATCGAGCTCTCCTCCATAAACGAGCTCTTGGATCGATCGCCGCCTACAGGAGTCGCCACAGACTACGACCGGATCGGGCCTAAAACCGATCTGAGAGAGATCAACTCTCCCCAGGCTACCCATCATGTTGCTGTGATAGAGCAGCAATGCGGCGATTCTTCTTGTATCTTAAGGACTAGTTACGTCCGGATTCCCAATCCCTCCATGCCGGATTCCCGCAGAGGGATGGATGTCGATCAAGCCCTGAACTCAAAGTCAGGTGGCGGGTTGGACTCATTGATAACACTCAAAATCCAAACTTCCAAGTTCGAAACTTCGCCCTTGAGTCCTAAATTGGACGGGTTCCGGATCTAGTTCCACCTACCACCCAAACATTAGCGATCTCTCTTGAATTCGCAAGAGCCCGCTAAAACAAGACATCATTATTGGGCCGATTCCTCCCGGTTATGAACAGGTAAAGGACTGCCGAGAGGAGGACGCAATCCCAATTTTCTGCAATAATTGCACGGATAAGGGAATCCTAAACGCCATAAGTCGTCATAAATTACACGCTTGTTGACTTGGTGACCATAGTACAAAAGTACTGTGCGATGGAGAGCGCCTGGAAAACCGAAAGTAAATTTTGGGATAATCCGGCCCCGAATACATCCCTAGTCCGAAACAAAAGGGTGCATCATTCTCAAGCACCCGAGTTGAATACCAAAACCAAAACCCCTAAAGGGTATGGAACCGTCATCGAGGGTTGGCTCAACGGACCTGCAAAATCCACAAGACGGAGGGCGCCACTCCAACACACAGCCTTCGCGTGTTGGATACTACGGCAGTGGCCAAAAGTGGCGAGGCTTTTTAGCCCCGCAACCAACCCAAGAATACAAAGACGGTATTAATAGTCTTGAGACTTTCGCATCAAATAACATGCGGAAACGAACAATCCGCAGCCTCGCCAAGTCTACCAAGTAGCAACAACAAATCCATGGAGCGACACGGCTATCACCTTCAACGCCAATGACGAACCTAAATTCGAACAGCTAGAGCACCACCGCATTGGTCCTCATCCGATAGTGGACGGTTTTCGCCTTACTAAGGTACTCATGGATGGCGGCAGCGATTAAACCTCATCTATGAGAAACCCTTCAAAAATGGAAATTGATCGAGCCGCATTGAGCGAAGCAGCACAACCTTGAGAGGATAATCCCTAGTCGAGAAGTATGTTGCAGAAAAATCACACTAGATGTAGTGTTCGCTCACCGGACAATTACAGTCCGAGGAGGTCACGCTTCAAGTGGCCCCATTCGCAGCGGATATCACGCTTTGTTAGGGCGAGAGGCATTCACAATCTTCCAAGCTATACCCCACTACGGGTACATGAAGCTCAAAATGCCGGACCCAATGGGTTAATCACTCGTCGCTGATCGAGATACAAGACACTCCGCTGAAAATAAGACAGCCGACCGCCCTAGAGGCATTGTCCAAGCCCTAGCGGCAGAGGAACTAAATACGCTGCGCCCACGGTGGATAGGGATGATGTGATACTCGATAAGAGGTCCAAATCCACCTCTTTTAAACCAGCGAGACGAGATAGTAAAATTTCAGGTCCATCCAACGGACCCCACAAAGACGGCCTCCATTGGGGCACAATTAAGTCCTGATGTCGAAGCAAGACTACGAGAATTCCTTCGGAAAATTGGGACATTTTGCTCGGCACCCTTCAGACATGCCAGAATCCCACGCAGTCGGCAGAGCATGCCTAAATATCCTAAAAGGATTCAAGCCTACCAAACAAGCTCTTCAGCGATTTTCCGAACCCAAAAGACAGGCAATGGGAGAAGAGCTAGCCAAACTCTTAGAAGCCGGATTCATCAGAGATATAAAACATCCGGACTGGCTAGCCAATCTAGTAATGGTGCCAAAAAAGGACAAATCTGGCGCCTCTGCGTCGATTTTAAAGACCTTAACAAGGCATGTCCAAAGGACCCTTTCCCTCCCCGCATCGACTAAATCATCGATGCTACCGCAGGCACGATTCATTGTGCTTCCTCGACACATACTCCGGATACCATCAAATCAAGATGGCGGAGAAAGATCAGGCCGCAACGGCATTCATTACTCCATATGGGCCATTCTGCTTCAACACAATGCCCTTCGGACTCAAAAACGTCGGCGCAACATATCGGCGCATGATTCAAACATGTCCGCTACCCAGATAGGCAAAACAAGAGAGGCATACGAGACGATGTGGTCGTCAAGACCAAACATGTCGGAACTCTAGTAGAATACTCGAGGGTGACATTCGACAACCTCCGAGCATATGAGATTAAGCTCAATCCGGAAAAATGCGTCTTTGGCGTACCAGTCGGAAAGCTCTTGGGCTTCATCAGATCCGGTCGAGGAATTGAAGCAAACCCGCCAAAATCCGAGCTCTGTCACAATTGATATTCCAAAAGACCTCAAGCAGATACAAAACTAACCGGATGCATAGCGGCCTTAAGTCGCTTCATCTCCCGTTTGGGAGAACAGCTCGCCCTCTACCGCCTCCTCCGGCGACCGAACATTTCGAATGGACGGATGCTGCCACAGCGGACTCGAAGAAATAAAGGCCATACGGCAACAAATCCGGTTCGCCGCGCCAACCGGGCGAACCTATGTTATTATATATCGCAGCAACACATCAAGTTGTCGGTGCGGTACTCGTCGTTGAACGAGAAAGCGAAGGGCATAAATTCCCTCTTCAAAACCGATGTACTACGATCCTTTGTTCTAACTCCATGCAAATCCGGTACCCACATTATCAAAAGATAGCGTGTCATGCGGTGTTCATGGCATCCCGAAGCTGCGACACTACTTTCAAGAGTGTTCAATAACGGTGGCCTCAAGTACCTCTCAACGATATTATAAACAATCGCGACATAACGGGCAGGATTGCAAAATGGGCTATCGAGCTCTTACCATTTGACATAACCTATAAACCACGGCGAGCTATAAAGTCGCGAGGTTCGCTGACTTCGTCGCCGAATGGACCGTTCGAACTCCCTAAAGAGTACAGCGCGTGCTCCAACCGGATCATGCATTTCGACGGATCCAAAATGTTGGCTGGCTTGGAAATTGTTCGTCGACGCCCCTAACCGGAGACACAATCCAATACGCATTTCAAATAATGTACATGGACTCCAACAACGCAGCGAACACTGAGGCCCTTCTACATGGCCTCCGGATGGCAATCTCCATGGGCATTCAACGCCTAGAGGTGCGCGGGGATTCAAACCTCGCAATATCCCAAGTAAATGGAGACTTTGACGCCAAAGATCCAAAAATGGCAGCTTACCGCAACGTCGTCCTAAAAATGTCAGCTCGGTTCAAGGACTAGAATTCCACCATGTAGCCCGGATAATAACCAGCAGCAGACGTGTTAGCACGCATCGGCGCTAAACGAGACGCCGCCCCTCCAAACATCTTCCTAGAACGGCTCTTTAAGCCATCCAGATTATGGGAAGAGGAGTCGGAAATAATAATCCGGAGCCGGTGCATCACCTAACTCAGACCTTTCGACACAATCGGCGGCTCACCAATGAAATAACACCTTCACTCACGAAATAATGGCAGTAATTGCCCGTGGACAGTAACCATTCCTAGCCTACTTAATGCGGCAGAACTTCCGAAGACCAAAATGAGGCCCGCTGCATAGTTCGCGATCTAAAGCCTACAAGGTCCATGAGGGAGAACTTTATAAGAAAAGCACAACCGAGTCCTTCAAAGGTGTATCTCCAAGAGGAAGGGCGAAATCTCCGGCTGAAATTCATGCGGACTCAAGCGGGCACCACGCTGCATCCGGGCCCTTGTAGGCAAGGCCTTCCGTATAAGATTTTATTGGCCGACAGCCGGGCAGACGCTAAGGACTTAGTCCAACGATGCGTCGGTTGCCGCTCTTTGCTAATCGAGCCACATGCCACCCACCGCCTCAAAACTATACCCATTACCGGCCGTTCGTGGTCCGGGGCTTGACATGGTTGGACCCTTAAAGGGGGAACCCACAAGCACAAATACTTATTGGTCATGGTGGACAAATTCACCAAATGGATTGAGGCCAAGCCGGTTAAAACGGCGAGAATCCGCACCGGTGATAGACTTCATATCCGGGGTAGTACACCGCTTTGGCGCCCCCACAAAGATCATCACCGATAACGGCACGAACTTCACGGCCGACGAGGTTAAACTCTAGTGCAAAAACATGGGCATCAAGCTCGATTACGCTTCAGTCTATCACCCCCAAACTAACGGTCAAGTCGAGCGAGCAAATGGTCTAACCATGAGCGGCATCAAACCCAGACTAGTGCGGTCCCTCAAGGAATCTAACACGCACTGGGTAGAGGAGCTCGACTCCGTACTCTGGGGACTGCGGACCACGCCAAACCGAACTACTGGATTCACACAATTTTTTATGGTATACGGCGCAGAGGCAGTTCTGCCATGCGATATAATTAATGACTCACCTCGTGTGCGCATGTACGAAGAAAGAGAAGCCGAGTTGGATCGGCAGGACAGTTTGGATGCCTTAGAGGAGGAGCGGGACGTGGCAAAGGCTCGTTCCGATTTTATCAGCAGCAGCTCAAGATATCAAAGCGAGAGAAGTACGGGCCAAAACTTACAATGTTGGCGAACTTGTTCTACGCTCACGGACAAGAAAAAGGACAAACTTAAGCCCAAGTGGAAGGTCCTTCATCATCGACCAAGTCCCGACCGGCGGAGCATACCGCTCACGTAACGATCTCGACAACCGACTCGAGCCGAACCCATGGAACGCAGCCCGCCTCCGAAGATTCTACGCTTAACGCCGGACTCGGGTTCGCCTCACTCCCGCCCACCCCTTTTTTTTTCTGCCTCGCCCTCCTCCTTCTTCCCACTTTTTTTCAATACCTTTTATGGGCTGATTTGCGCTTTGTTCAAGACACACTTGACGTGCTCTCGCACTCATTATACTCGGGGCTTCTTTAATGTAAGCTTATTCATATGGGCTTTATGCCCAATACATGTGTCATACTTCCGCATGTACCTTTTATTCACCATTATATGCATCGATATGACTTAAGTTTTGGCCAAGCTGGGTTGCTGGCTCCTGTGCTTACCCCACGCTCCCGATTGTTCGGCTAGGAGGTAAAGGAGCACCTCTGCGATTATATCGCCGGGTCACCGGATGTGTACCTCGACCGGTTGAAGCCGAAAGCTAGCGTTCTTAAGAGAATATTCGGTCGGTGACTTGAAAGATGATTTATTACTTACTTATTTATCTGCCCCGGATGCTTTTTTCGCTATTTTCGCGATCCGACATTGCACTTTAGGGCATGCCTCCAGGAAAGGAACCCTTAACGGAACTATTCTCCCTGGAAGATGTTTCTTACTAACCATGTAATATAACATAACTAGTTGGGCACTTGTCTGATAAAGAAATTATGACCCAGACGCCTTGTCTCCATGCATGCCCCGGATCTTTTATAACCGTAAGGGTATTCGGACACACTCCGGACTGTTGGATCCCGAGGTTGAAGCGAAACGGTCCGCAAAGACAAACGATCTACAATCCGGCTAGAAGGCATTTTACATGTCATTTCAAATTACATCGTCAAACCGACCGATTGTACTCCTTCTCAATCCCATCTAACAGCTGTCTAATTTACGATCCTGTTGGGAATATTTCGCGCCGTTCTACTTGGCCGTACATCAAGCTCACAGGATCTCCTTCCCATCAGCCCCGCAGTCCGACCTCGCCATGTGGTTTGGGTCAGCCTTCGGTAACGTGTCTTCACCATGGCCCAGCCTCCTGGCGCCTCGACGGCAGCCGATATCTTCCACAAACGGAGGCGCGCGTGCTCCTCAAGCTTCAAAGAAGCTCACCAAGGCCCTCGGGTAGGGAGACGGATGACCATAAAGCATGAACGACGCCACTCATCGCTGCCGAACACGCTCGAGCAATTGCACTAGCTCGGGAAGTTGGTCACCCGTTGACTAAGGCATTTCCTCCAGGCGACTGTGAGCACACCTAAAGACATATTTCGTCAATCGACTTCCTCGCCAATTCCTCTTTTCAAAGGAATTTGTTCAAGCACTTACTATAAATGCCGCGACGGTCACCGATTCTCCTTCCCGGAGCTGCACAGCTGGGCCCGAACACCTTTCAGCTCTTCTCCTCGCTGGGTGTGGGCATCTTGGAGCTTGTTTCTCTCGCTGCACCTTCATAAGCACCTCTCGCCTGCCTTTAGCTGCCGACGCAGAGCTGTTGCTTGTCCGGATCTAGTCCGGTGCCCTCTGCAATATTATTGTTAGATCCACGCTGCACTTTGTTAAATAATTATCTTTTAAAAGTACGTCTTACCAAGAGGGGTCTCGTGGCTCCCCCTGTGGCGGCAGTCTTGGCCTCAAGTTGGGCCTTGCACTCTTGGAGCTCCCGGGACAGATGGGTATTCTTCTTCGTAAGATCCTCAGATCATAATTGATCCTTAAATCAGTTATTTCAACTATTTTAAGTCTCGGGGCTCTTGGCATATATAACTATTAAAATTACTTACCCGTATGTCTTTCACATACCGCTCCGTGGCTCGTTAACCCATCTTGAGCGGCACGGAGGCGCGCTTCCGCTTCAAAGGCATTTAACGCCCGGGAGAAACACGCGCCACGAAGAACCGTCCGGCGACGCTTTGTGATTCATGGCGCTCTCCACCTCGCACCGGGTGGCGGACAGCTGTCGGCATCCTCCGTCGGAGGAGCGTCCGCTCACGCCTTGTATTCGCCTCCCCTCCCGGACCATGCGTTGGAGCATGGCCGATGAGGCTTGATTGGCAACCTCTCCGACACCGTCTGTCCGTGGCGCTTTTCTGGAAAAGTTATGAGCATTAATATACCTCCTAGGGATCCTTCCCTTAAAAATAGCGGTGTTCCGTACCGTTGTTGCGACGTTTCGGTTCGCGTCACGCTCCTCTTCCGCCTGCTGGGCCGGACTGACCCTTGTTGGCCGGCCGCCGCGGGTTCGGCTTCCCACCTTAAAGGCACCTCCTGTGATGCACCATCAGTATGGGATGGTCAGAATTGAGCACGGATCAAATGATGGTGTCAAGACCTTGGTCGTAGTCACCTGGGAGGCCGGAAACAAACCAGGGTAGTTAGTCGTAATGGCGACTAGGGCATTGTCTATGCTACGTTGGTGGAACACCCCGTCAATCAGCTCCACCTTTATGTCCGGATCCTCTTCGGAGGTCGGATCAAGGGATCTTTCCGGATCCTCGGGCTGTGGAGTTAGGCTTCGTATGCCCTCCACGTCCCGGCGCAGCTCCTGCGTCGAAATCACAGAGTAAGATACTTGACTTTAAAAATATGGATCGGGTAGACGAACATCCGCTTACCCAGCTCCGAGGGTTATTCATAGAAAATCCATTCAAAGGATTCTTGCAGAGGAAGTTCTCCTCCTCTCCCTTGTACAAGCCGGACAGGATCTTTGCCAGATCGGCTACCGAGCCTGGCCCTTTGCGGCCATGACGGGTGGCGTCGTCTTCCCCTTTGAAATCCCACATAGGGTGGCCCCTATATTGGAGTGGCTGCACCCCTCGCATAATGCACGTGGCCATGACTTCAATCATGGTCAATCCGGAGTGGGCCAGTAATCTAATCCGGCCCATCAGATAATGGACGCTCCTATCATCTTCCCGCTGAGAGCTCATGGCGCCAACTCAGCGTTTCTTCAAGGGAGCATTGTTGAACTCCGGAGGCCGATCCGAACTGGATCCGCAGAGGGCGTCCTCCATGTAGAACCATTCCGAGGGCGGTCTTGACGCCTTCTTGGGTGCGGATAGATATCCGGTCTGGCGATGCGCCATATTTCGCTCCGCCCACTTGATATATCGACCCCTCATGAGAACGGGTACGAGACAAAACAATCTCTTCCATAGGGAAAAATGGGGCTCGATGCCCAAGAACAGCTCGCAAAGCTACGAAGCCCGCGATGTGCAAAATGGAGGCGGGCGTGAGGTGGTGAAGTTGGAGTCCGAGAACTCTAGGAGCCCCGGAGAAACGGATGTATGGGAGATCCGAGTCCCCTTATTAGATAGGGGACAAAGCATACCCGCCCCTTTGGAAGGGTTGGGGACGCTCTCACCGCTTTCCACCCTTGTAGGTGGCTAGTCCGCTCGAACCGAACCATGAAAGCTGGGGAAGATATCCTCGGTTTGAAGTACCACTAGCTCATTGTGTGGAATCGAGCATCTCCCCAATCTCCGGCTTAGGGTGGGAGCGCGAGAGGAGGAGCGTCGGCTATCCATGATAGAATGGATTTTTGTCAGAGGCGCTTCAATGAGAACTTGCGGATGGAGGATGGTGTGAGCTGGATCTAGATCCTCGCCTCTCTTATAGGCGGCTCGTTCGCACGGCTAGGGGGTAAAATGTAAAAATATCCCAGCCTTTCGCATTCATACGACACGTGGAAGAAGGCCATTATTGGGCGTGGAAGCCAAGGAGCGCAACATTTGTAAAGAAGTCGGACACTATTCGACGGGAACATGAAGACTGAAGGAGAACCCGCCTTACAACGCCGAAGACAATATACGCGCCGGACTCGTCGTCGCTGAAGCCCGGTTCGGGGGCTACTGAGGGAGTTCCGGACTAGGGGTGTCCGGATAGCGAACTATCATCATCGGCGGACTCCAAGACTATGAAGATAGAAGATTGAAGACTTCATCCCGTGTCCGGATGGGACTTTCCTTGGCGTGGAAGGCAAGCTTGGCGATACGGATATGTAGATCTCCTACCATTGTAACCGACTCAGTGTAACCCTAACCCTATCCGGTGTCTATATAAACCGGAGGGTTTTAGTACGTAGGACAAACAACAATCATACCATAGGCTAGCTCCTAGGGTTTAGCCTCTTTGATCTCGTGGTAGATCCACTCTTGTAATACACATCATCAATATTAATCTAGCAGGACGTAGGGTTTTACCTCCATCAAGAGGGCCCGGACCTGGGTAAAACATCGTGTCCCTTGTCTCTTGTTATCATCCGCCTAGACGCACAGTTCGGGACCCCCTACCCGAGATCCGCCGGTTTTGACACCGACAGGCACCCTTAGCCATCCAATACCCGTCTTTGTATCGTATTGTTCAACGACGTGAGATTTTTGTTGCAACGGTATTACAATCTATCCCCCTTAATATTCAGTTCAGAAGGGCGTTAGTGGGTAATCGTTGGGAAGAATGGCTACATCTAGTAAGTAGACTGATGAACGTTCAGCTTTCCCAACAACCCGATGAATTACGCTGGAAGCTTACTAGGTCTGGAGTATTGACAGTTAAACCAATGTATGTTGATGTTATCAATTCAAGCTTGATTCCTAGTTCCAAACATGTTTGGGCTGTCAAAGTCCCTTTATGTGGTTTCTCCATAAACAAGTTATTTTAACCAAGGACAACTTGACAAAGCGTAATTGGACATGACCTACTAGGTGTAGTTTCTGTGATCGGGATGAGACGATCAAGCACCTTTTTCTTGATTGCCCGCTAGCTAAAGTTTTATGGTGGACGGTCCATATTGCTTTTAATATTACTTCACCGAGTTCAGTCAACACGTTATTTGGAACGTGGCTTAATGGGGTAGAGCCCGAGTTAGCGAGACATATTCATGTAGGAGTCTGTGCCTTGGTGTGGGCGCTGTGGAATTGCAGAAATGATTTTGTTTTTAACAGGACAACACACATTCATTTTTTGCATGTTATTTTCAGAGCCACGGCGTTGATCCGTTCGTGGTCGCTACTCATTCCGACGGAGGTCAGGGAGCGTTTGGTTATTGGATCTATCCGCTGGGAGATGGTAGCTCGGGATATCTTTAACCGGTTTGGATGTCGGTCATGTAATAGGATAGGCAATTAGTTTACCTATCTCTCTTTTGCCAGCTGGTTGTGGCGTCTTTTATTTGGCTAGTTTGTGTTTCTAGCCCATTTTGGCTCCGTGTGAACTTTTTTCACTTTTCAGTTGGAGACTTTGAGATCTTGTTGAAACTTATTTATTTGATTTAATAAGATGGTCGTATGCATCGTTCTGATGCAGAGGCCGGGGAGTGCCCCCTTTTCGAAAAAAAACATATATTTCACCGAGACAATAGGGCTGATTTGATCTGGTATTCAAGATCACAAGGACAAAAGGACTTTTATTATGATATATTAATAAAAGAAATTCTGTTTTCCATCAGATAATAAGGAGAGGACAAAATAAGATGGAGGTGGACATGGCATGGTTGGGCAGAGTAAAATGAGCCTTTTTCTCTTGGGACTTTTCTCTTCCCCTTTTCAATTGCTCAAATCAATACCTACCATTATTTGTGACAAGATACTGCATGGTCCAGGTTATAAGAACGGGCATTTTCTGTTGCTGTCTAACGCGGTGCCTGCCAAAGGTTTTACTCGGGTTTGGTCTGGTAACAGCTCATCCATCGGCCCGGTGGCCTGGCCACTACTAATCTCTACTACCCTGTGCTCTTGATTCCCCGGTGCCGACGACGAAACAACACTTACTTAATTGCCCCGCACAAATCAGCAGTACAGTACACCAGCCAAAGGCCAAGCATGTTCCAAACCAACTGACCACCGTCGCGTTGCACCGATGACAAATGAATCTGTTACTACCTAACCACGCAGCGAAACTTCGCAAGCACTTCACAGCGACGACACAAAGGGAATCAAATGCGTGTGAATTATGCGCCTGAAATTAACAATTGGTTGATAACATCATGCTTAATCCTCACGAAAATCGCACTCTTTCCGCGTTTTCGCATCCCGCGCGGCGCATAATGAATGCGGCCATGAGCCCGATCAGATTAAGTAATCGCCGAGGACAGCTACCAGGCTGCACCCAACACATGCCCGGATGCTGATTGCGAGTTAAGCTTGGTCGTTATTTCACTGATACCATCATGCAAAATTCCATGCAGGATTTCATTTTCCAGCTCAGGATTCGGGAGGAAAGAAGGAGGGATATTTGACTTGTGCAGTCAGGTCCAATCATGCCTTTGCCTGCTGGCCCCCTCTACGAAACGAAACTGGAGCCGTATCCTCTGTGCCGTGACCTAGCGCTGATTAAGCTTCACGTTCTTCCTCTTTTTTTTTTCCCATCCCGCTTGTGGTATCCTTTTTGGCACCACTGGCGTCTCTGTCATGGACAACTCGGACCTTGATGGCGAGAAACTCCAAGCCCGGAAGCCCATCACTCTCCCCGGATCGGCTGATTATTAGTGCGGCGCGCCGAGTCATTTTCATAGCCCTGCTTCCTCCTAACAACAAGCATTCCGGATCAAATCTCCCACGTAGTACCATATCCATTCATTTCTCATTTTCCTCCATTCTTAATAAATCATAAAAGATTCATGTTAAATATGTGCTTTTTTAAAACAAAAAACCTAACCAAGCAAACCGTCTTCAGAAAGCTAGAACCCAGGACAAACGTCTTCAGAAATCACTGCATTTTATTTTTTTTGCATGGTCAGGGGGGGCAGGAGAAACATATCCCGTACATCGGCAGTGTTATTAAGCCTTCCCTTCAGATGTGCGCGAGGGATAAAAACTCCCCCCTGATCTACTCCACCTGGTGGTATAGTACACAAAGTTTATCATTGGACATGTGGACAGGCTCCTGAATCTAAGCTCCGTGTCTTGCTAAAACTGAAAGGTACTACTGAAATACTAAATACTACTGCTACTACTGCACTCCAACTATCACTGCTACTAATTAGCAGCCATCATTCACGTTGATTTTGCTTGTAAACTTCTGTTGTGTATGTTTCTGAATTTTTTATCTACTCGCCGGCTCTGCTGTTGAGTAGTCTGAGGAAAGCATGGGGAGGTAGAAAAAGAAGAGGGGGTGGGGGAAAGAAAGCAACGGAGAGGCAGGAAGGCAGCGCAGGTGAGCTGGAGGAAAGGGGTCAAAGTCTGAAACAGCCTCGCATCGCCTCGCCTCGCCTAGGGGCATGTGGGGCGCTTGCTTTCCTACCCGTACCCGGTGTCTGCACACATCATTTGGCTTAGATTCCTTTTTATTTATTTTTTTCATCTTTTGCCATCTTGGTTTGGGAGGCCATTATCTTTTTTGCCTTCTTGATTGTCTACAACCTTGCTGATGTTTTCTATGCTACGACATGATTCTGTTTTTTTTTTTAATTTTCCTTTCTTGAATAGGTGCCATATCAGAGAGTAATCTGAACATTTCCTCTACTTTATACTATGTTGTTAAATTGAGGTTTCGGATTGTAATGAGTGTGACATGTGATTTGGTGCCGTCCATTTATAACAAAATTTGTTTCCAAGCGCTTTCCACATTCCTAGCATTTGTGTTGACATCATGTGATGCACCTTGTCTGCTAACACACTGAGACATTTTCTTCTCTCATAAAACCAGAAAAAATCCAGCACGCAGGGGCCAACTACAGGTCACCCTGGCCTGCATCTTATGTAACTTTTTCATGACCCAACCCATTGCCATACAGTAGTAAAAACTGGATGTAAAACACATGAAGAAAACTAGCAACTACGTACCACTAAAATAAGTTTATCTTATAACCTTTTTAGGTTAGAGAAACTCATTATACAAGTTGCTATACTACAAGCTGCAAAAGTGCCAAGCACTAGACTATTAATAGATAAGCACTGCTTAATCCACATCCATAAGAGTAGGAATAATTCTATACTATAGTTTACACAGTGACAGAGAAGTAAACAGCGGGTCACAGCTAAGGTAAACACAAGCAACAGAGCAACCACTTGTAACTTTCCAGTCTGTACGGGACACCTCTCTCCCCTCTCGCCGTTATTATTACCATCCATCCCCTCCCGTTTCCAAAAATTTGGCCTTTCTCAGAGCACATCTCCTCCACCCCCACCCCCACCTCCCAGACCTCTCTCACACCCACGCGCAGGCGCTCCAGCCCTCCAATGGCCGCCGCTGCCGCCCCCCGCCGCTGCTCCCAACCCTAACCCTAGCCGCAGCCTGTTTCCACAGCCCGCATCCATGGCCGCGCTCCACGTTTTCTTGCTTCTGCTGGTGTTCGGCGGCGGCGGCGGCGGCGCCAGAGTCGACGACGTGTCCGCGCTGCTCGAGTTCAAGAAGGGCATCTCGGACCGGCGGCGCGACCCGGTGCTGGGATCCTGGTCGCGGCCGGACGCGCCTGAGGCCGGCGCCGGCGGGGCGCGTGCCCCGCGCGGTGGCGCGGCGTCGTGTGCGACGGCGGCGCCGTCGTCGCCGTCGCGCTCGACGGCTCGGCCTCGCCGGGGAGCTCAAGGTGGGCACGCTCGCCGGCATGCGCGGCCTGCAGAACCTCTCCCTCGCCGGCAACGCCTTCTCCGGCCGCCTGCCCCCCGCCATCGGCTACCTCTCCTCGCTGCGCCACCTCGACCTCTCCGGCAACCGCTTCTACGGGCCCATCCCCGGCCGCCTCGCCGAACTCTCCGGCCTCGTCCACCTCAACCTCTCCTACAACAACTTCACCTCCGGCTTCCCCACCGATGGGATCCGGGAGCTCCAGAACCTGCGCCGCATCGACCTCCGCCGCAACTCCTTCTGGGGCAATGTCAGCGATCTGCTCGCCGAGCTCCGCAACGCCGAGCACATTGATCTCAGCGACAACCAGTTCACCGGGGCCGTCGATTTGGAGCTGGCCAGCCTGACCAGCATCGGGAACACGGCCAGGTACATGAACCTCAGCCACAACAGGCTGGCCGGCGGCTTCTTCAGGAACGAGACCGTGGGGGCGTTCAAGAACCTGGAGGTCCTTGATTTGAGCAACACCGGGATCGCCGGGATGGTTCCGAGGCTCGATTCGTGGTTCTCACTGTCGGTCTTCAGGGTGGCCGGTAATGGCCTCTTTGGGATGATGCCTGAGACACTCCTGCATAATTCGATGCGGCTTCTCGAGGTCGATCTCAGCCGGAACGGCTTCTCAGGTATCTCTCCCTTTTCCCAGTGAGTGAATGAATACATATATTGTTGAATTGTCACGATCTGCTAGTAGCATGAATCTTAACCCAAGTTGGAATAGTGGTGATGTTGGCTACCTGTTCCTTGAACTTTGGATGCCTTGCCAATGCTGATGCCCAGTGAGCTCCCACAGTGTTGTTGTACTTGGATCACAAGCACCGAGTTAGGTGCTTAGCATTGGTGGCATTCGCAACGCAAATGTTTCTAATGCCGGCAAATTCCTCGTGCACAGATTCTTTGCTGCATCTTGAATCTGGACATGTCTGTTTGCTTGGAGGATTCCATGAGCATACCAAACATTTGGCTCTCGTGTGAATTTTGCATGTCGTTTTCTGCCAAAAAAATTGTCGCGACTCGGAAAATCATGACATTTGCATTTGCATGCTGATGACCAGCAACCGTTTGCTCGCATGCATGACTAGCCTATACCTTATTTTAACTTCTTTTTTTGGTCTTTTTCGCGTGGGTGGTTTACAAGATGTCATGCTAGCAATAAATTTTATAGAAGTGTGGACTAGTATTAACCCCGAAAAAACTGATTGACTCTTGCATGCTTAGGAGGAAAATTGTCATGTTGACGCTTCGTTTCTTCCGTGCTAGACTTGTTCCTGGATCTATTCCAGCTAAGTAGCTAATATGACTTTATGCAATGCGACTATTTCAGTGCTATCACAACAGATCGTATGCTATTGCAAATATATAGGGACAGCTTTCATGACTAGTGAGCATGCAGTAGTTTCGAACTTTGAATAATTGCCATATGTCTACAGCTGTAATTGACTTGTGTGCCTTGTAATTTTGCAGGATCAGTGCCAGTTGTGAACTCTACGACTTTAAAAATGTTGAATCTCTCTTCGAATGTGCTATCAGGTTCATTACCAGCCACTGTTGGCAAGTGTGTCTCAGTTGATCTGAGTGGGAACCTGCTTTCTGGGGAATTAGCTATTTTGCGTTCTTGGGATAGCGTAGTGGAGGTGATTGACTTGAGTTCAAACAAGCTGGAGGGGAGCTACCCGAATGATGCCTCTCAGTTTCAGAACTTAGTTACCCTGAAGTTGCGGAACAATTCGTTGAAGGGATCTGTCCCTTCAGTGTTGGGAACCTATCAAAAGCTATCTTTCCTTGATCTCAGTCTGAATGCACTTGGTGGCCCTGTTTTGCCTGTTTTTATTCTGTCGCCTACTCTTACAGTGTTGAACCTTTCTGGAAACAACTTCTCTGGGACTATTCCATTTCAGAGCCCTCATTCAACAGAGTCCATAATGCTATCTTCTCAACCTTCTCTCAAGATTGTTGATCTGTCCAGCAATTCTTTATCTGGTCAGTTGCCACCAGAAATTTCTAACCTGCAAAGACTTGAGTCCCTTACTCTTGCGATGAACGAGTTGTCTGGCGAGATACCAGATGAGATAAACAAGCTTCAAGGATTGGAGTATCTTGATCTATCTCACAATCACTTCAGTGGCAGAATTCCTGATATACCTCAGGCTGATTTGAAGATGTTCAATGTATCTTACAATGATCTACGAGGAACTATTCCTAAAAGTCTTGAGAAGTTTCCCATAACTTGCTTTAGACCCGGAAATGACTTTCTAATTTTCCCAGATGGTCTGCCTGCTCCAAATAATGGCGATGGTGGACTTGCACAGAGTCGAGCGTCTCAGTCTCATGGACATAAGGCTGGTGTTAAAGTTGCAGTCATAGTTGGCTGCATTGGAGGTGTCTTGCTCGTGATCTTCATAGTATTGGCAATCTATGTGGTGAGGTCTCAAGAGCTTTGTGGAAGAAACGGATTTAGAGGCCAGATTACTCTCAGAGATCTAAAGCTGGGGAAATTAAGCCGTCCAAATTTATTCAAGAGTCCAAAAGATAATGTCATTCCAACCAAGACAAGTTTCTCAAATGACCATCTCTTAACATCTGCAGCTCGATCAATGTCTGCTCAGAAAGAGCTATTGGCTGAGGCTGCTGTTGAATATGGATATGCTGATCCAAAGGAAGTCGTTGAATCTACAAGCTCTGGTGTGACTGAGACCTCAGCTGCAGCATCTGTTCAGGAGTCTTCTCCTCGGTCTGCGTTGCCATCATCACCACATTTTCTTGATTCTAGATTCCATGAGGAACCTGTGACTTTTGAAGTGTATTCACCAGACCGGTTGGTTGGAGAGTTGATTTTCCTAGACAACACCTTAGTTTTCACAGCTGAAGACCTGTCCCGTGCTCCAGCAGAGGTTCTTGGAAGGAGCAGTCATGGTACAACGTACAAAGCAGCACTACAAAGCGGGCATGTCCTGACAGTGAAATGGTTGCGTGTTGGTCTTGTAAAGCATAAAAAGGAGTTCACTAAGGAGATAAAAAGGATTGGCACCATCAAGCATCCGAATATAATTTCATGGAGAGCGTTCTATTGGGGGCCGAAGGAGCAAGAAAGATTAATTATTTCTGACTATGTCAATGGCGATAGCTTGGCACTATACCTTTATGGTAACTATCTCATGCTCATTTCCTTTGAATCTGCATCCTTTGGAATTATTCCTTGTTAGTTCGATATACTTTGCTTGCTAGCAATGAAATATTTCTCACTCTCATCATCTCCAAAATTGTTCTTGCTGCTATTTGTTCATATTGTCATCATTGGATATGCGGGATGTAATTCCCAAGTCATTCATTTCTGCATACTGATCATTTTCTTCTGTAATTACTTGCTGAAAATATGACGTTGCCTGTGCAGAGTCGACTCCTAGAAGATACTCGCGCCTGTCAGTCTGTCAACGGCTCAAGATTGCAATTGATCTGGCCCGTTGCCTCCAGTTCCTACACCATGAGAAGGGCCTGCCTCATGGCAACCTGAAGCCCACTAATATATTCCTGACCGGTCCTGACCTCTCTCCAAAGCTGGTTGATTACTGTCTACATCGGTTCACGACTCCAAGCGGCATTGCGGAGCAAATACTGAATTTAGGAGCATTGGGGTACCGAGCCCCAGAGCTGGCAAACACGGCCAAGCCTACACCATCGTTCAAGGGCGACGTGTACGCGTTTGGCGTGGTCGTCCTGGAGATGTTGACGCGGAAGAGCGCGGGGGACATCATCTCGGGCCAGTCGGGCGCGGTGGACCTGACAGACTGGGTTCAGATGTGCAACAGGGAAGGGCGGGGGACTGACTGCTTTGACCGGGACATCGCCGGGTTGGAAGAGTCGCCGAGGGTGATGGACGAGCTGCTCGCCATCTCCCTCCGGTGCATTCTTCCTGTAAATGAGAGGCCTAACATGAAGACTGTCTGCGACGATTTGTGCGCCATAACAGCGTGAGCTTCCCCGTGTTTTTTTCTTTCTTTCATCAGTTCACCAGTGTACATGTAACCGATTTTTCTCGTCGTCGTGGTGCATCCCAAATCTTTTTTCTGTGGGTTTTCCAGAGCCCTGTAGCCAGGGTTTGTTTGATTGGTGACTCTTAGTGTAAAAAGAGGATTTGATCCCGTCCGTCCATTGATTGATTGATACCATTGCCATCTTGTCTTCTCCTTCCTTCCCCTGTTGGTATCCACTCGTCAATTTTCTTTTCTTTCTGTGCAGAATCGGATCCTGTGATGATCTGTGAAGTGCACAGCGTTGCCCATGTTACCCAGCACAGTTGCTGCTGCAGCTGCATGTGTTGATCTTCTCTTTCTTGTGTGAAGTGAAGTTACTCTGCTCTGGCCTTTGGGTTTTAAACATGGCACATGGTGGTGGTCTGGGGCGGCTACAGCTTGTGCCTGATGCCTAGTGCCCTCTGTAGCAACCAAACTGGCGCGTGATTTATTGCGTTGGCGCCGGCCCATCGCCTCTGCGGCGCTTCAATGTTCGCTGTGGAGAGACAGGCAGCGCCATGTTCTCTTCTCCCAGGCCGGTGCGCTGTCTGATCAAACCGTCGAGAGCAGCCGTGCGGCGGCGAGCTAGCCCGGTAGACGGCGGTGGTGCCGCCACCGGAGTCGTCGTCGCACGGTGAAATCGGCGGCCGGGCCGGTGGGGGTTGCGAGGTTTGGCTCCGAATCGAGCATCTGGAGGAAGATTTTGGTCCTTGGGCCGGGCATGAATGATTTTGCTTCGGAAAATTCAGAACGCCTGCTGTGGTCCTATGTCTGCACACCACATGGGATGGGACGCGCGGATGCAACTGCTGGTGATTGGCTGATCGCCCGGTATTAGCTGCTCGAATTCGAATCCGTTGCGTGCGAAGGTTCGGCTGGGTCGATTGATTGATGGCTCTGTCGATGCAGGTTCGGCTGGGTCGATTGATTGATGGCTACGTCACCGTGAATGTTCCCTGTTGCGAGACGGAGTGAATTCCGGCCACCCGAGTAAATGACGTGGGCGAGCTACACGCCATGAATGCGGCGGTCGCGAGCACGTACTACCACCACTCCTCCGCTGCTGCCATGCCATGCCATCCTATTAATCTGCCATCGGTCAGGGTTGGATAGTGTGCCCCTCCGATCCGTCGCTGGCAGGCTCGTCGGCCAAGTGAATCGATGGAACGCCAGAGGTAATGAAGATCGTCTGATGAGCGCACAGTTTTTTTCCTTTTTGCTTGCACGTTTTTCTTATACTGGTTCCGAAGCTGTACTTGCCGTTGACATGGAATGAAACAGCGTAGAAGTTTCAGGCTTTATGGATGCAGCGGATACAACGTGGAATCAACACCTGCTGCGATCACATATGCTGCCTGAATGATTCACTGACTGATCAAATGATCTGGAGTACAACCAAATATCAAACAAGTAGTAGTACTCACCCCGATCCATATTACTTGTGGCTACTTCCATACAACTTTAGAGGGAGTAACTAATTTCTTATTACAACTTGAAAGATTAGTACCCGATGCGAACCTGGCCAATGTGACCGCTTGGTGGACGACGGGCTGACCCGGAATCTCGAAGACGGACATACCAAAGTTTGACGGCATCGTGGCTTACTCCCTCCGTCCGGTGAAAAGTGTACACATAGAAATTTTAGGACAAATTATGAAGTGGGGTAAAAAAGTGCATTGGAAAGTGCAAGCCATCATCTCTCTTCTCTTTTATTACCCAACCCTCAATAAGTTAAGTGCATGTAAAAATTAAGAAGACCATGCATAAAATGTTATTAGTCTTGATTACCGTGTGATGAGAGAGAAACGTTTTTTCCTACTTTAAAGTGCATTGAAAAAAATAAAAATACACTCTTTTATGAACAAATTTCAAAATCAAATATATACTCTTTACCAGACGGAGGGGGTACACCACATATGACAGATGTGGAAGGATAGGAATGATCGTTTCGTCAACCTTCAGTATTGACGTGTACCGTGTTCAGAATCAAAGAAGCTATTCGCACGCGAGAGACAACTTTGCTAGGATAGTCCATGCTGATGGCAGCTAATTGCGCTCATTACTGTGTAGAGTTTGGCTCAAACATTGTTACTTTTCTCTCTCCTACTAATATAATTGACGGCGCTCCCTCTCGGCAATACGGTGTGTTCGACGCAGAGCAAATTCACGAAGATTAATTTAAACCTGAAATCTTAAAAGTGCACGCGCACTCGCTGGAGAGAAGGAGCGGCCGCTTTGTCACTTGCGTGCGTATATACATGTTTTGTCTGCTAGTGCATGTGAGTACTAGCATTAAATGCGGTCAGACTTATCACATGTGAGGAAGAAACAGATCCACGTCTATTTATTTCGGGTTTTCCAATTTTTTAAAAGTCATATCTTTCAAACCATGCGTCGAAATTCAGAAAATTCAGATCCGTCTTCACCGTTGGATTTCTCGTGACGAGATCTTTGAAACTAGATCCCACATGGATATGTTTCGTCAAAATTTTTTTGATGCCAACTTTCGTGCTGTATGGTGCAACTAGTCTACTGTCCAGACCAACTACCTAGTAGTTGTTGTACAACTCTGATCCCTACTCGTGGATACGTAGTTTTTCACTGTTGGCACACCCTACCCCCACCTCCCCTGCAAGCGATATGTTCAACTTAGTCTATTATTCAAGCCAACTGCCTATTAGTCAATGTGCAATTCCTCCCCCTTTCTATTTGTGGACATGTATTTTCAGTTGGCGGGGGCAACAAACAGAGTTGCACATAGTCTACTAGGTAGTTGGCCAGGGGTAATATACGAAGTTGCACATCTCATAGGCAGGGATAGTTGAATGGTAAAACATTGACATTCATGAGGGTAGTAAAAAGTTGCATATAAACAGAGTGCTAAAGTTGCAAAACTCACTAGGGGGATGGGGTGAGGTGTGTGCTAGCAGGGAAACTACACACTATTAGGTTGTTGGCCAATGCAGCAAACACATCCACGGGCAGGGGAAAGTTGCAGATCAACTACTATGCAGTTGGCCTGGGCAACAGACGGAGTTGCACATCTCATTGGAAGGAGGTAGTTTGGCACCATCATTGAAAACTGCGCGTTTAAGGTATAGGAGAAAAGTTGCACATCTCTGTCAGTGAGTAGCACACCGACGGCTAGGCAGTTGCACAAAACAGGGAGAAAATTGCACAAATTTTTTTTCTTCAAAACGTAGCCATACGGGATCTAGTTTCGAAGAACATGCCACGAGTGTTCCAAAAGTGAAAACGGATCTTAATTTCGATACGCGATTTGAAAGTTATAGTTTTTTAAAAATTTGAAAACCCGAATTAAGTGCGTTCATATTTTCACGTGGATGTTTTGCAATTAATTTTTATTTATATCATGTTCACACCTATTTACTTTTCCTAATATGAATTAGGGAGACAAAATATTTCCTGTTTTGGCCGGCCACTACGGAGCGCTAGCGGGCCAACGGCCACCCGCTAGACGCGTCCTAATTTAAAAGCCCACTATCCACTTATGCTTTTTTTTAAAACAAGCTACTTTCTCTGATCCGTATTACTTGTCGTTTAAATAGATGTATCTAGATGTATTTTAATGATAAGATATATCTGCTTGAGCGACAAGTAATATAAATTAGAGGGAGTATCCACTTATGCTTTCATTCTCAAATTTATTGCCGAGCTAGAGGTGATGCACAAAAGCAAGCCTCCGTGCACTGGAGAGGGACGACACCCACTGGTGGAGCTTCAGACAGGCCAGATGGGCCATGGCCCGCCCAGCCATAGCGAGAACAGTGAGGGATTAATACCATATTGGGCCCATGAGAGGAGAAATAGTGGGCTTTTCTTTGTACTGGCCCGTCTAGATTGGACACTGTACGTCTACCACTGACGACACCCATGAACCAACACCTGGACCTGTCCTTCAGGAGCGATCGTAAAATTCAATTAGACATAGGTGTTTCAAGATAAGGGGTAAATGGAGTTGCAGCCGCAATTTGCAGAGATGCCGAAGGGCGCGATTTTGTTTATGAAGGCTGTTGAACCATGAATACTAGAAGAAGGAACGGCATGCGGTGAAGGGCTTTCGCTAGCACTGGATTTATATATAAACATAGTTTTGATCTCTTCGGATGTTTGCAACTGATCAATAGCCTCAAGTTCTCGATAAATCGTTGGACATTACTACCTAAAAAGAAGTGCATAATATGCTTTCACACTACCCTCAAGGACACTGCTGTCAAAGAATAATTTGCTGAGTATTACTGCCTAAAAAGAAGGTGTTTTTCTTAGGGGTACTAGTAATTATGTACGTGCAATGCACGTATTAGGTAGGATATTAGTGGCAGATTATATTAGGTAGGTATGTTTGTGGCATATTATATTAGGTAAGATATTAATTGCTTTCTTCGCGGGAATGGTAAGATATTAATTGCTTTCTTCACGGGAATGATAAGATATTAATTACATGGCAGATTTTATGGGATAGCATTGAGTCTAAACATGTTTATAACCAATGGCATTGGTGGGTAATTAGAGCGTTAAACGTGTTTGGTGCTCAACATTGGAGCAATTTGAACCGCTAGATCACATTATTTAACGGTTGAGATGGTTTGGATCTGCCCCTTTGGGTCTTTTTATATTGGTATAGATAATGCAGTTTTATTGCTCAAAATCCACATGATCTGGGATACAAAAGGGATCATGGGTTGGACCAACAAAACGTGTTGCCCCTAATCGATTGAATGCGAGAACTTGGCAAACTATCGATAGCTCTGCCTTCAAAGGAAAATAAAATAAAATTAAACATTTGAGACCTCCTATGAATCTCCCTAATAATGCTCTCATATTGACTTCCTTTATATCCTTGACAATCTATTTAGATTCTGAGGCTACAAAAAAAATTTGGAATCATAAAATCCTACGCTAAAGATAGTGCCTCTCGACACCCCACGGCTTCCAAAGTTGTTGCGTCCTTTATGCCATGAACTACCAGTGATGAGTTGCCGATGTAGTTTCCTCCTTCATATAGGCATATAACCGCCGCCGATCCCCTCGCCCAATTTCTTGTCGTGGTCGTGTCCACATGTATTTTGATAAAACTTGGTGGACGTGCCTTCGGTCTTACTACTGCCCTGCCCGGGGTTACAGTGGTTCTAGAGCTCCTCACCTGGTCCATATTCAGTTTATCAATGAACCTACATATGAACAAATGTGTGGCCGACTGGCTCTCGAAAATCTCATCATGAATTGCTTTTCTCCGTGCCGACCAGATGGCCCATAGTGTAACAACCAGTCTCACAAAAGAAGCATGCGATAATGTGTCTATCATCGATAAAATCAAACTGTCTGGCACCTGGTTCAACTGTCCCATATAGATGTTCAGCTAGCTCTCCGTCAACCAAAGCCCACACGCATCTACCCATCGAACACTCTAGCAAAGAGTGTCACCAAGAATTCTCCGTGCCATACAAACCACATGTGCTCGTAGTTGACACATTCCTGTGAGCTCTAACATCTTCCATGGGGAGAGAATGTTTCGCCAATCGCCATAAGAACATTCTTATTTTACCTGGGACCGGAGTTTTCCACAATAGTTTCCATGAATCCGAGTCACGATCCATACTAGTGAAGGAAATATGCCCTAGAGGCAATAATAAAATTGTTATTTATATTTCCTTATATCATGATAAATGTTTATTATTCATGCTAGAATTGTATTAATCGGAAACTTAGTCCATGTGTGAATACATAGACAAACAGAGTGTCACTAGTATGCCTCTACTTGACTAGCTCGTTGAATCAAAGATGGTTAAGTTTCCTAGCCATAGACATGAGTTGTCATTTGATTAACGGGATCACATCATTAGAGAATGATATGATTGACTTGACCCATTCCGTTAGCTTAGCACTTGATCATTTAGTACATTGGATGATACCCCGCGCGTTGCTGCGGCAAATTATGATTATAAATTGATTAAAAAATTAACATATGACTATATAATATCAAAATGGATAGTTCATGGTTGTGGATGGCAGCAGGAATAATAAGTGAACAACCGTATAGATCCTGGCAATGTGAAAACAAATGGCATTGATAATGTATCATTGTCACGGAGTTCAATTCCAGGCTGAAAGTGCAATATTGCACTAAAGTGTTTTTGACATTGATGACAACTTCATTTGTGTTTCTAACCACATGCTCTAAGTGTTAACAACCCCGATTAAGCTAAAAGTGAAGCATGGATGGTTATTTCCTCTCTTATTGGAAAAAGGAAAAGTGGTGCGCTCAAGAAAACAAGAGTACCTTAAAGTTTTCTTGTTTCTTGAGTCCTTAGGGCAGCCGCACTATTAAGAGGGGGTGCATCATAAAAACATCCGGGGAATCAACTTACCTTCTCACACTGATCTGAAAATCCTAGTGCCAAGTTTCTATTCAGGCCGGAACTTCCGGGACGGCCAGAACTTCCGGGACCGAATGTAAAGGCGGGTCGAGGAAGCTTCGGTACCAGAGAAACTGCACCTTTTCGTGCAATCTCTCTGTGTAGCACGGAACCTCGCCGGACCCTGGCCGGAACTTCCTTCGCCCGGAAATTCCGGGGTGGCCGGAACTTCCGGGCACCGGAATTTCCGTCCCCTGTTTCAGCAGCTTCCGGGGTACTACTGTGTGGTGCAAACTCTCTATGTAGCCCGGAACTTGTCCGGAACTTGGCCGGAACTTCCGGGGTCTGGAACTTCAGTCTGTAGCCGGAACTTCCGGGCTACGCAGAAATCTGCTTCCAACGGCCAGATTTCACCCCACCTATAAATAGTCTTCTTCTTCCTCACGAAGGTGTTGACAACTCCATTTCTCTCACCTCCATTTTTAGACCTCGATTTCTTGGAGATCTCCCTCCTTAGCCAACCAAAGCTCTTGATCTTTTGAGAAGCGAAGGAGAAGTGCTCGATCTACACATTCACCAAAGCGAAAGTTGATCCCCCCTTGTTTTTGTGGTGCTTGTTGTTACTCTTGGAGGTTGGAGACTCCTAGGCGGTAGGAGTGCTCCGGCGAGGAATCGACCATTGTGATTTCCCCCGGAAAGTTTGTGAGAGTTTGGAGACCACCCCAAGGTCTACCACTAGTGGTTGAGAAACGCCTTCATGGTGTTGTCTCAAGGAGAGAATAGGGTGAGCCTTCGTGGCGTTGCTGTGCCTTCGTGGTAAAATCCACCTCTCTAAACGGTGACGTAGCTTCCCTCCAAGGAAGTGAACATCGGCATACATCCTCGTCTCTTGGAGTTGCGGTTATTCCTAACCCTAACTCTCTACTTGTGGTTACTTGTCTCTTAGCACTTACTTATATCATCTTGTGCTTGCCTACTCATATATTTGTGTCACTTGTTTATCTTGCTTAGCTCGTTAGTATCATACTTGCAATTGTTAGGCTCACTTTCACTTTCCGCATTATTGCCTAAAATTACTTAGTAACAATTAAAATTTGTAATTGTACCTATTCACCCCCCTTAGGTCCATCTCGATCCTTTCAATTGGTATCATAGCCTCGTGCTCTATTCTTGTGGCTTAACCGCCCTAGAGCGAGATGAACCCCGATGGGACTCCCCTTGTTGTAGATCCGAAGGATAAATGCGAGGCTTCTTCTGAAGTCAAGACCTTTACTTCCGAGGATCTAGAACGGCCCCTTGCTAAGCAAAAGGAGGAGCATGATGCTTCTCTTAAGGCCTTGGTCCAAATGAGGATAGCCACGTTGTCCACGGTGCTTGCACTACTTTTGGGTGGTGCGGCTTCGAGGCCAACTGTGCCTACTCCGTCAGTTGGTCAACAACCTCCTAGCAATGAACACTCCAGTGTTCCTTGGCTTTATGCAAGACCCCAAGTTGAGAAACCGAAATATAACCCTCAAGGCAAACCTCCTTTACTTGATGCCACTTCCGATTTTGCCTTGTGGAGAGTTGCTATGCAGGATCATCTTCGATATGGAAATGATGAGATGCTGGAGATCTTGGAGTATGATTACCATGTGGTTGATCCAAAGAATCCTACACCGAGAGAAATTTATGACAAGAATATCAATGACACTGTAACCATGTGTATAAGGAGAGGTATGGTTGAAAAGCAAAGGAGACCTTTCATACACATCACAAGTGCCAAGGAACTATAGGAAAGTATTATAAGATCCAAGACCGGTACCTCCACCCTCCGGAGTGCTCAATATTAAATTGCCAAGGGGCAATTGCAAAAATTTTGTATGGAGAAAGGTGAAACTCCCAATCAACTCCTTGAGCATCTCATGACTCTCACCGCGGATATTGAGTCGTGTGAGTGTGACAAGACACAAGATGGATTCAACATGACTAAGCGATTCCTTGTGGACAAGTTGCTCCATGCTCTTGCTCCATATCACCATAAAATGGTATGCACTACAAGAAAAAGACACATCCGTGACATTTTGGGCCGAACGAAATTTTTTTGTGTCATACATATGACACTTCTATGACGATAATTGTGACAAAACCCGGTATCATCATAGATGTGGTGGGCTCCTACTTCTATGACAAAAATCATGACAGAAAATGGGCTTTTCGTCTGGCGGGCGGAGACGCAGCTACATGACATTCTTTGGGCCGCCCATGACGGAAAAACCATGGTAGAAGCGAGGGGAGAAAATTTTGGGAGTTGCGGTTACGGTGGGAGGTCGGGGCGGCGATGTGCGTTCTCTCGTACGCATGCAGGTATTGGCTCTAATCAACCCGATCGAGGCGTTGGGCTCTAATTGAACCCGGCGACAGCTCAGAGGCTACGCGTT
Source organism: Aegilops longissima (assembly GCA_021605205.1). NCBI lineage: Eukaryota > Viridiplantae > Streptophyta > Magnoliopsida > Poales > Poaceae > Aegilops > Aegilops longissima. Next base: position 262,818 of record JAHIAM010001542.1, read on the forward strand.
CATCGAACCCGAGCGATCGATCGATGGCTGTTAACTAAACCCGATGGAGCGATTCTTCACCTCGCCGCTAATCAAGCCGATCGATTGGATGAGCAAATGGCGTTGCGGGGGGTTGGATGAGCGATGGCGGTGGCGTTGCCTCTGGATGAACAAGACCCGGTGGTGTGGAGGCTGGATGAGCGAGACTGTGGAGGGTGGCCGTGGAGGGTGGTTGAACAGGAACCCGTGGTGTGGAGGGCTGGATGAGTAGTAGACGGTGAAGGGCTGGATGAAAAGTAGACGGTGGAGGGGTGGTTGAACAGTAGCCGGTGGAGTAGCGCGCGGTGGAGGCTGGAGGAGGTCGACGGTAGCCCGTGGAGGCTGGAGGAGGTCGACGGTGGAGATGAACAGATCCGTGGAGTCCTGTTTTGCGCACGCCACACCCTCCCGATGAACAGGGACCCGTTTGACCGAAGCGCCCAACACAAGTCCGTTTTGGTCCAGATTGCGGTATGCCACACCCCTCCCGATCAACAGGACCCCTGTTTCGATCGTAGGAGGTCCGTTTCCTCCGTTTTGCGGTACGCCACACCCCTCCCGATCAACAGGACCCCGTTCCGAACGTAGGAGGTCTGTTTCCTCCGCTGTGCGGTACGCCAGGCCTCGTTTCCATCGCCTATTCCGTCCAAGCCCTCTTGATGAACACGACCATCCATTCCATTCCGACCCAGCCGGTTGGCTCCCCATGAACACAACGACGATGCTGCTCTCTGTTCCGACCAAGCCATGTACGTATGCGCAAGTAGGCGTTCGAGACACTACCCGTATGTACGTACGTGGCCGTATTTTCTTTCTTGCACCCTGGCCACTGTACGTACGTGTACATGCTACGTGCGCGCCTCTACATCGACACGTGCGCGCCTCTACTACGACACATGCGCGCCTCTACGTCGACCAGTATGTACGTACACGTTCGCGACTAGAATGACAACGCTACATACGCTTCGACCAGGTGGGTCCCGACTGTCAGACACTTCCTTGCCTGCGAAGATGTAGCTAGTGGGTCCCAGCAGTCAGAGGCGAATCATTTTGTTTTTTTGCCCGGACGCACTTCCTTGCGTGCGAAGATGTAGCTGGTGGGTCCCAGCAGTCATGAGGGAAATGTTTTTTCACGAAATACGGTGGCCCGTCCGGTGGGTCCCGGCTGTCAGGTGGAGGAATCATTATTTTCCGTGTAATAAGGAGGTACATCCTTGCTGCGGTCGTGGACCCAGCTGTCAGCCTCTCGACGTACAGTCCACGTCCGATGGAAGTCGTTCCTTGACCACGTTGACCACGCCGCGCCGAGAGCATCAGGGCGGTGGACGACGACGAGGCCTAGGAAGGGGATGATGCGGAGCCGGTGAAGACGCGATATTGGATGCCCATGCGGAGAGGAGTATGAGTATTCACTCGTTCGGCTGCGGTGTGAGGCTGCCGTCGCTGCAGGGCCCGGCCTAAGGTGGGAATAGTAGGGGGCGGTGAGGCCTCCGTGGCAGCACAGCTGGCCACGGGAGGCAGGAGCATGCGACACGACCGGCGCTGCTTTGGGCGGCTTGAGCAAGAAGATCAGAGGTTGAAGAAGCACTACGGCCGTTGGATGGACATCGTACGGTCACTGGAGCTAGAATCGTTCATATTGACTAAGTTGACAAAGCCCTCCGTCCCCATCAACTTAGTAGGCCCATAAGCCAGCTTCCCACCAAGGTGAGTCCCAGCTAGCATGAGGAGTATTCATTTTTTTGTGCGTAATAAAGGGGCACTTCCGGTGGGTCCGAGCTGACAGCGGGGGGAAAGTTTTTTTTTCGCGAAATACGGTGGCCCGTCCGATGGGTCCCAGCAGTCAGGGGGGAAACATTTTTTTCGCCAAATAAGGTGGCCCGTCCGGTGGGTCCCTATTTGTCGGTGGAGGAATAATTATTTTTGGCGTAATAAGGAGGCACTTCCTTGCGGCCGCCGTGGACCCAGCTGTCAACCTCTCCATGTACAGTACTTTTCCGATGGAAGCCGGTCGTTGACCACGTTGACCACGCCGCGCCGAGAGCACCAGGGCGGTGGACGACAGCGATGCCTAGGAAGGGGACGACGCGGAGTCGGGGAAGACGCAACAGTGGAAGCCCGTGCGGAGAGGAGTATGAGGGTTCACTGGTTCGACTGCGGTGTGAGGCTGCCGTCGCCGCAGAATAACAGGGGGTGTGGGTGAGTGGAGGGATGGCCTGGCCAGCGGTGGGAGTAGTATGAGGGCGGTGAGGCCTCGCGGCAGCACAGCCGGCCACGAGAGGCAGGAGCAAGCGGCACGACCGGCGCTGCTTTGGGCGGCTGGACCAAGAAGACCAGAGGTTGAAGAAGCACTACGGCCGTTGGATGGACATCGTACGGTCACTGAAGCTAGAATCGTTTATATTGACTAAGTTGACAAAGCCCTTGGTACGCTCCACTTTAGTAGGCCCACAGGCCAGCCTCCGAAACGGTGCGCCCCAGATGTTAGGGGGAGGAATCATTTTTTGGGCGGCCGAAGCTAAGAATATCCGAGATTGAAGAAGAAGCACGACATCCGTTGGATAGACATCCAACGGCCACTGCTGCTAGAACCGTGTGTTCACTATAATAAGTTGACAAAGCCTTGCATACGCGTCAACTTATTTTTTTAGGGGACCCGTCACTTAGTAGGCCCACAAGTGTGTTCCAGAGAACTTATAGTCCATTTGCGTTTTGTAAGAATGTACAACCCTTTTTTGAATTCTAATGGAATTTACAACAACCCATTTACAGTTAGTTAAAAGTACATCCCATTTTCTAGCTAGGACAATGATTAATAATTTCAACCAACCGTTGAAGACAGAATTCAATAAAATTTCCCACATTTTGATGGGATCCGAAATATTTTTATCCTGAAATTTCTAGCCAGATTAAATATAAATTTGTATTACGTAAAAATCCAACGAAACATTGCGCGCGCAACAATGAAAATTTAAGATTTTCAAAATCCATAAATAATATTTTATAAACTAATTTCGTGTTTGGTGCATTTTTTTATAGTTGCTGCCCAGTTTTTATAATTACATCTCATTTATTATTTTTAAAGCCTATTTTCCTGTTAAGCCTAATGCATCCTCTTAGGAAAGATTTGCAACCCAGCGGGGCGGAGAATAACAAGTTGACCTTGCCTGGGTATTCCTCAAAAAGACGTATAGCTGGGCTAGCCATTTTCATCTTCAAAAAAGTAGTATCTGGGCTGGATATCTGGCCTGGGCTAGACGGGCCACAGCCCGCCCAATTAATACCCTGCTCTCCTCTGAACAACAACGAAATCATCGCCAAGAAAAACTCTGCAGTGCTCACGCCTCAAAAACACAAATACTGCTCAAGATGCTTGGCTGTCGGCCGCACCTTGTGCAATTCTCTCGTTTATATTGACTACATAGGTTGACAATGGTGTGGGACCGTGATGCCAGGAAACCAGGAGAAAGCAAAAAAAAATATAGTTGTACATAATAAGGAGGCACTTGCGTACGTACGGCTATGGCCCTAGTGGGTCCCTAGTGTCATCCAGTCAAAATAAAGTCATCTCCTGAATCCTCATGTTTGTTGACCATGTTAATAATGCTCGGCGCCACGACAAGCGCAACAACTCAAAGGACAACGGAGAGGGCCTCGCGGGCCCTATGGAGGTCTGATACAGCGCCCGCTGCTCATTCAGGAAGCCAGGATCATCGGACACCTATGAGCACCTTCGAGAAACTGAGACGGCATGAAACGGTAAGGCCGCGCTTGGGAGCTTTGGTTTATTTCAAACCTGTATTAACATACAAGTGTAATTTACTCGTCATCGGAAGGCCCGAGGTCTGTAAGTAAAACCGGCGGGTTACGCGTGTAATTTGAGAGACCAGTGTATATTTTACGAGCACTGCTATATGGACGACATTACCAGACGATACATGCATGACGTGCGTATCATGCCATCCATGGGCAAGGCTGAAACAGCAGCTAACGGCTGGATTAGCAATCGTCCGAGTGTCGTTCAGCGTTTTTATCATGTGTGAAGTACTTTCGATATTTTACTAGTCGAAATCGACCAACCAAGCGCCTTCGCCCGAGACCATCTTCTTTAATTTACAAGCGTCAGTTTTACAAGCGGTTTTGGTTGGAAAACGACGATCCAATCACGGCCTAATATCATGAGTTGGTCGGAAGATCATATGGTTTCACGTCTAACCTATCCCACATGCGTATAGGCTATGAATGAGGGCCTATTTGGTTCCAAATAAGTCACCAACTTATAAGTCGAAAAGTGAAAAAAGTGACTTATTTTGCCAAACAGACCCGACTTATAAGTCAGCTCAACTTATAAGTCATAAGTTGCTCCACCATAACTTAAAAGTTATAAGTCATCCCCTTTTGCATGGGTCCCACCACCTGCATGATGTTGGTTGGTGTGGGAAGGTGTGTCAGGTGACTTATAAGTCAGGTGACAACCAAACATGTGTGACTTATAAGTCACTGGTTTTAAGTCACCGACTTATAAGTCGGTGACTTATTGAACCAAACAGGGCTCGAAACATCAGACGATGAACTTCTTACGCACGAAAACAACAGAAGAGGATGATCTTCTTAACAAGCAAATCACTGGCATTAGATTGACATGCAAAACAATACGAAGCATTATTCTCAGGAGGCACGGTGAACAACTCGTGATGCCGCTTGCCACAACATTCCAAGCTCAACTTTGCAATCAAACACAAGGCCCGGCATTACATAGACAATATTCGAACAAACTCAACACAGGAATATCTCAGCAGAGTAACTATTTACTTCTAAACTGAACACAGGAATAGGAAAAAACACTCGACGCTGCTCACAGCAAGGGCGTCCCACTCAAAAATATCAAATGCATGTCTTCTGGCTAACATCAATGAGCAAATTTTGACAAGGTTTTCCAATTCCAATATATTAAACTAATGTATTCTTGCTAACATCAATGATTAAACTTTGACAAGCTTTTCCCATTCAAAATATGTAATGCCTATGATCGTGGAGTCCTGTCGCTTCTTGCTAACATCAATGATTAAACTTTGACAAGCTTTTCCCATTCAAAATATGTAATGCCTATGATCGTAGAGTCCTGTCGCTTCTTGTACTTGTTTGGGCACTTTTTGCCCAGGGCACTCCACGTGTTGTTAAATTGCCAATGGTCTCTGCAGACTAGTCATGTCACCGGTGTCTAATATTTATGGCACCGGCTGTAGCAATGGAGGGATTCGGTGCCAAACTAAGAAAAGGTGAAATTGGCACCTCTTTTGGCCTACATAGTGGAAGGCCTAATACTCTGTAAAGCTTATCGGTCATTCCTTCTATAATGTAGCGTAAACAGTGATCGCTTATTTCGCAAAGTGGAGCGACCAACTGGACCCAAAGAACGCAGCAGTTTGCCTTGGACACATTGGCTCCTTTTGTGCAGTTGAACTAAAATCAAGTCGGAATAAAACCGAGCTTTAATTGTGATATCCTGTAAGCAACAAAAGGTATAAGGGAAACAATTATGAGAAATAACGGTTGATGACTTGTACTCCCGTAAGAAAAACATCTCTTGATCTACCTTATCTTAATGGGAAACAAAGCGGAGAGTAGCAATTCTCAATCGGTGTGATTCATTAATATTAACTGAGACATTATCTTAACAATGCCTTGTTTCAACATGTATAAAGAACGAAAAAGCAGAAAAGTATCATTCCTAAAACAATGCGACTGATTCATTTTAACAGAGACATTATCTTAACAATACCTTGGTTAAACATGTAGAAAGAACTACAAAGCAGGATAGTACCATTCCTAACAAGTGTTGCAGTTTTGAACTAAAATTCAGTAGTTAATTAATTTTGAGAGTGGCATTACTTTATTTTACCAGCGGCATTAGATTAACGAAAAGCATAAACAGTTCCAGGGGAGAGTGGGCGCAACAACAGTATGTGCTTCCATCTACTTATAAAGGGGGTGATGCAGAGTTTGTTGTAACAAAGCAACAAGCATCATGTCTGGGTTGGTCCCATTTTTGTTCACTACTTAATGGGAAAAGACAACAATACAATAGCTTCAATTCAACATTTATTTAAAACAGTACCGATACAAGTAGCACAACATCTCAAAGCACACTACACAATCATGTGGATGAAGGCTGTCTTGACCTTTCATGAGAAGACCAGGATAAAATATGAATCTGCCAACACGAATAGGAAATCGAATCTCGTTTTGTGCGGTTGCACTCAAATCAAGCAAAGTGTTCACAGCGTGGCGAAGCAAAATGTAGCAATAGCAACAAGTTGAATAGATATCCCTGTTTAAACAGAGGCAAAAAGGAATCAATTATGGCTAATAAAGGAGGATGAAACATGCGCCACAAAATGGTAATCCCGCCAATCCCTAACAAGTGTTGCAGTTTTGAAATAAGATTCAGAGTTAATTACGAGAGTGGCATCAACCATGGCTTATAAAGGGGTGATGCTGAATTTGTTGTAACAAAGCAACAAGCATCATGTCCAGGTTGGTCCCATTTTGTTCACTACTTAATGGGAAAATACAGCAATACAATATCTTCAATTCAACATTTATTTAAAACAGTACCAAAACAAGTAGCACAACATCTCAAAGCACACTGCACATCATGTGGATGAGACCAAGATTTGAAACAACTCGACACGAAGAGTGGAAACAAATCTCGATCTCCTTTTGTGCAGTTCCACAAAAATTAAGCAAAGTCATCGGTGTGACATTCAAGTTGAACTGCACAAAACACTCTTAAAACATAAGTGTTTCGAGTAGCGAAGCAAAATGTCGCAATAGCAACAAGTTGAATCGATACCCCTGTTTTAACAGAGGCAAAAAAGGAAACAATTACTTGCCGATAAAGGAGGATTAAACAAAGGTGACAGAAAGAAGCATCTAACTTATCTTGGATGGAAAACAAAGTAGGATAGTAGCATTTCTAAAACGGTTGCATTGATTCATATTAACAGAGACATTCTCTTGAAACAACATTCGTTAAAAATGTAATTTACTTTTAACAGTTGCATTGCTTCAATTTTCCGGCAGCATTCTTAGATTAACAACAGCAAAATAGCTGTATGGGACATGCCAGCACCATGTGCGTCCACACGTATAAATGGGTGATGCAGAGTATGTAGCCAAGCAGCATATATGCGTTGGTCCCATATTTGTTCTCTTTGAACCTTTTTCCTAAGTGAGGGCAGCAAATCTAGTCCTGCACAAACTACCCGACCCCCCAGTTTCTTTCCCTTTTCAACAAAGAGATCGGTTCTATGTGTGTACTGGGTTACCCCCTTTTTCCCTTTTCGACCTACAAAGCGGCTGGATAGCCAGTCTATACTACTTTCCGCCCCTCCTTTCCTCATTGAACCATGTCCTAGATTCTTGCTCCAGCCCACCGCACCCTTCTTTCCTCTTTGAACCAAGACCTAGATTCGACTACAGATCGAAAAAGATCCACATGCAGCTAGAGCAACGACGGTTTCAAAGAAACTTATACCTTAGGGTCGTCGGGATGTGGCGAGGCGTGCGGCGGGAGGCCGGATCTGTCCACACTACGTACGGCAGCAAGGAAGAAGGGGTCGGTGGTCCTCCCGCATAGGCGCTGGGTGAAAGAGAACAGCGCAGCCGGCAGTGGATTGCCTCCCTCGCGAAGGCGATAGAGTGAACGCTGCACCCCCTCTCTTTCCCGATGCGTCGGGATACGGAAGCCTCCTTCACCAGCTGTGAGGGGGCAGAGAGAGACAAGAGGCCAATGCAGTCTTGTTTAGATCTGGTGAAGAGAGGGTGAGAGACTGTGAATATAGCAAACCCTAGCAAATGAACGCTGAGCCTCCAGCGTGTAACATATATGTAGTGCGGCGAGCGTGTGGAGAGTGCAAACCCTAGCGAACAAGCACTAAGGCTCTCGCTTATATATATACTATTGTAGTACGGACTGAGCTCCGGTGCCTTCACTGCACCTGCTTTTGGTTGTATGACTGGTGAGCCAGCCACATTTTGGGCCCACCTGTCATAAACCCAAAGGTAGGTGCACTAAGTCAAGCCGCGTCCATATAGTACTCTCGTGTATACGAGTAATATATACTAGTGGAGTGATTTTCTTATTCTCTCCATAACAATCGTTTTAAATTGTGTAAGTACGAAACGAAACTCTTTATCTAATGTACAGTGAAGAAAACTAGTACTACTTCCGATGAACTAACGATCCACGCCCACGGGTCCTGCTCGCACTTCCTGTCCTTCACGTGTGGTACACTACCCTCCCTTAAGTGAACAACCACAAATGCGCCAAATTATCGGAAACGTGTGAGAGTGTGTACAAATAAAGAATTTTAATTTTAATTATCGGAAAGGTTTGAGACTATTATAAAGTTTGACTTCAGTCAAATCTAATATCTTGAGTAAATAAAATGGAGGGCTACTACGTCCATCCGGTTTTTAGTCCACACCATTTTTAAATCAAAGTTAATAGCTGGACAAATAAAATTACAGGAGCTGGAGACAAAGTTGTGAGAAGGCTTAGAAATCAATACAAAACTTATGCTCTTAGTACCAACATCGATCCTTCTTGAGGAAACATTTGGTTCATAGCCAATTGTGTGATAAAATTGCACCAACGTGAAAGGCGCATGCGTCTCCAACGCAACCAAGGTGAACTCGACGAAGGATATCATCTTTGTGCGTAACAAGCAAAGAGCACTGATGGAAGACAACTTATTTTTCATTGAAAATCGATCAGCTTCACCAGCCGACGCAACCACGAGGCCCAACCATGAGCATCGATAGGTCATCGTGGTGATGCATCATCCATTTGGCATCAAGTTGGGTGAGGCACCTATGAAGTTCGACAAATCCTCACTGTGGTCTGTTTCTTCTCAGTAATCAAGCTCGAGGAAGGAAGAACCACGTGGCAGAGGACAGTGAGGCGGAACAACAATGGCCATCCAATTTTGTGCAGTTCCACTAAAATTGAGGAAGACATGCCCGGTATGGAGACACGCATCGCTGTTTACAAAAATATAAAAAAGGGTTAATGAAAAGTACACCAACAAACATAAGCATCATAATTATATCTTGATGGGAACTAAACCAGGATACCCGAGAAAAAAAGCATTTCTTCATTTAACCAGTGATAGTACTACCACCACATGGACAATGACCGCACAACCACCATGTACTTTTTGTCGAAACAACATGTATACCTCCACCGAGGCATAAACCAGGACAACTTTTCGAGTGGCATTTCCTCTATAATAGTACTAGTAGGTGATGTCGGACCAGCCGACGAACCCTAGCTACTATGCATGGGGAGCTGGGGAGTAGTCGCATAGAAGAAAACCCGCACGCAGTGACCTGGGGAGCTGGACCAGTACAAGAAGTTATACCTCAGGTGGGCGAGATGTCGTTTAGGTGGGCGGGGGGGGGGGGATCTGCCCACACGACGACAACGAAAAGGGCGCGGAGGATCTTCGTCCGCGCCAGCGCCGGCTCCGAGAGGACGGTGCGCATCGGCTCCCTCCGTCGCCGACGGCGACAACGTCAACGCTGCACCTCCTCACCTCCCACAACGGACGGGATTCGGGCATTCGGCCGGATCTGTGACCACCGGTGAGGAGAGAGATAGAGTGGACACTGTCATCTTGTTTTGATATGGAGTGGGTGAGAGAGCGAGACGCGAGAAACTCTATCAAACAAGAGGCTATAATGGAGTAGAAAAATCTCTCCATAGCAGTGGTTTTAAATAGAATCGCTGCGTTCCGAAAAAAAGAAACGAAAACTGGCGGACAATTTTTAAGGGTGTCTAGGACACATCTAGATGTGACATAGTTATGTCACATCTAAGTTGATGTCCACTCTGTTTGTGGTCTATTTTTTGTCCTAGTTTTTTTGTTTCTTGTTGCTACATTATATACTTGTGGGAGCTTAGATGTGATATCCTTAAATAACATCTAGATGTGAATTAGACAAACTGATTTTCTAACGTGCCAAGAAAGAAAACTCGATCAAAAACACGCCCCGCCCGGTCGCGAGAGTCATCAGCACACACACATAGACATAGACATGCATATCCGTGTTTACGTAAAATTCCATTTCCATCTCCATCTCCAATCATATTTGTCCAACGGCACATTATTTACGTTGTTAATTATATACGCAGCAATATTAACGTACAACATCTCTTGTTTGCGCACGTCGGACCGCTACCACGGCGGTCTGACCAACCGAACCCTCTTCATCACCCGCGTGCTTCCCGCCCAAGCGGTCGATTGCCACATTCATGCCCGCCAGAGCGGACGCGACCTCTCACTGGCGCCGGCATTGAAGCGGCGCGCCGGCCGAGAGAGTGTTGCCGGTGCCTCTTCCGGGTGCACGCGGCTGCTCCGCGTTCAAAGGTCGCAATAGCCGGCTACAACATGCATGTAAAAAGTTCTTGGGAGTCCGTGCTACAACTAGCTGTCCTCCCCCAACTCGTCAATCTCTTCCAGTAGTGCTAGTAGTACTCCATGGCGCGATCCATCGACAAGCAGGCGGGAAAGTTATCGTATACTCGGTTTGCGGTGAGTGGCATGCCGAGCGACCGTGTGGGGTCGAGCCGTGGAGGAGGGTGAGACACGAACACGATAGACATGATTTAAACGTTGGTTTTGCTCGATGGCGCGATCCATCGAAACGAAACGTTGGTTTCTCTCTGTTTCCATTTTTTCTCTGGAAAAACGGAAACTTTCCACTCCATTTTCATTCCTATTCCAAGGTTGCCCCGTTACAACATTCTATCAAATACAAAGGAAAACTAACACGCATGCTGATGCATCTCAATGATTCACACATCATAGCCAATATTTACTTCACAACTAAAGAAAAAAGTTGTGAGAGCGTGTACGAAAGAAAAACTACTAATGGGGTCACTACGACTTAAACCCTAAACCCTAAACATGATTTAATTCCCTGGCCAGGTAGGACCTGTCAAAGGAAAGACGGCTGGCACCCTCGGATCATACGATGCTTTTGTGCAATTCCACTAAAATCGACTTGGGCATCCCTGATGGCAAAGATATTGAAGAAGTGTGATTAAAATAATAGTACTGGCACTAGTTCATGAGACATAAACTCATCACAAGTAGAAGCCGGTAGAAGTAGAGAAAGATCGACATGGAGATGGAGCTACGGCAGTGGAGCAAGCCGGCTCCAAAAGGAAGATGGACTACCTGGGACGTCGGGCTGTAGCTAGAAGGGCGGTTGGGACGCGGCATCGGCTCATACCGCGGTGACCCCCGATTGGGACGCACTGACGGTGGGTTTTCTCCCTCGCCGATGTCGACCGCGTCTACGCAGAACATTGTTCCCTTCCCCCAGCTGCGGGATCAGGCCCGTCGTTCTATGCTTGTGAAGAGAGCAACCTTAGCAAGCAGGCTTGTAGCTTAGGCTCCTGCTAGTGTATATATAGTGGTTTTCTTTTCTCTCCATATCAACCATTTTATATTGCGTACGTGTCATTCAAGAGTGAAATGATGGTTGCTTCTTCCGACTAACTTACTATGTGATTTGACTGCTCCTTAGTGGCCCCTACACGTACTCCCCTACGTGTATGCAACAGTCACACGTACACATGGGCGCAAAAAGCAGCGCGCCTCTAATGCATGCATGTCCGAGCACACGACGGAACACACACGGTCACGCTAAGTGCTCAACCTACGTGCATGCACACACATACTCGGTCGAGGTGAGCTAGTGACCGTATAAACACAGGAATATATATATATTGAGCGCAATGGCGTATTATGAAGTCCATGACCGTATTTTTACAAATATACAGTGATGAGACAGTGTATTTATCTTGTTTGAAATTAATCCATATTAACCGGAGAGGAGGCAGTATGGACTAGCATTACTTATTGCGGTGGCTCGCAGGACAAGGAGAAACTTTTGACTAATGCAAGCTCTCCCTCGCTCGAGCGGTGGGCGTGCAACAGATTAATTCGATGTCGATTGCGAAGCATACACTATACTACTAGTGCTACTATTGTTCGACTTCCGAATAGGCGAACAGCCAAGCGCAAAGTTTACTAGTACTAGTACTACTAATATAGTCTATAAAGGTACGTAAGTACTATACTAGTACTAGGTACCAGATGGAGAAGCGTCTGCACTCTTATTATAATTTTAAAATGTGATAAAGCAATCTTCAACACATTTGATTCTCTTCGAGGGTTCTCGCATGTGATAATGGAAGTTGATTGCATGGAACACTCGCCACAATTCTCGCTTAATTCTGGCTCATATCCTGTTACAAATAGTAGCACTCGGTAATATTTCCTCTTTTTTTGTTATTCAGCATGTAAACAGGTCAGCAAACCTTGCGGCGCATCTTCGTGCGAACCGTGCTTGCTGCACTTTGAATGTGGCCGAGAGCTGGCTTGATGAAACACCTCGCTTCCTACTTCTTTTTTTGTGGGGTACCTCGCTTCCTAGTGACCAGTGTCTTGGCTGATCGTCCTAAGAATGCTTATATATGAATAAAGCTCTCTTATTTACCCGCAAAAAAGATTAAGCCATATTAACCAGAAAGGAGGGAGTATGGACTAGCACTACTTTTTGGTGTGTCCCGTCAACTTGCAGAACGAGGAGAAACTTGCAGGACAAGGTGAAGCTCGCTTACGCCTTTTGACTAATGCAACCTACCCTCGGTGGGCATGCATCAGTCCATTCGGTGTCAGATTGTCAGAGGCATACACTGTAGTACCCAACATGCGGAGTACCATCATTGTTCGACTTCACGAAGAGGCGAAGAGCCAAGCGCAGTAGTATGAGTAGTACTACTACTAGAACTGCATGGTGGAGCGTCTGTACTCTTATTTTTTTTATCTCTAATAAAGTACACGTTTATTTCGGAGAAGGGCGGAAAACGGCAGCCCAACATGTAATGAATGATATCGATCAACCAACCATGCTCGAATATATCTTGGCCTCCATGCGAACCCGTCTGTGTGTTCTCGCTCCTCGTCTCTCTCAAGGAACGGCGGGTTGGCTCTTTGCCGTCAATTGAGATCGGTTTGCTCACACTCCTGTCCCACATGTCAGTGATATGCCAAGAGGAGGTGCGTTGACCGACTGGCCATATGCGTACTTGGTTTTGAACCTTCATACTACTCCTCCCTCCGTCACAGTTTACATGGCGCGCTTCATTATGATGCATTTCTCTCAATGCATTTCCACCACCAGAGAGACTTTAGACGCGTTTGGTTTAATGCTCAATTAATTAGGGCGTGGTAACCGCAATCAAGTCCACAATTTTCTCTCCATGTACTCTGTACTACAGTACTACGGAGTGGAGTAAGTGCATGCATGTGTGTACCCGGGGTGGAAGCACTGCATGCATGTGTGTACGCATTATTCCCTCTAGTAATAGATGCCGTGCTATAACTACCAATGCTATTTTTCAGGCCGATCGCTAGTCGCCTTGGTCCCACAGATCTTTTTTTCTTTTTTCTAAAGCGCTGTATAACACAGTGACGGATGGAGTATGAGCCGATTCAAAGAAGAGCGTATTGATGGTTGCTTCGTCAGAGCAACTTACAGTGGGAAAGGTGGGGCTTATGATTTGACTGCTCATTACTCACTATTAATGCGGGGCAACGACCGGGCTGAGTCTCACATGCGGTTGTGCACTACCCCCTCGATTCTTAAATATACTGTGGAGTATATTTGTCTTTCTAGAGATTTCAACAAGTGACTACTCAAATATTTAACTTTTTAGAGATTTCAAATGGACTGGCACATACGGATGTATATACATATTTTAGAGTGTAGATTCTCTCATTTTGCTCCGTATGTAGTCACTTGTTGAAATCTCTAGAAAGACGAATAGAATATTTAGGAACGGAGGGAGTACACATACGAAGCAAAATGAGTGAATCTACACTCTAAAATATGCCTGTTTGAAATTTGTAAAAAGACAAATATTTAGGAACGAAGGAGTATAATTTTATGCATGGCACATGGACCCGGATGATGAAGAGGCTTCTGGCAATGCTATCAAGCTTCCATCATTTGTTTACATAATTGACGTACTATACAAATAATTTTCCAGCGAGACATGAAATGTACAATGGTGTGAGCTTTCAGCTTACATTTGGCGTGTCTTGCCATCGATGCTCTTTCGAAACAATAAAAACTAACTTCCTTGCTAATGCATGTCAATTATTAGCAGATCAGAGCTAATAATTATATCACAGCTGAAGACAGAGTTGTGAGAAGGTGTTAAATTAAAATTGATCCATGCTTTCATTGGCAGCAACGTCCCCCTAGCTCTGTCTAAATCAACAAGGCATGTTGGGAAAAAAGTAGCTGTCTGGAGCATGCAACATTCCGATCATTTTGTGCAGTTCCACTAAAATAGAGATGAGCGTCCCTGTTCCAAAGATATTAAGTGTGATTACGATAATAGAGGACTACTGATGAAACAATAAACACATAAATAGAAGCCGGTCACCTTTGCAGTCTCTCTTAAGACTAACTAGTTGGAGAAGATTAGGCTCGGAGTTGGATGAGGAGGATAGAGCAAAACCAATCTCCCTTTGTGCAGTCGCACTGAAATGTAGAGACGTTCCCATGTGACATTTTAGTACAACTGCACAAAACACTCTTAAGAAAAAAGTGATTTGTGCAGTTCACCAAAAGGTCGCAATAGCAATGAGGTGAAATGGATAGCCCTGTTTGCAAAAAAGAGGCAGAAAGGAAACAATTACTGGCTAATAACAGTTGATGACACATGCGACGACAAAAAAGAAGCATATTCCTTGCCCTAAGGGAAGATAACAGCACGGTTGTGTTTGTCTAAAACGGTGTGAGGACGAGAATGCAATATGGAAAGTACGCTGGACGAGCTACGTTTTGGGCAAAGAACTATGGAAGATCCACATGCAGCGATGTGGGAAGACGGGCAGTGGAGCAAGGCCGGAGGGGATACCTGGAGGTCGTCGGGATGTAACTAGGTGAGCGGCGGCAGGCGGAATCTGCGAGCAGGTGGCGTAGGCCCTGCCGCATCGAAGCTTGGTCAGAGAGAACGGCGTGTACCGCAGACCGGGACGTGCTACCTCGGCGCCGTCGAATGGAGAAATGATGCACTTCCTCCCTTTCCCCTGGTGGACGGGATGCAGCCGGATCAGTGACCAACGGTGAGAGAGAGAGAGGCCACCGCACTCCCTTTCCCCCGGCGGACGGGATGCGACTGGATCAGTGACCAACGGTGAGAGAGAGAGGCCACCGCAGCCTTGTGTGAGATACTCTGAAGAGCGACAAACCAGGCACGCAAGGCTCCATTGTATATAGTGAGCGGACTACCTTTTTCTCCATAAAAATTGTTTTATATTCTGTGTATGTGCCATTGAGCGCTATAACTTTATTTAAAAATAACGCGGCAATGCGTCAAGTCGAACTTTGCTTCGTGCAGGCGTGGTACACGACCTCCCTAGGTAAACAACCGCTACAGGCGTTCAAATTAGCACGTGGGCTGCCCTTTTGTAAAGAAATGAGATCCACCGTGTATCGGCGCAGGTGTGGCTGGGCATGAAGCTTGAGTACGTGCACGGTGCACCTATTCTCTTCTTGTATACGTACACCACCTACGTGGGGTTGTGTGAGAGAGATACAAACCTAGAGAGATATAGTGTGTGGGTTCTTGAGAGTTTTTTTGGGGGGTTCAATAAAAAATGTAACATATGCAATGTGTGTGAAATAGAGTCCTGGATATAATATATATATAGAGGGGGTGATCCACGAGAAGAGAGTGGAGGTATCACCGGCTTGAGGTGTCCATATAATCGAAAGAGGATGATGTGTGTGTGTGTGTCTTGTGATCGATAAAGAGTGCCATCAATTTGTGTGTGCCCACGTCAAAGATATAGAGTGGCTGTCATCTTTGGAGCGTGAGAGGGACATGTGCAGTTTGTCTCGTGGCATGGATACCTACCTGCAGCGCTCGACTATCGGTGTGTGGTGGGGAAGAGGAGGCCCAATTAACTATAGAGGTACAATGGCTGGTATATGTGTGGAGGAGGAGAGGCCTACCTCATGTATTAAGGAGATCGATCTGCCTCATGTATTAAGGGAGATCGATCGGCATCCATGCATATGTGCATGAGAGGAATAAGGTTGGGAGAGAGACAGACTAGAGTGTTGGAGGGGTGGTAGTGGAGTTGCTTCTAACAAATGGTGGGATAGGCTTGCTAGACAAGCGGAGGGCACGCCTAATATCAATAAGAGAGGAGATGGCTGCTTGTTGTGCGCACGCGTGCGTGTGAGAGGCGGGTCGGGAGGCATGCACAAATGATGAGGGGGACGATGTGGCTGTGGTAAGCAGACATAACTACATAGGAAGATCAATCGCCCTTTGTTAGAGAAAGGAGAGTCATAACTTGTGAGGTACGTCGATCGATGGGGGGTAGTTAAAGTCGATCCAGGTATATGTTGGGAGATCGATCGGTATACATGCATGTGTGTGTTATAAGCAAGCGAGGCACGAGGAGAAGGATAGAGATAGAGGGATGCATGTAGTAGGTGGTACGAGAGGCATACTATATCGGCGGGGAGGAGTGTCTGAGTACGAGAGCGATGAAAAGAGTGGTGGGAGTGAGGCATGGGCGGTGACAAGAGAAGAGGGGAAGCTTGTGTTTGTGCTAGGCACACCTGGCTAGAGAGGCATATCGATCGATGTGTGTCGTAAAGAAGGAGCTGGGGGGCCTACACACACCATGGGTGAACGACCTAAAGTGAAACATTTAATTTGCTGATGGAGCTAGAGAATGCTGAGGGAGGGTGAGAGGGATGCGGGCGTGTGCATGCACAAGAGAAAGTTAGTGTTAGCTACAAAGATAAGAGGGTTGTGTGGGTGTAGAAGACGAATAGAGATCATATATACTTCATTATAAAAAGCGAATTCGGATATTTGAAGAATTTATCATAGTGTTTTAAACCGACACACGTGTGAATATGTATAACGGTGATACACATGGTGTGTTTATGAACATTTTATACTACATTTAATATATTTTATCTCTACTCTTATAAAAAATGGAGTTGTTGATGATGGTGTGCCTGCCATCCTGCATTATAGGCCGTCCGATTTATATCTGGCGGATAGCAAGGAAACTATGATGGTTGAAGTTGGGAACAATCATGATTGTAGATTCTTATTGAAATAGAGAAACGAATTCAAATTTAGTTCGAAATGCAGCGGTAGTATAGACATTTGGAATGCACTAAAATGTTGGTATGAGTAGGTTACATGCATTATACAGCAAGCGAAAAAAATTAATCGGACATAACATGGATTCATACTCCCTCCTTCCATCTATATAGGGCGTAATGAGATTTTTAAGACCGCCTTTGACTATTGACAAGATTAATAGTGCATGACATGCACAATGTGAAAATTATATCATTGAAAGAACCTTTCATGCACGAAGTTAACGGTGTGCTTTGTGTAAGTTGCATGTCATATATCATTGCTCTAATATTTGGTCAAAGTTAGCATCGAAAACGATTAGGCCCTATATAGATGGAAGGAGGGAGTAACTTTGAATAGCATTTGTATAGTAAAACGGGCAAGACTCTCTCTTTGTGTGGTGTGAATAGTTTTATTTTTTTCGTTTTCTTTTTGGTTGAGGGAAGTGCGAATTGATTTGGTACGTACAAGTACAATATTACTACACATTAGGCTTGTCCCTAAAATTCAACACGCATCTTGTTATATCCCGAAAATTCAGATATCGTGCTCTTAAAACTGACGCCTTCACAACCCGCGCCTTGCTATCCCGAAACTACAACGCGCGCGAAAACTCCCTCCAGCTGCCAAATCCCGACACGCGAAATCCCCCTTCTAACCCTGAGCCGAAAGGGCCGCTAGTTGAAATCGGTGGGGGGTACTTTTGTAACACACCCTACATTTTGGACAAGCGCGTCCCTAAGTCATGCTTCACCCTCCCATCGCCCCTTTTCGCCATTCAAATCCCAGGCCGCCATAACCTCTCCGCTCCAGCCATGAAACCCCACCTCCTCCATCCGCCACGCCACCGCTGCCCAGCCGGAGCCTCTTCCCCGACGACGTCGTCCACCGCAACAGCTCGACGTCCCTCGTCCACCTCCCCGGATGAGGATCCGTCATTCATCTCGCCGTCCCGCCGGTTCAGCCGCCCCGTCCTCCACCTCCAAGGAGCTGCTCCGACGATTGCCTCTTCTATCGCGGTTGCTCCATCCCCACAGCGCCGCCTTAACCTGCTCCACCGGAACCGCAGCATCCTCACCGACTCCTCGGACAAAGCCGAGGCCTACTCGGCGCCACCAAAGAGGTTGTACACTCATCGCATCGCACCTTCTCCTTAACTCGACCTCCCGGCGCCGACGGTGCTCCATCCCACACCCCATGGAGCGGCTACCTTGAAGCCGGCTCCGTGGGCGACATCTCCACGGCGGCTCTCCCCCAATGCGAGGCCCCTTCGGTGACGGCGTCCATACCAGCTGGATCTGCTGCTGCTGCTCTGGCTCTCGCTCGATCGCTCGCTCGCCCAGCTGCTGCTGCTCTCCCCCTTGCTCGTGCTGCTGCTCTGCTCCGATTAAGCCACACTTTAGTCGACTTAATCGACTTTTGGGTCGATCGGTTTTCAAGGGTAGGGGGGCTCGCGGAGTTAAGGAAGAACCACCTTGGCGGGACGGGGCTCACGGAGAGGTACCCCACTATCTATCTTAGGGTTCAGGTGAGGTGGCGGGGGCCTAGAGGGCTGGCAGGCGGCGGTGGCGAGTTGTTTGCGGCGAGGCGGCGGCTGGGGCGGGCGGTTCGCCGGTGGTGGCCGGCGGCTCGGGGTGCAGGTTGAAGATGAACTGCAGGCCCTCCTAAACTACATGTCAAGTGCCTCTCTACTACCATTGTGTTCAGTTCGACAAGTAGCATTCAGATTCCACAAGAAATTTCAGTTTCAACATTAAGTTCGAGTCAACAGTTTTACCTCATATGTTGTAGTCGGTGGTTTTTGGTGATGTTAATTTTACATCCATTTTACATCATCTATTGGAGATGCTATTAGAATCCCACTTGAGATTGACTATGTCTGTCTTGTCTTTGCTTCAGCCTTGACGTCTTCGGCTCACCGGAGCTGCTCCAACGACGAGCGATCCATCACAATGAGCAGTGCCACGGACGCCGTCTCTGATTCCTCGATCTTCCTCCAAACCTCCGACAGCCACCTCTGCCTCAAGCGCTTCAATGACCAACCCAATGATGCTTTGAGGTCGACACGGCTACGGCAAAGAGGTTGCACACTTGTTGCATCACTTATTACTATACATCACGTCGATCCATTAGGGCTATTTTGGTTCAACGGAAAAACGTCGATCCACTGGTTGTTACCATCACTCTAAATTTCTGCATGCTCTCCTTATATAATCTCACCATATTTTTTTCGTATGCATGTCAGATATTGTACACAGTCATGCTGAACATGTAGAGAAAAAGAGAAGAGTTTTGCACGGCAATACAATGTCATTCAGACGCCGCTGACCACTCCTATTTACCCCCCAAGGTGTTTGCTCTACCTTGGCATGATGATGTTAGTCATATCATGCATATGTTGCCTTGCAGATGCCTACTTTTGACATCATATATGTCATCCGCTTAGTTTAGACATGTTACGTAATGCCACCTGTTTAGTTTCTATATCATATATGGGAATTATGCAGTCTCATGTCTTTTAGCCAGCCATAATATATGTGAAATGTGCAATGCCATCCTGTTTAACCAGGCATCATATATTTGAATGATATCTTGCCCATCCTTTTCTTCATTACATTTCCATTTTTCGACAATGTTTGTACATTAAACTACTCTTCCTATGAATCAGCCATTTGGGTGGGAGATGGAAAAATCTTGAGTGAAAACAAGGCCTTCAGAGAGCAGTGCTACCGTCAAGCAGATCTCTTGTTGGGTCCCGATAGCTCCTCAGAGATGGATTCAGAGACAGATGACCAGTCATATTCCCCACTGAGGTGTATGCTCTAACTTGGCACGGTTATACTGCTCATATCATGCATACGGTGTCTTGCATTGCATAGTTTAGACATCATATACACAATATTCAACACCATGTTCTTAGTTCAGACATCATATCGAATGCCCTCTGTTTAGCATATAAATCACATATGTGAATTAAATGATGCGATCCTGATTACTTAGATAACATGTAGGTGAATTATGTCATGCGATCCTGTTTAGTTATTCATCATATATTTGAATTATGTTATGCTATGCTATCCAGTTTAGATACACATCATATATGTGAAATTATGTCATGCTATCCGTTTTAGTTAAACAATATACATGTCAACTATTTCATGCCCTCTTTTTTCCACACTATCTATTGCATCTGTCTCTCATACAATGTCTGTACATTCAACTATGTTTCCTATTTATCAGCCATTTGAATTGGAGCGGGTGATGCCAGTATCTAGCGGAATAAAAACACGGTCTTCAAATAAAACAGTGCTACCTCTTGGTGGAGATAGCACCCCGGTTGTACATGCACAAGAACCAGCCCTACCACACATAACCCAAACTCTCGCAGATTGTACCCCTACTACGATGGACAGAGAACCAGCTTCACCCAATCTAACCCCAACCCCAGCCGATAGTAACCCAGTTCCTGTTGACACAGCACCATATCCACCAAAGAGCTCCCAAACAGAGCAGTTAGTAAGGTAGCTCCAGTGCCCAAAGGGCCAGTACTATCACGGCGAACCCCAACTCCACCAGTTAGTACGCCTATTCCTGTGGAGGAAGCAGAACCAGCCAGTCGTAGTTTAACATCTATCGCATTTGATGTTGTTAAATCGTATGTGCGTATCTTCCCATCTTGGAAATATTATATGAAGATGAAGGAAAATGCGATTGCGTGTGTTTGTCCGGGAGTTATGTGTAAGTAATGTTATTCATGGCAATTACTTTGCTTCGTCCCATACATCCTACCTCCATGATGGTTATAATACAGCAAAATTTCCCATTTTCTCTATAGAGAAGGACCGATTTGGAAACTCAGGATGAGGTAACCTGTGCTAATACATCTGCTATCTTCAAGAATGCTTGGTGGCGATCGGAATTACTCAAGAAAACGTACTTCACCGCAAAGAAACTCATCAAATTCCCTTACGTTCTCCGAGACACATTTATTGGACGATGACGGGAACGCCTTGTTCTATCTTGTCCCGAACCAAGAATGTGGTAAGGTCTATGAGCTCATTTTCTATTTTTAAGTATTTTATTCTTGCATCTTATTGTACTCTGTTCATGTAGAACAAGTGCCTAAACCTGAAGAACAACTGTTCTAATTTAAGATTCCATTGCTATCATAGTTCAAAAAAGTGCTAGGCGTTAATTGTGCGTTTTGCCACCGCCTTGCGCTTCTTGACCAAAGCGCATGCTTATGCTGTGATTATGCACTGATTATGCGTAGTTATGCGCAATGCATTTTGCCAACGCCTAGAGCCTAAGCGCGCTTAAGCGCTTCGCTTAAGCGCGCCTTTTTAACTATGATTGCTTTGCTCTTGTATCACTGTATTTACTCATGCAAACTTATTTTTAAATTGAAGGATCCAATTGAAACTCCAATGGCACAGCAGGTATGTTCACGCATGTTTCTTTAACAGGTTTTCTCTTATCAATAGCTCTGTTGATTTCAATTTCAATTGTGTATACAGTTGACTTTCATATCATGCACATTACTAGCATCACAACAGAGCCAATAGTGTTGTTGTACATGTAGACCCGTGGTACCCATCTGAAATCTTGTTCTGCCATGTAGTTTCCCACGCTTTGTATTCTTTCACTGCTGCTTTGTCTTGAACTGATATGATTTGAACCGTGTCTCTATTTTGATTTGGCAAGACAATGCAGTGACCATAGGACATAGATATATGTTTGTTTGATGCTTTTATTATGTACTAGTACTTGGCAATAGAAGACTTGGTAGTTTAATCCTGTCCACCTTACTAATGAACTGGTTCACCGAAATGAGTTTCATATACTAGTACATGCTAAACTTGTTATGTGTCCGCTTGTTTCTTCTTTTAGAATCTTGTCGAGAATATTGGGGAAGAGTGCCTTATTAAGCAATGGTAAAGGAAGTAATGTAGATAAGGTTCAGGATAGTGACACATCCTTGTTGGACTCCAACAAAGCTGATAAAACATCTAAGGAAGACTATCTTGAACACAGCGAGACAACCCCAAAGTCCTGCCTTGGTTTAGTGTTCGATTCATGGCCACTACTGCATGCACAAGCTATTCAAACTCCGTGCGAATCAGTTCGGTTTCTTGAGTCTCAACTACAAGTGAAAGACATCGATCAGCTATGCTGCGACAAGAAGCGGAAGGATTGCGGAAGTCCTGGAGCATTCAGATGCATACTTTCGGTGCAACAAACAAGCGTTGGAGGATTTTAGCGCCAAACAGGACAAAGCTAATCAGCTTGCTAAGCTTATTGCCGACATGGTGGATACCGGATAACGTTTCTTGAGCTCTTAAAGTTGTTTGATTATGCTCTTGTTTTTTGCCGCGTTTATTTGCTTTGGTGGCAAATTTTGACGCCGATGTATGTAATATGCTGCTTTGTTCCCTATATTTGCACTTTGGTGGCGAACTTTGATGCCTAGTGGATGTAATATGTGTAATAGCGGTAATAGGCTAGCCTTAATTGCTTGCTTATTTATTTCCTTATTGTCTTGTTTAGTTGTTTGCTTGTAGTCACTGCAGTTCTTTTTACGTGTTTTTCTAGTGGCCACAATAGCCTATTTTTGGTAACTAGGCCAAAATAATCATGGCAACACAATTTGTTGTAACCATGGGCCTCCTGCAGCCATATGATCCATGGGCCTTCGTTCGCCGTAGGACCATTGGCCTTCTATACGGGCCGTAGGATCCATCGACCTTCTATACGGGCCTTAGGGATCAATGGGCCTTCTACGGGCCGTAGGGTCCATGGGCCTTCTACGGTAAATACGATCCATGGGCCTTCTACGGGCGTACTATCCATGGGCCTCATACGGGCCGTAGGATCCATGGGCCTTCTACGGGCGTATCATCATTTCGCCAATCATGGGCGTACTATTCGTGGACCATAACGGACGTTAATAGGCCGTGTTGATAACTCTATGAAAACATCCCAACGGGTTTTTTGCCATGAAAACGCTTAACGATTAACGGTCCATAAACGGGCCGACCGTAACGACGGGCTGAATTTGGCCCACAAGCAGAAAATGACCGTAACGGGCCGTATGTAACCGAATGCTGCAAACGAGCCCAAGAATCAATGGGCCCTGAGAAGGCCGAAAGATAACTTTGGCTAGAAACGGCCCAATGGAATAACGGGCCGTTAATGGGTATAAAGTGATACATTGTTCATTACGGGCCAGTTTCACCACGGGCCGTTAATGGGCCAAGAGTTACAAAGGTCCTCCTATGGGCCGAAAGAAGTCATGGGCCACACATGGGCCGGAAGTTAAAACGGGCTGAATCATATTGGATGGCCCAGATGAAGCTACTGGGCCTAATTCGGATAGGCCGTAACGGGACCTGGGTTAGCGGGCTGTAAATGGGCTATATGCGAACAGGCCGTTAACAGGCTTTCCGTGGGCGCCCGCCACCTTTGACCAAGTCAAAGCGGGCGGCCTTTTCACAGAATGGGCCTCTGTTGGGCCGTGCCGCGTGTCGCCGTATCATAGGCGCCTTCGGTCCACTGAGCGGATGACATCTGTCCCAACGGTGAGCCGACACGTGTTTCCTCCAGCCAATGATGATTTTACACGTGGAAAATCCCCATTGGTCGGGGCTGTTAACGGGTTATCTGAAAGCACAAGTGCTCCCTAGGTGGTTTTGGTAATTAATGTCAACATATCTCTTGTTGGACTAACACTTTTATCTAGTATATTTCAGATAAGTTCAACAATGGAGTGGCATGGACTAAAGTATGTGGGAACTCCTTCAAGATGCTAAGGACAAAGGATTGGCTCAAGCTCAAAAGCTCAAGACTCTACATTTTACATTTTAGTGATCCAAGATCACATTGAGTCTATAGGAAAAGCCAATACTATCAAGGAGGGATGAGGTGTTGCTTAATGAGCCTCTTGCTTCATGTGCTTAGTGATATGCTCCAAAACCCTCAACTACTTTCCCACTTCCACATATATGACCTAAACCTAAAGTCAAACTCGGCCCTACGGATTCTTTCTATCCGGTGCCACCGAGTTCAGATGTCATAGCCACTTCCACAAACCCTAGGCAAATCGGTTTCACCGATAGGGATCTCGGTCTCACCGAGATGGGATTGTAATCTCTCTGTGTATGTCCATTACCAAAATCGGTCTCACCGAGTTTGTGCAATCGGTACTACAGAGATTACAATGCAAACTCTCTGGTTAACTTATTACCAAAATCGGTCCCACCGAGTTTGAGTAATCGGTCCCACCGAGTTTGCCTGACCAACTCTCTGGTTAGCTAATTACCAAAATCGGGCTCATCGAGTTTGTGTAATCGGTCTCACCGAGATTACGTTATGCCCTAACCCTAACTATATCGGTCCTACCGAGTTGCATATCGGTCCCACCGAAAACCCTAACGGTCACTAGGTTTACTAAATCGGTCCGACCGAGTTTGATGATTCGGTCCCACCGAGTTTGGTAAATTGTGTGTAACGGTTAGATTTTGTGGCTATATATACCCCTCCACCTCCTCTTCATTCATGGAGAGAGCCATCAGAACAAACCTACACTTCCAGCATCCTATTTCTGAGAGAGAACTACCTACTCATGTGTTGAGGCCAAGATATTCCATTCCTACCATATGAATCTTGATCTCTAGCCTTCCCCAAGTTGCTTTCCACTCAAATCTTCTTTCCACCAGATCCAAATCCTATGAGAGAGAGTTGAGTGTTGGGGAGACTATCATTTGAAGCACAAGAGCAAGGAGTTCATCATCAACACACCATTTGTTACTTCTTGGAGAGTGGTGTCTCCTAGATTGGCTAGGTGTCACTTGGGAGCCTCCGACAAGATTGTGGAGTTGAACCAAGGAGTTTGTAAGGGCAAGGAGATCGCCTACTTCGTGAAGATCTACCGCTAGTGAGGCAAGTCCTTCGTGGGTGACGGCCATGGTGGGATAGACAAGGTTGCTTCTTCATGGACCCTTCGTGGGTGGAGCCCTCCGTGGACTCGCGCAACCGTTACCCTTCGTGGGTTGAAGTCTCCATCAACGTGGATGTACGATAGCACCACCTATCGGAACCACGACAAAAAAATCCGTGTCTCCAATTGCGTTTGAATTCTCCAAACCCTTCCCTTTACATTCTTGCAAGTTGCATGCTTTACTTTCCGCTGCTCATACACTCTTTGCATGCCTGCTTGTTATGTGTTGTGAATGTTAAACTTGTGCCTAGACTCCACTTAAACCTGAAGAGGTTAAAAACTGCAACTTTGGCACTTAGTGTCTAATCACCCCCACTCTAGACACCTCTTCTCAAGATCCTACAAGTGGTATCAGAGCCTTGGTCTCCATTGCCTTGGTTTAATCACCATTGGAGGAAGATGGATGAGTCTACTTTGGGGAGTCTTAGACATAGAGTGCCTATTCTTGATGGAGAGTATTTTCATGAGTGGAAAAATGAGATGCTTGTAATTTTCAATCAATATCATTTGAACAAGTACATGACTAGCCCTTGTGCACCTCATGTTGATCCTATGCATCCTACCCTTGATGAATCTATTGACATGATTAGGAACCTTAGAACTGTTAATCTTATCACTAGAGTCTTGCCTAGAAACTTAATTAGAATCTTGCCTACTCTTGAGTGTGCCTACACTATATGGAAATTTCTTGAGGAACGCTTTCCAAATTATTCCTTGAAAAATCTAGATGAGATTCTCCATAAGTCTTTTGCCTTGAGTAAGATAAATACTAGTGATCCTATGTTTGGTGATCATTTATTTGAAATTACCGACCTTATGCGTGCCAAAGGAGATGTTGGAATTATTGGTGATATTATTTCCAAAGCTATAAGAATTCATAAGCAAGATCATTGTCAAACTCACTCTAACGAATTACCCTCTCTAGGACTTGATCCACCACATGACGATGTTGAACATGGATACTATGATGAGGATGATGATAGTGACTTCGATCTTGATGATGTAATGATACATTTTGGTCTTATGGCAAATCTTCGGGGATATGTGTCAGGAGGAAAGGAATGGGTTCTTGACAGTGGATGTACCGATCACATGACCGGAGATAAAGACATGTTTTGTGAGCTTGCTGAAAATGATAGTCCTCGAAAGTATGTCACTTTCGGTGACAACTCAAAGGGTAAGGTGGTTGGCCTCGGTAAGGTGGCCATCTCACATGATAGCTCCATTCAGAATGTCATGCTCGTTGAATCTCTTGGCTACAACTTACTTTCAGTATCTAGACTTGCTGATTTCGGTTTCAATGTCCTATTTACTGAAGTAGACTGCCAAGTGTTTCGTCGAGACAATCATAAAATGGTCTTTACCGGTATATGTAGAGGTGATCTTTACATTGTTGATTTATCTAAAAAGGCACAACCTAAAACTTGCCTCATTGCTAAATCCTCAAAAGGTTGGTTATGGCATAGACGACTAGGTCATGTTGGCATGTGAAACCTTGACAAGCTTATTAAAGGAAATCATATCCTTGGAGTTAATGATGTCATATTTGATAAGGATAGACTTTGCAGTGCTTGTCAGGCAGGTAAACAGGTTGGAGGAAGGCATCCCAGGAAGAACATCATGACCACAAGGAGGCCACTCGAGCTACTTCATATGGATCTCTTTGGTCCCAACGCCTACAAAAGTCTCGGTGGAAATTCTTTTGGTCTAGTTATAGTTGATGATTTTTCAAGATTTACGTGGGTGTTCTTTCTCGATGATAAATCGCAGGTCCAAAAGATCTTCAAAAACTTCGCTAGGAAGGCCCAAAATCAATTTGAAGTGAAGATCAAGAAGGTTCGCAGCGACAATGGAACGGAGTTCAAGAACGCAAATGTGAACACCTTTCTTGACGAAGAAGGGATTTCACACGAGTTCTCGGCTACGTACACACCTCAACAAAATGGGGTTGTTGAGAGGAAGAACCGGACGCTCATCGAAATGGCGAGAACGATGCTTGATGAGTAAAAGACGCTGAAGCACTTTTGGGCAGAAGCGGTTGAGACAGCTTGTCATGCAACAGATCGCTTGTATCTTCACAAGCTACTCGGCAAGACGGCATACGAGCTCCTCACCGGTAACAAACCCCAAGTTGGATACTTTCGAGTATTCGGTTCAAAGTGCTACATTCTTGATGAGCATCGTCGTTCTAAATTTGCTCCTAAGTCTCATGAAGGATTCCTACTAGGTTATGGCTCAAACTCTCACACTTACCGTGTCTACAACAATTTCACCCGAAAAGTTGAAGAGACGGTAGATGTGAAGTTTGATGAATCTAACGGCTCGCAAGTAGAGCAATTGCCAATTGATGTAGGAGACAAAGACCCTTCGGAAGAAATCCAAGGCTTGTCTATTGGCAAGGTCCGTCCAACAGAGGTGAAGGAGAGTACCTCGTCTGTCCAAGTGGAAGCTTCTACTTCACGACAAGGTGAACCAAGAGTTGATACGGAAGCATCCACAAGTGGAACACACCAAGATGAAGAAAACGAGGAAGAACATCACGAACGTCAACAACCTCCTTCTCCACCACGACAAGAAAACGACAACGGCAATAATGAAGAAGATCAAGAAGAAGAAGAAAAACAAGATGAAGAAGATGTTCAACCGAGACCCAAGCAAAAGCTTTCACGAGTTCGAGCAAGAATTGCTAAAGACCATCCCGTCGAGCAAATCTACAATGATATTCAAACCGGGAGAATCACTCGCTCTAAAACTCGTTTAGCTAACTTTTGTGAAAACTATTATTTCATTTCTAGCATTGAACCTATGAAGGTCGAAGAAGCATTGGAAGATCCGGATTGGATAAATGCTATGCATGAAGAGCTACACAACTTTGAGAGAAACCAAGTTTGGACATTGGTTGAGAAGCCCGACAACAACCACAACATCGCCGGTAACAAATGGGTGTTTCGCAACAAGCAAGATGAAGATGGACAAGTAGTTCGCAACAAAGCACGTCTCGTCGCCCAAGGCTACACACAAGTCGAAGGTATGGACTATGGTGAGACTTATGCTCCCGTTGCTAGACTTGAGTCCATTCGCATCTTACTTACCTATGCTAATCACCATGATATCACCTTGTACCAAATGGACATTAAAAGTGCTTTTCTAAATGGTGAAATAGAGGAGGAAGTTTATGTTAAACAACCTCCCGGCTTTGTCAATCCTAAGAAACCAAATCATGTTTACAAACTTCACAAAGCCCTTTATGGTCTTAAAAAGCTCCTAGAGCTTGGTATAAATCTTGACCAAGTTTCTTCTTGAAAAGGATTTGAAATTGGGAAAATCGATTCCACACTTTTTACTAAAGGGTTAATGGAGAATTATTTGTATGCCAAATTTATGTTGATGATATCATATTTGGATCAACTAACCCTCATTTTAGTAAGAAGTTTGGAAAGCTAATGTCGGAGAAGTTTGAGATGTCAATGATGAGTGAACTCAAATTCTTTCTTGGGTTGCAAATCAAGCAAACAAAGGAAGGTACTTTTGTCTCTCAAACGAAGTACACTAAGGATTTATTCAAGAAGTTCAATATGCAAGAGTGCAAAGGTATGTCTACACCTATGCCTACTAGTGGACATCTTGATTTGACCAAAGATGGTAAACCAGTTGACCAAAAGGTTTATCGCTCTATGATTGGATCATTGTTATACCTATGTGCTTCACGTCCCGATATTATGCTAAGTGTGTGCATGTGTGCAAGATATCAAGCTGCTCCTAGATAATGTCATCTTAAGGTCGTAAAAAGGATAGTGAGATACTTAATTAATACACCAAATTTTGGCATTTGGTATCCTAAGAGGGCCTCTTTCGATCTTGTTGGCTACTCCGACTCGGACTATGCCGGAGACAAGGTTGATAGAAAGTCCACTTCGGGTACTTGTCAATTTCTTGGTAGATCTCTTGTGTCTTGGTCCTCCAAGAAACAAAACTCGGTATCCTTATCTACAGCCGAAGCGGAGTACATTGCCGCTGGTTCATGTTGTGCTCAATTACTTTGGATGACCCAAACTCTTAAAGATTATGGGATATATGTGAAACATGTTCCATTGCTTTGTGACAATGAAAGTGCTATCAAAATTGGTCATAATCCCGTACAACATTCTCGAACTAAGCATATTGAAGTTCGTCATCATTTTATTCGAGATCATGTTGCTAAGGGTGACATTAATCTTAAGCATGTTCGCACCGAAAAGCAATTAGCGGATATATTTACTAAACCTCTTGATGAGAAAGTGTTTTGCAGGTTGAGAGGAGAATTGAACATCATTGATGCTTCAAACTTGGAGTAGAAACTCCATTGTATACATGCAAGACATGAGCTTATGACTAATCCATGATATCTCTCTTATGATGGAAATATTATATCTTGGATATATTTGCATCTTGCATGTTATCTAACCCATGTAGGTACTTGGTTGAAACAAATTCCATGAGATTGTAATATACTCACATCTTGAGCAATCTCTACATCACCAAGTCTCTACACTATGGTGGTTGAAGACAAGGAAGCACGGAATCATTCAAACATATCCTTTGACAAACTCTATGTTGAGCTTCATGATTATCATTTTTGGATACACAAGTGCTACTCCTTGCAAGAACTAACCCATGTAGGTAGATGGACTCAAATTCCAAGTGGTGCTCCCAACTCTTGATGAGCTACATCAATCTTGAGCAACCCACACAAGTTCAACTACATGATCAACACCACCAACCAAGGTATGTTATTCCATCTTAGAGAAGCTTTACTTGAGTCATGAGCTAAAGCAACTCGACAAGATGTGAATACATCAAAATGCTTAAACGAAAATGGTAACCCCATTTTGAGCTTAAGCGATGAGTATGACCTATGATCAAGTGATCTCACTTGACTCCTAAGTCAATATACTCTAACATAGGTGACTTTGTCACCGACCATCTCTAGATGAAGTTCTCTTGTGTTCTTTTCGTGTTTTTGCATTTGTCTCATGCATATTTGTTTCCCCTTTCAAAAAAGACTTCATCTAGATTTCTTTCTTTTCTTTTTGTTGCTCTGCAATTCCTGCATCCAATTCATTGCATATCATTCGGTAAATTCCTTGCAAATCTTTGTGAGATCTTACTAGTCTAGTGAGCTGAGGTGACAAGTGTTTGCTCTGCGATGAACTCGGTTTCACCGATTTGCTGTTTTCGGTCTAACCGAATCCTTTCGGTACAACCAAAGCATACCACTCGGTGCCACCGATTTCACAATAGGAAAAATAGTTTGCCACTTATTCTGTGTTTCTTCTGATCCAGCTCCACTCAATGAATCTTGTCCTCTACAAGCATCACATTTTTATCCAGTGCTTTATGTTGTGACTCAAGGACCTAACCCATTCACAACAAATTCCAGAAGACCCTTCTTGTAAATTGATGTCAAAGGGGGAGAGAGAGATCACTTCAAAGCTTATCACTTCCAAAGGGAGATAGAGATAAATCTCCAGGGGGAGAGAATACTCAAGGATCCCAGATGCTTGGTGTTCAAGAGGAGAGATGCCACATGTCTTCTTGAGGGGAAATACATGTTCATATGTGCTTATTTGCATTAGCTCTGTTCTTTTATATCTTTCAGCCCTGATTTTCTGTTCCCTATCTTCTCCCAGTATCCCATGCTAGATTCAGGGGGAGCAAGAAATCTAAGGGAAAGAAATCATTTAAATTCATTGCATATCTTTACTCTTAGGGACATGTCTAATCCAATGTGGTACTCAGTACTCACTCTCTACATGTCATCCCAGTCTTGGTATTCTTGTGGTTTCTTCATTTGCTCTGGCGGTAGATGTACCTGTGTTATCTAACCTTGTTTGTGCAGGTTCATTCCACCTAAGCTAACTCAAGACTACAAGGTAAGTATATGCATCACACTCATGTGTATGAGGAATTCTTGCTGATGTACATACTGTTTGCAAGAAGGACTCATGAGCATGAAGGTATTTTCTTTAATATTCTTTGCTCTGATGCATATGGCCAAGATACATGTAACACATTGCCTACTCTATCATGGTTTTGCTCTCACGTGCTTCTATATTCCATATTCACATGATTGCATACATGTAGGGGGGCTATGCTTGTTACATGTGTTTCCGAAGCTTTACTTGCTATTCCTTATATCTTATCTAAAGCTTTGATGTATGTTGCCATCAATTACCAAAAAGGGGGAGATTGAAAGCACGAGTGCTCCCTAGGTGGTTTTGGTAATTAATGTCAACATATCTCTTGTTGGACTAACACTTTTATCTAGTATATTTCAGATAAGTTCAACAATGGAGTGGCATGGACTAAAGGATGTGGGAACTCCTTCAAGATGCTAAGGACAAAGGATTGGCTCAAGCTCAAAAGCTCAAGACTCTACATTTTACATTTTAGTGATCCAAGATCACATTGAGTCTATAGGAAAATCCAATACTATCAAGGAGGGATGAGGTGTTGCTTAATGAGCCTCTTGCTTCATGTGCTTAGTGATATGCTCCAAAACCCTCAACTACTTTCCCACTTCCACATATATGACCTAAACCTAAAGTCAAACTCGGCCCTACCGATTCTTTCTATCCGGTGCCACCGAGTTCAGATGTCATAGCCACTTCCACAAACCCTAGGCAAATCGGTTTCACCGATAGGGATCTCGGTCTCACCGAGATGGGATTGTAATCTTTCTGTGTATGTCCATTACCAAAATCGGTCTCACCGAGTTTGGGAAATCGGTACTACTGAGATTACAATGCAAACTCTCTGGTTAACTTATTACCAAAATCGGTCCCACCGAGTTTGAGTAATCGGTCCCACCGAGTTTGCCTGACCAACTCTCTGGTTAGCTAATTACCAAAATCGGTCTCACCGAGTTTGGGTAATCGGTCTCACCGAGATTACGTTATGCCCTAACCCTAACCATATCGGTCCTACCGAGTTGCATATCGGTCCCACCGAAAACCCTAACGATCACTAGGTTTACTAAATCGGTCCGACCGAGTTTGATGATTCGGTCCCACCGAGTTTGGTAAATTGTGTGTAATGGTTAGATTTTGTGTGGAGGCTATATATACCCCTTCACCTCCTCTTAATTCATGGAGAGAGCCATCAGAACAAACCTACACTTCCAGCATCCTATTTCTGAGAGAGAACTACCTACTCATGTGTTGAGGCCAAGATATTCCATTCCTACCATATGAATCTTGATCTCTAGCCTTCCCCAAGTTGCTTTCCACTCAAATCTTCTTTCCACCAGATCCAAATCCTATGAGAGAGAGTTGAGTGTTGGGGAGACTATCATTTGAAGCACAAGAGCAAGGAGTTCATCATCAACACACCATTTGTTACTTCTTGGAGAGTGGTGTCTCCTAGATTGGCTAGGTGTCACTTGGGAGCCTCCGACAAGATTGTGGAGTTGAACCAAGGAGTTTGTAAGGGCAAGGAGATCGCATACTTCATGAAGCTCTACCGCTAGTGAGGCAAGTCCTTCGTGGGCGACAGCCATGGTGGGATAGACAAGGTTGCTTCTTCGTGGACCCTTTGTGGGTGGAGCCCTCCATGGACTCGCGCAACCGTTACCCTTCGTGGGTTGAAGTCTCCATCAACGTGGATGTACGATAGCACCACCTATCGTAACCACGACAAAAAAAATCCGTGTCTCCAATTGCGTTTGAATTCTCCAAACCCTTCCCTTTACATTCTTGCAAGTTGCATGCTTTACTTTCCGCTGCTCATACACTCTTTGCATGCCTGCTTGTTATGTGTTGTGAATGTTAAACTTGTGTCTAAACTCCACTTAAACCTGAAGAGGTTAAAAACTGCAACTTTGGCACTTAGTGTCTAATCACCCCCCTCTAGACACCTCTTCTCAAGATCCTACAAGTGGTATCAGAGCCTTGGTCTCCATTGCCTTGGTTTAATCACCATTGGAGGAAGATGGATGAGTCTACTTTGGGGAATCTTAGACATAAAGTGCCTATTCTTGATGGAGAGTATTTTCATGAGTGGAAAAATGAGATGCTTGTAATTTTCAATCAATATCATTTTGAACAAGTACATTGCTAGCCCTTGTGCACCTCATGTTGATCCTATGCATCCTACCCTTGATGAATCTATTGACATGATTAGGAACCTTAGAACTGTTAATCTTATCACTAGAGGCTTGCCTAGAAACTTAATTAGGATCTTGCCTACTCTTGAGTGTGCCTACACTATATGGAAATTTCTTGAGGAACGCTTTCCAAATTATTCCTTGAAAAATCTAGATGAGATTCTCCATAAGTCTTTTGCCTTGAGTAAGATAAATACTAGTGATCCTATGTTTGGTGATCGTTTATTTGAACTTACCGACCTTATGCGTGCCAAAGGAGATGTTGGAATTATTGGTGATATTATTTCCAAAGCTGTAAGAATTCATAAGCAAGATCATTGTCAAACTCACTCTAACGAATTACCCTCTCTAGGACTTGATCCACCACATGACGATGTTGAACATGGATACTATGATGAGGATGATGATAGTGACTTCGATCTCGATGATGTAATGAGACATTTTGGTCTTATGGCAAATCTTCGGGGATATGTGTCAGGAGGAAAGGAATGGGTTCTTGACAGTGGATTTACCGATCACATGACCGGAGATAAAGACATG
Organism: Aegilops longissima; assembly: GCA_021605205.1. Lineage (NCBI taxonomy): Eukaryota > Viridiplantae > Streptophyta > Magnoliopsida > Poales > Poaceae > Aegilops > Aegilops longissima. Next base: position 296,781 of record JAHIAM010001542.1, read on the forward strand.
TTTTGTGAGCTTGCTGAAAATGATAGTCCTCGAAAGTATGTCACTTTCGGTGACAACTCAAAGGGTAAGGTGGTTGGCCTCGGTAAGGTGGCCATCTCACATGATAGCTCCATTCAGAATGTCATGCTCGTTGAATCTCTTGGCTACAACTTACTTTCAGTATCTAGACTTGCTGATTTCGGTTTCAATGTCCTATTTACTTAAGTAGACTGCCAAGTGTTTCGTCGAGACAATCATAAAATGGTCTTTACCGGTATACGTAGAGGTGATCTTTACATTGTTGATTTCTCTAAAAAGGCACAACCTAAAACTTGGCTCATTGCTAAATCCTCAAAAGGTTGGTTATGGCATAGACGACTAGGTCATGTTGGCATGTGAAACCTTGACAAGCTTATTAATGGAAATCATATCCTTGGAGTTAACGATGTCATATTTGATAAGGATAGACTTTGCAGTGCTTGTCAGGCGGTAAACAGGTTGGAGGAAGGCATCCGTGAAGAACATCATGAACACAAGGAGGCCACTCGAGCTACTTCATATGGATCTCTTTGGTCCCAACGCCTACAAAAGTCTCGGTGGAAATTCTTTTGGTCTAGTTATAGTTGATGACTTTTCAAGATTTACGTGGGTGTTCTTTCTCGATGATAAATCGCAGGTCCAAAATATCTTCAAAAACTTCGCTAGGAAGGCCCAAAATCAATTTGAAGTGAAGATCAAGAAGGTTCGCAGCGACAACGGAACGGAGTTCAAGAACGCAAATGTGGACACCTTTATTGACGAAGAAGGGATTTCACACGAGTTCTCGGCTACGTACACACCTCAACAAAATGGGGTTGTTGAGAGGAAGAACCGGACGCTCATCGAAATGGCGAGAACTATGCTTGATGAGTAAAAGACGCTGAAGCACTTTTGGGCAGAAGCGGTTGAGACAGCTTGTCATGCAACAGATCGCTTGTATCTTCACAAGCTACTCGGCAAGACGACATATGAGCTCCTCACCGGTAACAAACCCCAAGTTGGATACTTTCGAGTATTCGGCTCAAAGTGCTACATTCTTGATAAGCATCGTCGTTCTAAATTTGCTCCTAAGTCTCATGAAGGATTCCTACTAGGTTATGGCTCAAACTCTCACACTTACCGTGTCTACAACAATTTCACCCGAAAAGTTGAAGAGATGGTAGATGTGAAGTTTGATGAATCTAACGGCTCGCAAGTAGAGCAATTGCCAATTGATGTAGGAGACAAAGACCCTTCGGAAGCAATCCAAGGCTTGTCTATTGGCAAGGTCCGTCCAACAGAGGTGAAGGAGAGTACCTCGTCTGTCCAAGTGGAAGCTTCTACTTCACGACAAGGTGAACCAAGAGTTGATACGGAAGCATCCACAAGTGGAACACACCAAGATGAAAAAAACGAGGAAGAACATCACGAACTTCAACAACCTCCTTCTCCACCACGACAAGAAAACGACAACGCCAACAATGAAGAAAATCAAGAAGAAGAAGAAGAACAAGATGAAGAAGATGTTCAACCGAGACCCAAGCAAAAGCTTTCACGAGTTCGAGCAAGAATTGCTAAAGACCATCCCATCGAGCAAATCTACAATGATATTCAAACCGGGAGAATCACTCGCTCTAAAACTCGTTTAGCTAACTTTTGTGAAAACTATTATTTCATTTCTAGCATTGAACCTATGAAGGTCGAGGAAGCATTGGAAGATCCGGATTGGATAAATGCTATGCATGAAGAGCTACACAACTTTGAGAGAAACCAAGTTTGGACATTGGTTGAGAAGCCCGACAACAACCACAACATCGCCGGTAACAAATGGGTGTTTCGCAACAAGCAAGATGAAGATGGACAAGTAGTTCGCAACAAAGCACGCCTAAATCGCCCAAGGCTACACACAAGTCGAAGGTATGGACTATGGTGAGACTTATGCTCCCGTTGCTAGACTTGAGTCCATTCGCATCTTACTTACCTATGCTAATCACCATGATATCACCTTGTACCAAATGGACATTAAAAGTGCTTTTCTAAATGGTGAAATAGAGGAGGAAGTTTATGTTAAACAACCTCCGGCTTTGTCAATCCTAAGAAACCAAATCATGTTTACAAACTTCACAAAGCCCTTTATGGTCTTAAAAAGCTCCTAGAGCTTGGTATAAATGCTTGACCAAGTTTCTTCTTGAAAAGGATTTGAAATTGGGAAAATCGATTCCACACTTTTTACTAAAGGGTTAATGGAGAATTATTTGTATGCCAAATTTATGTTGATGATATCATATTTGGATCAACTAACCCTCATTTTAGTAAGAAGTTTGGAAAGCTAATGTCGGAGAAGTTTGAGATGTCAATGATGAGTGAACTCAAATTCTTTCTTGGGTTGCAAATCAAGCAAACTAAGGAAGGTACTTTTGTCTCTCAAACGAAGTACACTAAGGATTTATTAAAGAAGTTCAATATGCAAGAGTGCAAAGGTATGTCTACACCTATGCCTACTAGTGGACATCTTGATTTGACCAAAGATGGTAAACCAGTTGACCAAAAGGTTTATCGCTCTATGATTGGATCATTGTTATACCTATGTGCTTCACGTCCCGATATTATGCTAAGTGTGTGCATGTGTGCAAGATATCAAGCTGCTCCTAAAGAATGTCATCTTAAGGCCGTAAAAAGGATAGTGAGATACTTAATTAATACACCAAATTTTGGCATTTGGTATCCTAAGAGGGCCTCTTTCGATCTTGCTGGCTACTCCGACTCGGACTATGCCGGAGACAAGGTTGATAGAAAGTCCACTTCGGGTACTTGTCAATTTCTTGGTAGATCTCTTGCGTCTTGGTCCTCCAAGAAACAAAACTCGGTATCCTTATCTACACCAAGCGGAGTACATTGTCGCTGGTTCATGTTGTGCTCAATTACTTTGGATGACCCAAACTCTTAAAGATTATGGGATATATGTGAAACATGTTCCATTGCTTTGTGACAATGAAAGTGCTATCAAAATTGGTCATAATCCCGCACAACATTCTCGAACTAAGCATATTGAAGTTCGTCATCATTTTATTCGAGATCATGTTGCTAAGGGTGACATTAATCTTAAGCATGTTCGCACCGAAAAGCAATTAGCGGATATATTTACTAAACCTCTTGATGAGAAAGTGTTTTGCAGGTTGAGAGGAGAATTGAACATCATTGATGCTTCAAACTTGGAGTAGAAACTCCATTGTATACATGCAAGACATGAGCTTATGACTAATCCATGATATCTCTCTTATGATGGAAATATTATATCTTGGATATATTTGCATCTTGCATGTTATCTAACCCATGTAGGTACTTGGTTGAAACAAATTCCATGAGATTGTAATATACTCACATCTTGAGCAATCTCTACATCACCAAGTCTCTACACTATGGTGGTTGAAGACAAGGAAGCACGGAATCATTCAAACATATCCTTTGACAAACTCTATGTTGAGCTTCATGATTATCATTTTTGGATACACAAGTGCTACTCCTTGCAAGAACTAACCCATGTAGGTAGATGGACTCAAATTCCAAGTGGTGCTCCCAACTCTTGATGAGCTACATCAATCTTGAGCAACCCACACAAGTTCAACTACATGATCAACACCACCAACCAAGGTATGTTATTCCATCTTAGAGAATCTTTACTCCGAGTCATGAGCTAAAGCAACTCGACAAGATGTGAATACATCAAAATGCTTAAACGAAAATGGTAACCCCATTTTGAGCTTAAACGATGAGTATGACCTATGATCAAGTGATCTCACTTGACTCCTAAGTCAATATACTCTAACATAGGTGACTTTGTCACCGACCATCTCTAGATGAAGTTCTCTTGTGTTCTTTTCTGTGTTTTTGCATTTGTCTCATGCATATTTGTTTCCCCTTTCAAAAAAAGACTTCATCTAGATTTCTTTCTTTTCTTTTCTGTTGCTCTGCAATTCCTGCATCCAATTCATTGCATATCATTCGGTAAATTCCTTGCAAATCTTTGTGAGATCTTACTAGTCTAGTGAGCTGAGGTGACAAGTGTTTGCTCTGCGATGAACTCGGTTTCACCGATTTGCTGTTTTCGGTCTAACCGAATCCTTTCGGTACAACCAAAGCATACCATTCGGTGCCACCGATTTCACAATAGGAAAAATAGTTTGCCACTTATTCTGTGTTTCTTCTGATCCAGCTCCACTCAATGAATCTTGTCCTCTACAAGCATCACATTTTTATCCAGTGCTTTATGTTGTGACTCAAGGACCTAACCCATTCACAACAAATTCCAGAAGACCCTTCTTGGAAATTGATGTCAAAGGGGGAGAGAGAGATCACATCAAAGCTTATCACTTCCAAAGGGAGATAGAGATAAATCTCCAGGGGGAGAGAATACTCAAGGATCCCAGATGCTTGGTGTTCAAGAGGAGAGATGCCACATGTCTTCTTGAGGGGAAATACATGTTCATATGTGCTTATTTGCATTAGCTCTGTTCTTTTATATCTTTCAGCCCTGATTTTCTGTTCCCTATCTTCTCCCAGTATCCCATGCTAGATTCAGGGGGAGCAAGAAATCTAAGGGAAAGAAATCATTTAAATTCATTGCATATGTTTACTCTTGGGGACATGTCTAATCCAATGTGGTACTCAGTACTCACTCTCTACATGTCATCCCAGTCTTGGTATTCTTGTGGTTTCTTCTGTTTGCTCTGGCCAGTAGATGTACCTGTGTTATCTAACCTTGTTTGTGCAGGTTCATTCCACCCTAAGCTAACTCAAGACTACAAGGTAAGTATATGCATCACACTCATGTGTATGAGGAATTCTTGCTGATGTACATACTGTTTGCAAGAAGGACTCATGAGCATGAAGGTATTTTCTTTAATATTCTTTGCTCTGATGCATATGGCCAAGATACATGTAACACATTGCCTACTCTATCATGGTTTTGCTCTCACGTGCTTCTATATTCCATATTCACATGATTGCATACATGTAGGGGGGGCTATGCTTGTTACATGTGTTTCCGAAGCTTTACTTGCTATTCCTTATATCTTATCTAAAGCTTTGATGTATGTTGCCATCAATTACCAAAAAGGGGGAGATTGAAAGCACGAGTGCTCCCTAGGTGGTTTTGGTAATTAATGTCAACATATCTCTTGTTGGACTAACACTTTTATCTAGTATATTTCAGATAAGTTCAACAATGGAGTGGCATGGACTAAAGGATGTGGGAACTCCTTCAAGATGCTAAGGACAAAGGATTGGCTCAAGCTCAAAAGCTCAAGACTCTACATTTTACATTTTAGTGATCCAAGATCACATTGAGTCTATAGGAAAATCCAATACTATCAAGGAGGGATGAGGTGTTGCTTAATGAGCCTCTTGCTTCATGTGCTTAGTGATATGCTCCAAAACCCTCAACTACTTTCCCACTTCCACATATATGACCTAAACCTAAAGTCAAACTCGGCCCTACCGATTCTTTCTATCCGGTGCCACCGAGTTCAGATGTCATAGCCACTTCCACAAACCCTAGGCAAATCGGTTTCACCGATAGGGATCTCGGTCTCACCGAGATGGGATTGTAATCTTTCTGTGTATGTCCATTACCAAAATCGGTCTCACCGAGTTTGGGAAATCGGTACTACTGAGATTACAATGCAAACTCTCTGTTAACTTATTACCAAAATCGGTCCCACCGAGTTTGAGTAATCGGTCCCACCGAGTTTGCTCGACCAACTCTCCGGTTAGCTAATTACCAAAATCGGTCTCACCGAAGTTTGTGTAATCGGTCTCACCGAGATTACGTTATGCCCTAACCCTAACCATATCGGTCCTACCGAGTTGCATATCGGTCCCACGAAAACCCTAACGATCACTAGGTTTACTAAATCGGTCCGACCGAGTTTGATGATTCGGTCCCACCGAGTTTGGTAAATTGTGTGTAATGGTTAGATTTTGTGTGGAGGCTATATATACCCCTTCACCTCCTCTTAATTCATGGAGAGAGCCATCAGAACAAACCTACACTTCCAGCATCCTATTTCTGAGAGAGAACTACCTACTCATGTGTTGAGGCCAAGATATTCCATTCCTACCATATGAATCTTGATCTCTAGCCTTCCCCAAGTTGCTTTCCACTCAAATCTTCTTTCCACCAGATCCAAATCCTATGAGAGAGAGTTGAGAGTTGGGGAGACTATCATTTGAAGCACAAGAGCAAGGAGTTCATCATCAACACACCATTTGTTACTTCTTGGAGAGTGGTGTCTCCTAGATTGGCTAGGTGTCACTTGGGAGCCTCCGACAAGATTGTGGAGTTGAACCAAGGAGTTTGTAAGGGCAAGGAGATCGCATACTTCATGAAGATCTACCGCTAGTGAGGCAAGTCCTTCGTGGGAGACAGCCATGGTGGGATAGACAAGGTTGCTTCTTCGTGGACCCTTTGTGGGTGGAGCCCTCCATGGACTCGCGCAACCGTTACCCTTCGTGGGTTGAAGTCTCCATCAACGTGGATGTACGATAGCACCACCTATCGTAACCACGCCAAAAAAATCCGTGTCTCCAATTGCGTTTGAATTCTCCAAACCCTTCCCTTTACATTCTTGCAAGTTGCATGCTTTACTTTCCGCTGCTCATACACTCTTTGCATGCCTGCTTGTTATGTGTTGTGAATGTTAATCTTGTGCCTAAACTCCACTTAAACCTCAAGAGGTTAAAACTGCAACTTTGGCACTTAGTGTCTAATCACCCCCTCTAGACACCTCTTCTCAAGATCCTACAAGTGGTATCGAGCCTTGGTCTCCATTGCCTTGGTTTAATCACCATTGGAGGAAGATGGATGAGTCTACTTTGGGGAATCTTAGACATAAAGTGCCTATTCTTGATGGAGAGTATTTTCATGAGTGGAAAAATGAGATGCTTGTAATTTTCAATCAATATCATTTTGAACAAGTACATTGCTAGCCCTTGTGCACCTCATGTTGATCCTATGCATCCTACCCTTGATGAATCTATTGACATGATTAGGAACCTTAGAACTGTTAATCTTATCACTAGAGGCTTGCCTAGAAACTTAATTAGAATCTTGCCTACTCTTGAGTGTGCCTACACTATATGGAAATTTCTTGAGGAACGCTTTCCAAATTATTCCTTGAAAAATCTAGATGAGATTCTCCATAAGTCTTTTGCCTTGAGTAAGATAAATACTAGTGATCCTATGTTTGGTGATCGTTTATTTGAACTTACCGACCTTATGCGTGCCAAAGGAGATGTTGGAATTATTGGTGATATTATTTCCAAAGCTATAAGAATTCATAAGCAAGATCATTGTCAAACTCACTCTAACGAATTACCCTCTCTAGGACTTGATCCACCACATGACGATGTTGAACATGGATACTATGATGAGGATGATGATAGTGACTTCGATCTTGATGATGTAATGAGACATTTTGGTCTTATGGCAAATCTTCGGGGATATGTGTCAGGAGGAAAGGAATGGGTTCTTGACAGTGGATTTACCGATCACATGACCGGAGATAAAGACATGTTTTGTGAGCTTGCTGAAAATGATAGTCCTCGAAAGTATGTCACTTTCGGTGACAACTCAAAGGGTAAGGTGGTTGGCCTCGGTAAGGTGGCCATCTCACATGATAGCTCCATTCGAATGTCATGCTCGTTGAATCTCTTGGCTACAACTTACTTTCAGTATCTAGACTTGCTGATTTCGGTTTCAATGTCCTATTTACTTAAGTAGACTGCCAAGTGTTTCGTCGAGACAATCATAAAATGGTCTTTACCGGTATACGTAGAGGTGATCTTTGCATTGTTGATTTCTCTAAAAAGGCACAACCTAAAACTTGGCTCATTGCTAAATCCTCAAAAGGTTGGTTATGGCATAGACGACTAGGTCATGTTGGCATGCGAAACCTTGACAAGCTTATTAAAGGAAATCATATCCTTGGAGTTAACGATGTCATATTTGATAAGGATAGACTTTGCAGTGCTTGTCAGGCAGGTAAACAGGTTGGAGGAAGGCATCCCGTGAAGAACATCATGAACACAAGGAGGCCACTCGAGCTACTTCATATGGATCTCTTTGGTCCCAACGCCTACAAAAGTCTCGGTGGAAATTCTTTTGGTCTAGTTATAGTTGATGATTTTTCAAGATTTACGTGGGTGTTCTTTCTCGATGATAAATCGCAGGTCCAAAATATCTTCAAAAACTTCGCTAGGAAGGCCCAAAATCAATTTGAAGTGAAGATCAAGAAGGTTCGCAGCGACAACGGAACGGAGTTCAAGAACGCAAATGTGGACACCTATATTGACGAAGAAGGGATTTCACACGAGTTCTCGGCTACGTACACACCTCAACAAAATGGGGTTGTTGAGAGGAAGAACCGGACGCTCATCGAAATGGCGAGAACGATGCTTGATGAGTAAAAGACGCTGAAGCACTTTTGGGCAGAAGCGGTTGAGACAGCTTGTCATGCAACAGATCGCTTGTATCTTCACAAGCTACTCGGCAAGACGGCATACGAGCTCCTCACCGGTAACAAACCCCAAGTTGGATACTTTCGAGTATTCGGCTCAAAGTGCTACATTCTTGATAAGCATCATCGTTCTAAATTTGCTCCTAAGTCTCATGAAGGATTCCTACTAGGTTATGGCTCAAACTTCATCTAGATTTCTTTCTTGTCTTTTCTGTTGCTCTGCAATTCCTGCATCCAATTCATTGCATATCATTCAGTAAATTCCTTGCAAATCTTTGTGAGATCTTACTAGTCTAGTGAGCTGAGGTGACAAGTGTTTGCTCTGCGATGAACTCGGTTTCACCGATTTGCTGTTTTTGGTCTAACCGAATCCTTTCGGTACAACCAAAGCATACCACTCGGTGCCACCGATTTCACAATAGGAAAAACAGTTTGCCACTTATTCTGTGTTTCTTCTGATCCAGCTCCACTCAATGAATCTTGTCCTCTACAAGCATCACATTTTTATCCAGTGCTTTATGTTGTGACTCAAGGACCTAACCCATTCACAACAAATTCCAGAAGACCCTTCTTGGAAATTGATGTCAAAGGGGGAGAGAGAGATCACATCAAAGCTTATCACTTCCAAAGGGAGATAGAGATAAATCTCAAGGGGAGAGAATACTCAAGGATCCCAGATGGTTGGTGTTCAAGAGGAGAGATGCCACATGTCTTCTTGAGGGGAAAGACATGTTCATATGTGCTTATTTGCATTAGCTCTGTCTTTTATATCTTTCAGCCCTGATTTTCTGTTCCCTATCTTCTCCCAGTATCCCATGCTAGATTCAGGGGGAGCAAGACATCTAAGGGAAAGAAATCATTTCAATTCATTGCATATCTTTACTCTTGGGGACATGTCTAATCCAATGTGGTACTCAGTACTCACTCTCTACATGTCATCCCAGTCTTGGTATTCTTGTGGTTTCTTCTGTTTGCTCTCGCCAAGAGATGTACTGTGTTATCGAACCTTGTTTGTGCAGGTTCATTCCACCCTAAGCTAACTCAAGACTACAAGGTAAGTATATGCATCACACTCATGTGTATGAGGAATTCTTGCTGATGTACATACTGTTTGCAAGAAGGACTCATGAGCATGAAGGTATTTTCTTTAATATTCTTTGCTCTGATGCATATGGCCAAGATACATGTAACACATTGCCTACTCTATCATGGTTTTGCTCTCACATGCTTCTATATTCCATATTCACATGATTGCATACATGTAGGGGGTGCCTATGCTTGTTACATGTGTTTCTGAAGCTTTATTTGCTATTCCTTATATCTTTATCTAAAGCTTTGATGTATGTTGCCATCAATTACCAAAAAGGGGGAGATTGAAAGCACAAGTGCTCCCTAGGTGGTTTTGGTAATTAATGTCAACATATCTCTTGTTGGACTAACACTTTTATCTAGTATATTTCAGATAAGTTCAACAATGGAGTGGCATGGACTAAAGGATGTGGGAACTCCTTCAAGATGCTAAGGACAAAGGATTGGCTCAAGCTCAAAAGCTCAAGACTCTACATTTTACATTTTAGTGATCCAAGATCACATTGAGTCTATAGGAAAAGCCAATACTATCAAGGAGGGATGAGGTGTTGCCTAATGAGCCTCTTGCTTCATGTGCTTAGTGATATGCTCCAAAACCCTCAACTACTTTCCCACTTCCACATATATGACCTAAACCTAAAGTCAAACTCGGCCCTACCGATTCTTTCTATCCAGCGCCACTGAGTTCAGATGTCATAGCCACTGCTACAAACCCTAGGCAAATCGGTTTCACCGATAGGGATCTCGGTCTCACTAAGATGGGATTGTAATCTCTCTGTGTATGTCCATTACCAAAATCGGTCTCACCGAGTTTTTGCAGTCGGTACTACCGAGATTACAATGAAAACCCTCTGGGTAACTTATTACCAAAATCGGTCCCACTGAGTTTGAGTAATCGGTCCCATCGAGTTTGCCTGACCAACTCTCTGGTTAGCTAATTACCAAAATTGGTCTCACCGAGTTTGTGTAATCGGTCTCACCGAGATTATGTTATGCCCTAACCCTAACCATATCGGTCCTACCGAGTTGCATATCGGTCCCACCGAAAACCCTAACGGTCACTAGGTTTACTAAATCGGTCCGACCGAGTTTGATGATTCGGTTTCACCGAGTTTGGTAAATTGTGTGTAATGGTTAGATTTTGTGTGGAGGCATTATATACCCCTCCACCTCCTCTTCATTCATGGAGAGAGCCATCAGAACAAACCTACACTTCCAGCATCCTATATCTGAGAGAGAACTACCTACTCATGTGTTGAGGCCAAGATATTCCATTCCTACCATATGGATCTTGATCTCTAGCCTTCCCCAAGTTGCTTTCCACTCAAATCTTCTTTCCACCAGATCCAAATCCTATGAGAGAGAGTTGAGTGTTGGGGAGACTATCATTTGAAGCATAAGAGCAAGGAGTTCATCATCAACACACCATTTGTTACTTCTTGGAGAGTGGTGTCTCCTAGATTGGCTAGGTGTCACTTGGGAGCCTCCGACAAGATTGTGGAGTTGAACCAAGGAGTTTGTAAGGGCAAGGAGATCGCCTACTTCGTGAAGATCTACCGCTAGTAGGCAAGTCCTTCGTGGGCGACGACCATGGTGGGATAGACAAGGTTGCTTCTTCATGGACCCTTCGTGGGTGGAGCCCTCCGTGGACTCGCGCAACCGTTACCCTTCATGGGTTGAAGTCTCCATCAACGTGGATGTACGATAGCACCACCTATCGGAACCACGACAAAAACATCCGTGTCTGCAATTGCGTTTGAATTCTCCAAACCCTTCCCTTTACATTCTTGCAAGTTGCATGCTTTACTTTCCGCTGCTCATACACTCTTTGCATGCCTGCTTGTTATGTGTTGTGAATGTTAAACATGTGCCTAAACTCCACTTAAACCTGAAGAAGTTAAAAACTGCAACTTTGGCACTTAGTGTCTAATCACCCCCCTCTAGACACCTCTTCTCAAGATCCTACATTATCAGATCCAAAACCCGACCCGATAGCTTAACGACGTTCCATTATGGTGGATGCCACGTGTCGGTCACCCTTGACGAAAGCACTTCTGTGACACGCGATTTATCGTCATGGAAGTGGACACTTCCGTGATGATAATTTTGGTAATGTCATGGAACACTTCTACGACAACACATGTATGACTATCTTGATTCTGTCATAAATTTGTCATGGATGTACATGCATGACAAAAAACGCGACCTACTGTGACAAACACTTATCATCACGAAAGTGTATTTTTTTTTGTAGTGATGGGACATAAGACAACACCATGCCTTCAAGGAAATGACTACAGATGACATCATATCCACTTTCCAACTATTTGAAGAGTCAAAGGCAAATGCTACAGAACATCTTGCCATGCATGGTACTCCATCATCAAAGATCAATCTTGCATTGAAGGCTAAGCATGTATGTGAAGATGAGCAAAGTGAAGAAGAAGAATAAGATGGTGATGAGGTTGAATCCGATGAGGGCCCTTCATATGAAGACATGGCTCTCTTTTTCAAGAAGTTTAGCGCGGGAAAATTCAAGGGAAGATTTCAAAAGAAGAAAGTAAGAAAATGCTACAACTGTGAAGAAACCAACCACTTTTCAAACAAGTGCCCTTATGAGAAGAGAGAAGACAAACCAAGGTTTCCCAAGACCTTTCCCAAGAAGAAGTTGCCAAATCCTTTGAACTCCAAGCTCAAGAAGAGAGATGGGAAAGCAATGGTTTCTCAAGAAGAATCCGATCCGGATGATGTTAGTGGTGTTGCCGGAGTTGCTCAAGATTCTCAAAACACATTGAGTCTAGTCAACAAGAGTGGTGAAGTTGTCACCTACAACTACATGAAGGATTACAAGGGCAACGCTCACAAGTGTCTCATGGCGAAGGCCGTGGTAGAAGATGGAGAGGACCAACACTCTCCTGACAAGGTCAAGGTAACCCCACGATCAAACCCTCCTATTTTCACTCCTCCTACTCCTAGTGATGAGTATCTTGATGCGGAGGATAGTTATGAGGATGATGATATAAATGATCCTATGCTTGCTAAACTAAATAAGTTCATGTGCTCCCTTAAAGGAAAGAAGCTCACTATGTTTCGTATGCTTATGGAGATGGTGAGTAAGCACACCATTTCCATTAAGGAACTCGAAACCCTCATCACCGAGGAAAAGGAAAAATATGAAATCCTTGAGCGGAAAGTCCAATATGAGGAAGCACGCAATGATGAACTATGCTTAAAAATTGGTGCAAACATTGATGTTCATACTAGAGATCTTGCCTCCTTGAAAAAGGCTATCGACTCTTGCGAAGAGTTTATGAATGATAAAAGTAAGCTTGTAAAGTCTAATGCTTCTCTCTCTAAGGATTGTGAGCTCCTATCCGTGTCCCTCAAGACCAAGGAAGAAGATCTCACCCTTCTTACAAATAGTTTTGAGACACTCAAGCTTACTTATCTTGAAACTCTAGCCAAGGCTTACTCTTCTCATATTATCAATGTTGATGCTTGTACTACTAACTCTAGTAGTGATCTAGCATCTATTCTTGAGGAAAATCGCTTTCTCAAAGCTCAAATCGAGAAAGGGCTCATGACATGTGCTCAGGGGCAAAATAAACTCAATGAGGTGTTGAGCCAACACAATGAAGTGTTTGCCAAAGAGGGACTCGGGTTTGACCCAAGCACAAGCAAGAAGAAGACATCCTCTCAAAAGTGCACCACCCCTCTAAAAGAAACTTTCGTACGAGAAGGGCACAAGGACAAAGGTAAGGTTGATTGTGGGAAGGCCACAAGGGGCATGCCCACTGTCAACAAGCCAAAAGAGTTCATGCCTCCATCCTATGTTCTTCGTAAGACTAAGGATGGAGAAGTTTATGCAAAGTTTGTTGGTCCTCGAAATGCATTTCGGTTTTATGCTATTTGGGTCCCTAAGACCATTGTGACTAACTTGAGAGGTCCCATTGCAAAATGGGTGCCTCTAACCAAGTAATAATTGTGTGTAGGTTGCCTTCTCCGGTGGAGTAAAATGGGTGATTGATAGTGTATGTACCAATCATATGACCGGAGATAGCAAATTGCTCTACGACTTCATGGAAGCTATTCAACCATTTATGAGCATTATTTTTGGTGGAGGATAAAAAGGACAGGTACTCGGTTTGGGTAAGGTGGCTATCACAAATGACATGTCTCTTGCAAATGTCATGCTTGTCCAATCCCTTAAATATCATTTGCTTTATGTTCGCCAATTGGCTTCTGTTGGTTATGATACAATATTTGGACTAACGGATGTGAAAGTCTTTAAGAGAGATACTCTCGAAGTGGCCTTTGTTGGAGAGTTGGATGGCAACCTTTACATGGTTGATTTCTCGAAAGAGAGCACATTCCATGCAACTTGTCTAATGGCCAAGGACGACAAGGGGTGGCTATGGCATCGCCGGCTAGCCCATGTCGGCATGAGAAATCTTCAAGATCTCTTAAAGGGAAATCACATCCTTGGACTAACAAATGTCTCTTTTGAGAAAGATCGTGTTTGTAGTGCATGCATAGCCGGGAAGCAACATCAATCAAAGCACCCACCCAAGAATATTGTGTCTACTTCAAGGCCTTTCAATCTCCTTCATGTGGATCTTTTTGGGCCTCCTTCATGGGATAGTCTTGGTGGGAAAAAGTATGGACTTGTCATTGTGGATGATTACTCAAGATACACATGGGTGTTTTTCTTCAAGTCCAAAGACGAGACGAAGATCACCTTCATTGATTTTGCCAAGCAAGCACAACGCAAGTTTGACAAAGAAATCATGGCAAGAAGAAGTGATAATGGTTCTGAGTTCAAGAATTACACCTTGGAAGGATTTCTTAGTGATGAAGGGACTGAACATCAATATTCCGCACCATACACCCCTCAACCAAATGGTGTTGCAGAAAGGAAGAATCGTACACTTGTGGAGATGGCAAGGTCCATGTTGGATGAATACAAGTCTCCACACAGTTTTTGGGCCGAGGCTGTCAACACCGCATGTCATGCATCAAATCGACTCTTCCTCCGCAAAATATTGGAAAAGACTCCATATGAGCTCCTAACCGGGAACAAGCCAAATGTCAAGTACTTTCGTGTATTTGGGTGCAAATGTTTCATCCTAAAAAAAGGAACGGTTAGGAAAATTTCAATCCAAAAAAACTGAGGGTATATTTGTTGGCTATGGATCAAACTCTCACGCCTATAGAGTCTACAACAAATCCAATGGATGTGTTGTAGAAACTTGTGACGTGGTGTTTGATGAGTTTAATGGCTCCCATGGGGAGCAAGTTGATCTAAGTGATGTAGGTGAAGAAGATTTGTCTCAAGATATCTTGACCATGGGTGTTGGTGCACTTCTTCCAATGGAACAAGAACCTCATGATGAAGAAGAAGAAGATGAAAGCCTCACACATCATCAAACAACTTCAACACCCATACCACCACAAGCCCCTATTACTCAACCAATGCCCATAGTCCAAGTACAAGATGATGATCAAGTTCCTCTTCATGATAATCTTCAAGAACAAGATCATCCTCAAGGGCAAGTACAAGAAGGTGCAATCATTGACAATGAACCTCAACAAATGCAAGAAGAAGAAGAAGATTTTCCACCACACATTAATGATCCATATGTTGAGGACGTGGATGATGGACATGAAGTTGAACCTCGCGAAACCTTAACCTCCATCATGCCTCGAGTGGCCGGTCGTGTTGATGTTGATAAGATCCTCACCGGCATATCGGAAGGTAGAGTCACTCGTAAACAATTGACAAACTTTTGTGCTCACTTCTCTTTTGCGTCTAGTGTTGAGCCTCTCAAGGTACAAGATGCGTTGATAGACAACGATTGGCTCATTGCTATGCAAGAAGAGTTGAATAGTTTTGAGCGCAATCAAGTGTGGTCATTAGTCAAGAGGCCAACTACGGAACACAACGTCATTGGAACAAAGTGGTTTTTCAAGAACAAGCAATATGAGAATGGTGTAATCATCCGCAACAAGGCAAGGTTAGTGGCACAAGGGTACTCACAAGTTGAAGGTTTGGACTTTGGTGAGACCTTTGCCCCCGTTGCCCGTCTTGAATCCATTCGCATCTTACTTGCTTATGCTTCTTTCAATGGCTTTACATTACATCAAATGGATGTGAAGAGTGCTTTCCTCAATGGCCCTCTACAAGAAGAAGTATATGTATCACAACCACCTGGGTTCGTTGACCCCGATCACAAAGACTATGTGTATAAACTTCATAAGGCTTTGTATGGCCTCAAACAAGCACCTCGTGCTTGGTATGATCATCTTAAGAAGTTTTTACTCAATGATGGATTTGTGAGAGGGGTGATCGATCCCACTCTTTTTACTAAGATGGACAAAGGTGATTTGATCTTATGCCAAATCTATGTAGATGATATCATTTTTGGTTCCCCTAACATTCATTTATGCAAGAAGTTTGCGGCATCAATGACCAAGAATTTTGAAATGCCACTCAATGCGGATTTGAAGTTCTTCCTCGGATTTCAAATTCAACAATTTCAAGAAGGAATTTTCTTGTCTCAAGCAAAATACCTCAAGGATATCCTAGCAAAATTTGGCATGACTGATGCTAGCCCATGTAAGACACCCATGCCAACCAAAATTGCACTCACTGAAGACTCAAACGGTATCCCCTTCGACCCATCTAAATACCGCTCTATGATTGGTTCATTGCTTTATCTTTGTGCATCTAGACCATACATCATGTTTAGTGTATGCATGTGTGCTAGATTTCAAGCTTCCCCTAGGGAAAGCCATCATAAGGCGGTTAAGCATATTCTTAGATACCTTGTTCACACCCCAAAGTTGGGTCTATGGTACCCCAAGGATGCTAAGTTTGATCTCATTGGGTACATGGATGCGGATTGGGCTGGAGACAAAGTGGATCGTAAATCCACCTCCGGTGCATGTCAATTTCTTGGACGCTCCTGGGTAAGTTGGTCCTTGAAGAAGCAAAACGGTGTTGCCCTCTCCACCGCCGAAGCTGAATATATTGCAACCGCCAGTTGTGCAACTCAGTTACTATGGACGAGGCAAACTTTAAAGGATTACGGTATCACCTATAGACATGTGCCTCTTCTATGTGATAATGAAAGTGCCATTAATATTGCTGAGAACCCCAAAGATCATACCCGCACCAAGCACATTGACATTAGGTACCACTTCTTGAGAGATCATGTGGAGAAGGGTGATATTGACATTGCTCATATTGATACAGATATGCAACTTGCAGATATTTTCACCAAGCCACTGGATGAAGCAAGGTTTTGTCAACTTAGGCGTGAACTTGGTATCTTGGAGCTTGACAATATTATGTGAAATCTAGTACCCATTCATGCATTTTCATAATGTCGTGTCTAGATGTAGGCATGTATTTAGTGGGAGACATTCAACCCATGAGTTATCTCACCCTATATGATGCATAAATAAACCAAACACTCTCAAAGTTACTATGTTCTCACTTTGTGACCTAGTACTTTAAATGATGGAGTTGTGATGTTGGGCTCAAGGTTAAAATCTTCGCAGTACCAAGTCACACATACTCAAACATGGTGGACTCATCCACCGCCCTCTCTTAGAGAGGCAGGACTTATTCTTCATTTCTTTTTCTATGTGTTTGTTTGGTGTTTTTCTCTCTATTTGAGTGTTCTCGTTGTTGCTCTTGTGTTTTGCCCCTAGCTCAGGTTCTACCCAAGCCTCTCTCATCTCGAAACCATATGATATTTATCTAGTGCACAAGCTTCAAATCATCTCCACATAAATGTTGATGTGGTGTGTGGTGTCTTGGGAGCTTTCGGACCCCCTCTCTCTAGTTCTCAGGAGTTCAGAGAGACTGTAATCTCTCTGGATATCTCGGAACTTCTGGGGTGGGGCCTGGAACTTCCAGGCGTCGCGGGTCGTGGGCACATATTATGGGCAGGGGATAACAAAGGGGTTCTTTTTCCCCCTTCTCCTATATTCCACTGCTCTCTCTCCCTGCAGCGCCCCTCACCCATCGGCGACTTCCGGGCGAGCTGTCGGCCCCCGGAACCTCCGGCCCCTTCTTTCCCTTCATCGTGCTTGGTGGGGATCTGTCCTCTCCACCATCTCCATGGAGGAAGGTAACCTAAGCTTCTCTCTGCTCTCTCTAGATTCCTAGGGATTGTAGGCTACGCTTATGGTTCTAGGATAAACACAAACTTCACATTCTCAAGCCCTGCATCCACTTTAGATCTACAGTGCCCCATGACTTTCATTTCTCGATTGGTTGATCCATGTCTGTCCCCTTCTTAGATTCGGAAGGAACCTTGCGACCATGCTGGTGCCCGGAACTTCCGGGTAGGCCGGACCTTCCGGCCTGACTAGGGTTTCCATGTTTGGGCTGGGCCGGTACTTCCGTTGGCCAGAACTTCCGGGTTCCCCGGAACTTCCGGCCTAAGCAGAGTTCTGTCAAAATTTCGACCAGTGAGATTCTTTGATTTTCTTTTTTTGAGGCTTGTGTACTTATTCTATCCCCATGCTATTCTCTATCTCTGGTAGCAGGAGGGTCCGGTTCGCGTGCTCACTCATCCAAGGTGTATGAACGAAAAACCAAAGCTAGGGTCAAGAAGACAACGGCTGTTGTTTTGGGGGCATGAGAACATGTTTGACTGCCATCCTGAGGAAGATGTTGAGGCTGAAGACAGTGCATCTCCTCCTGCTGCTCCCGCCCACTCCAAGAAGCGGAAGACCACTTCCAAGAAGGCAGAAGCACAAAATGTACAACCTCCTCCTCCCGATCCAGTCACCATGAAGGAAATGCCCGCACCGGAGTGGATTGCTCTGCGCTGTGTCAATCCCTATCGTCAAGACCGTGATCATGTGGATGATTCCAAGTTTTGGACACTTTTCCATCAACACAACTATGAAGAGATTTTTTCTCAGTTCGTCAACAATTGTGTCATTCAGAAGAGTATCAACATTGCTCACTTTGACAAGACTCCAACAAACTCTGGTTACTTTGAGGGGATCCAGAACATGTGTGTGAAGCTCAACCTCCTTCCACTCATGCACTTTCAACATGATGTGTCTCCGCCTCTTGTGGCTCAATTCTATGCCACTATGCATTTTAGGACTGATATGCAGCGCACTCTTACTTGGATAAGTGGTAATGAGAAGTTCTCTGCTCCGTTCTCCGTGCTGGCCGGTCTTCTGGGCTATGAGTATACTGACATTGCTGCTAACCGTGGCTACAAGATTCACGACAAAGGGGTCTTCCAAGCTATTCACTTGGCTGATTTGTATCCTCCGTCCGGAAAGGTTGGATCTATTTGTGATCTTCTGCCTTTCTATGACATCATGCACCGTATCTTTCGAGAGATCCTTGCAGTCAAGGTGGGTGACAAGAACAAGATTCGTAGCCATCTCATCAACCTTCTTCACTACACTTGTCATAACTCCGAGCAAGGCCCCATTGATGTGATGGACTTTATGTGGCATGAGATGTATAGTGTGGTAATGAACCGCAAGGTTCCTATCTATGCTCCGTATATTACTGCTTTGATTGCTGAGATTGCTCCGGATGCACTTGCGGGTCGGCGTCTGACTGGCCACTCCAGTGTTAACTTACTTGTTAAGAAGGGCAAGGCAACTGCTCATGAGGGTGAAGATGAGGAGGAAGAGGAGCTACATGCTGGAAATCCACACCACTTTGAGCTTCGTCCCCGCTCACATACTTTTCATCATGGGGAGCCCAGTGACTCCGGGTCCAAGAAGAGCAACAAAATTTGGCGTCTTCTCAAGAACATGTTTTGTCTTCAGCGAGATATGCATAAGAAGCAGTGGGAGGAGCACAAGTCTAGGAAGGAGAGCATGAAGGCTCTTAAGGATGGTATGCATGCATCTGGTATGGACATTGCTCACGGCTGCGAGTCTCATGTGGCTCCTTTTGAGAAATACCAGTCCAAGTTTGCTCGGTTTGATGTTGAAGCCGGCGATGGAGCCTCTTCTCACCGCCCTCATGGCTCAGAATCTTCTGGAGAGTCGTCTGAGGACCCTTCAACGTCCCTCTCCTAGGGGCTGTTTGTGGATTCCTCCATCTTTCCTTTTTGCCATCTAGGTGACAACAGGGGGAGATGTTGTGGTGCTTGATAGGGCTTATCATTTATTCTTGTTTATCTAACTATTTGCCGTTGATCCTTGAACCTTTTCTTTTATTTGCCTCCATTTGGATCTGATCTTGCTATTTGAACCTATTTATGTTTTGTTAATTAATCTACCTGTGTGTGAGAAACTTATGGCAAGGAGATTACATGGCATATTCTATTTGCTCATATTGTAAGAGTATCTATCAGGCTATGATTATATCTATATCTGTACCCTCACTATGAAGAACAAAGGTTAGTAAAGTGTTCTATGTCGATATATCATTCTTGTGTGGGTATGCACAGTGATAGGGGGAGAATCCTCTAACCATGTCATTTCATTTCAAATGCAATCTTAAAATAAGGCATGGGGTGTGAGGGAGTACCTTCCTGTCATTAAAGTTGCTTAATTCTGTATATACTTTATGAGTTTACCCTCTCAAGCATTATTGTCATCTATGTCAAAAAGGGGGAGATTGAAAGTGCAATATTGCACTAAAGTGTTTTTGACATTGATGACAACTTCATTTGTGTTTCTAACCAACTGCTCTAAGTGTTAACAGCCCCAATTAAGCTAAAAGTGAAGCATGGATGGTTATTTCCTCTCTTATTGGAAAAAGGAAAAGTGGTGCGCTCAAGAAAAGAAGAGTACCTTAAAGTTTTCTTGTTTCTTGAGTCCTTAGGGCAGCCACACTATTAAGAGGGGGTGCATCATAAAAACATCCGGGGAATCAACTTACCTTCTCACATTGATCTAAAAATCCTAGTGCCAAGTTTCTGTTCAGGCCGGAACTTCCGGGACGGCCGGAATTTCCGGGGACCGGAATGTCCGGGAAGCTTCCGGGGTACCCAGAGAAACTGCACCTTTTCGTGCAATCTCTCTGTGTAGCACGAAACCTCGCCAGAACCTGGCCGGAACTTCCGTTGCCCGGAAATTCCGGGGCGGCCGGAACTTCCGAGCATCGGAATTTTCGTCCCCTGTTTCAGCAGCTTCCGGGGTACTACTGAGTGGTGCAAACTCTCTGTGTAGCCCGGAACCTGTCCGGAACTTGGCTGGAACTTCCGGGGTCCATAACTTCCGTCTGTAGCCGGAACTTCCGGGCTACGCAGAAATCTGCCTCCAACGGCCAAATTTCATCCCCACCTATAAATAGTCTTCTTCCTCCTCACGAAGGTGTTGACGACTCCATTTCTCTCACCTCCATTTTTAGACCTCGATTTCTTGGAGATCTCCCTCCTTAGCCAACCAAAGCTCTTGATCTTTTGAGAAGCGAAGGAGAAGTGCTTGATCTACACATTCACCAAAGCGAAAGTTGATTCCCCCTTGTTTTTGTGGTGCTTCTTGTTACTCTTGGAGGTTGGAGACTCCTAGGCGGTAGGAGTGCTCCGGTGAGGAATCGACCATTGTGATTTCCCCTGGAAAGTTTGTGAGGGTTTGGAGACCACCCCAAGTTCTAACACTAGTGGTTGAGAAACGCCTTCATGGTGTTGTCTCAAGGAGAGAATAGGGTGAGCCTTCGTGGCGTTGGTGTGCCTTCGTGGTAACATCCACCTCTTTAAACGGTGACGTAGCTTCCCTCCAAGGAAGTGAACATCGGCATACATCCTCGTCTCTCGGAGTTGCGGTTATTCCTAACCCTAACTCTCTACTTGTGGTTACTTGTCTCTTAGCACTTACTTATATCATCTTGTGCTTGCTTACTCATATATTTGTGTCACTTGTTTACATTGCTTAGCTCATTAGTATCATACTTGCAATTGTTAGGCTCACTTTCACTTTCCGCATTATTGCCTAAAATTGCTTAGTAACAATTAAAATTTGCAATTAGTACCTATTCACCCCCCCCCCCCTCTAGGTCCATCTCGATCCTTTCACAGGCAACAATATACTATCTAAATAGGCCAAAATATTTATACTGCAAGCAATTCAAGCCAATAAAAACAACCAAGAAACAGTGCAAACTTATAAGATAATTAAGACAGCTTGTTACATGAGAAACACACACCTACATAATGCTTTGGCCAATAGATTACTTGAACATTAGTTAGTTGCTCCTCGGATGTTGCCTACCTGTCTTTGCTTTTCTAGTTTCGTACAATCTTGAGTGACATTCTGCAATTGTTATCATGACTGCTACATGTGTCGTTTCCTTTACCTCACCTATCAATGTTGTATGACCAATCAGCAGCATGGCAAGAAAAAAACAGAATTACTATGTCAGTTAGTTACAGATTGAACATGGCAGTACATTGGTAATAAAGGGCACGTAAAATGCAAGTATAATCTAGAACATATAACATATAGAACTAACTTCATGATGTATGTATCTACTACTGTACTCAGAAGCTATTTGTTATGATAATGGTTTTGGCAAACCTATGTCTTACATCTCTCAGAGAAGAAAGCAATCTCAGAACTCAAGTATGTAGATTGAAAGAGCCTCACTTGGCATAAAATTCATAAATCTCTGATTGGAAGGCTACATATTGTACTAACTTCTTGTGTATAAAATAACTTGACATTGAGAAAGAAGGACATCTCTAACATTTTATGTATATTAACATGTATGGTTACCGAAATCACTCATAAAATAGTTTTTAGCTTTCTTACATGATCAACAATTCGGAGAGTAAAAAATTGACAAAAAATATCATATGTAGAAAAAACATGAGGGAGATGGGATTATTCTTTGATTACATTATAAAGATTAGATTGGTCCACCTAACTTGCAACCAGTTTTAATCTTCATCAACTACCTTGTTGACATGAAAAAACAAAGATCTGCACAAACATGAGTTGGTGACTTAATTTTAGTAGACTAATGCAACCCAAAGATGTTGGTGTTACTACTCAAATCAAAACAAATAGTCGAAGAATAATCAAATTTTAAATAAGAAGCAACAACACAAACAAATCTCTATACCCAACCAGCAAAAAAATTAGTGTGACAACGCCTACGACGTGAACGATGGCTGCTCACTCCCCAGTGCAACAGGGAGGACATAGTGCAGCGTGTGGCAACTGATAAGGCAGGTAGGTTCATTGTTCAGAGACAATAACATGCAAATTCAGAGATTTCAAGAAAAAAGGATCAGAGATCAACTTACATCAAGATCATCAGATCATTGTTTACGAAGACCATTCTTACGACCACCTAGCCATACATACTGCACACTGTACGACCTAAAGTAGTACCGGCTCTTGTTAATTATTCTATTCCTCCGCATCCCTTCCTAATCTCAAAACATACCTCATGTTCAGGTATACCGTATACTTGCCCATGGGTGTCCATAAACTGCAAACAAAATTCACACATACATACTCTGGCATAAGATAGGTTAACTGGAACAAAATAACTGCACATCATCTCCTTGTAGAAGCTTTTTTATGTCTGGATGGCCTTATTATCTTTGATTTAGAAGAACAGGAACCCGTTGAAAAGATGCCAGTTGGAGTATAAGGCTGCTGCCGAGAGTTGAATATACCGAGCGGCCACCATGTGATTCTCAACTACAAAACAAAACGGGTTATTTACAGATAACATATAACCTAGTTTGCAGTCAAAGGAAGTAATTTCTTACTGAACAATCCTAATTAATCCTAATTAAGTAGGAGGAAGGAAGGAGAGGAAGGAGAGGAAGTAGGAGAAGTCGAGAAGGTACCATGGTCTTTTTCTTGCGAACGGCGACGGATCATCTTCGCCTTAGCCTCACGGCCGGATGCCGATGATGCCCTGCATGGTTGAGGTGGGTCAGATAGCAGTCGTCAGCATGGAGGAGCGCCTGCAAGTCCACCTCCACGGCCAGTGACTCACCATAGGGGAGGTGGTGGAGATGCCATCCATGGTGTTTGCTAAGGTGTTGTTCCAACATGTCACCGGCGCTAGGGAAGAAGAATATGCAGCCGCCTCGCTATCGCGGCGAGGGCTCCAATTCTTCCCATCACAAGAAGGAGATGGCCAGTACAATCCCTTGATGGGTGATGAATATGGATGCATGCATGCCGCCATCCGTTCCATGTGTGTTTGTGATGGGGAAATCGGGAGATTGAAACATTGGCGGGAAGGGATGGAAGGAGAAGAGGAGAACACATCAATTGGGGAATCTGAAGAGGAAAGGGTAGGCGCGCGTTTTTGGAAGGCGAGGAGACGGGAGTCAACAGACGGGTCCTAGAGCACAGGGGGATCAACGCTTGAACTGTAGATCTGAGCCACTTGTGGTCTATCAAACGGTTGGATTTTTTTAAGGTGACATGGATGCATGAGAGCTCAGAGAATTCATGTAGTGAGGATCCCCTATTTAGATATAGTAGATTGCTATTGCTTTCTTCATGACTTATACATGTTCCTATGACTATGAGATTATGCAACTCCCGAATACCGGAGGAACACTTTTTGTGCTACCAAACGTCACAACGGAACTGGGTGATTATAAAGGTGCTCTACAGGTGTCTCCGATGGTGTTTGTTGTGTTGGCATAGATCGACATTAGGATTTGTCACTCTGATTGTCGAAGAGGTATCTCTGGGCCCTCTCGGTAATGCACATCACTATAAACCTTGCAAGCAATGTGACTAATGAGTTAGTTGCGGGATGATGCATTACAAAACAAGTAAAGAGACTTGTCGGTAACGAGATTGAACTAGGTATTGAGATACCGACGATCGAATCTCGGGCAAGTAACATACTGATGACAAAGGGAACAACGTATGTTGTTATGCGGTTTGACCGATAAAGATCTTCATAGAATATGTAGGAACCAATATGAGCATCCAGGTTCCGCTATTGGTTATTGACCGAAGATGAGTCTCAGTCATGTCTACATAGTTCTCGAACCGGTTGGGTCCGCACGCTTAATGTTCGGTGACGATCGGTATTATGAGTTTATGTGTTTTGATGTACCGAAGGTAGTTCGGAGTCCCGGATATGATCACGGACATGACGAGGAGTCTCGAAATGGTCGAGACATAAAGATTGATATATTGGACTACTATATTTGGACGACGGAATGGTTCCGGGTGAGTTCGGGAAAATACAGGAGTACCGGGAGGTTACCGGAACCCCCCGGGAGGTATATGGGCCTTATTGGGCCATAGTGGGAGAGAGGAGAAGGGAGCAAAGGAGGGGGCGCCCCCCCCCCCAATCCCAATCCGGATTGGGTGGGGGCCGGCCCCCCTTTCCTTCCTCCTTCCTCCCCCTTCCTTCCACTCCTAGTCCAACTAGGGAAGGGGGGATCCTACTCCCGGTGGGACTAGGAATCCCCATGGGGAGCGCCATAGGAGGGCCAGCCCTCCCCCTCCTCCACTCCTTTATATACGGGGAAGGGGGCACCCCATAGACACACAAGTTGATCATTGATCTCTTAGCCGTGTGCGGTGCCCCCCTCCACCATAATCCACCTCAGTCATACCATTGAAGTGATTAGGCAGCCCTGCGCCCGTAGCTTCATCATCACCGTCATCACTCCGTCGTGCTGATGAATCTCTCCCTCGACACTTTGCTAGATTGTGAGTTCGTGGGACGTCACCGAGCCGAACGTGTGCAGATCGCGGAGGTGCCGTACCTTCGATGCTAGGATCGGTCGATCGTGAAGACGTACGACTACATCAACCCTGTTGTCATAATGCTTCCGCTTACGGTCTATGAGGGTACATAGACAACACTCTCCCCTCTCGTTGCTATGCATCACCACGATCTTGCGTGTGCGTAGGAATTTCTTGAAATTACTGTGTTCCCAACAGTGGCATCCGAGCCAGGTCTATGCGTAGATGTTATATGCATGAGTAGAACACAAAGAGTTGTGGGCGATAATAGTCATACTGCTTACCAGCATGTCATACTTTGATTCAGCGGTATTGTTGGATGAAGCGGCTCAGACCGACATTACGCGTACGCTTACGCGAGACTGGTTCTACCGACGTGCTTCGCACACAGGTGGCTAGTGGGTGTCAGTTTCTCCAACTTTAGTTGAATCGAGTGTGACTACGTCCGGTCCTTGTTGAAGGATAAAACAGCACACTTGACAAAAAATCATTGTGGTTTTGATGCGTAGTTAAGAACGGTTCTTGCTCAGCCCGTAGCAGCCACGTAAAACTTGCAACAACAAAGTAGAGGACGTCTAACTTATTTTTGTAGGGCATGTTGTGATGTGATATGGTCAAGACGTGACGAGATATAAATTGTTGTATAAGATGATCATGTTTTGTTAAAGTTATCGGCAACTATCAGGAGCCTTATAGTTGTCTCTTTATTGCATAAGATGCAAGTGCCATATAATTTCTTTACTTTATCGCTATGCGATAGCAATAGTTGCAAAATCAATAGTTGGCGAGACGACCATGTGATGACACATTGATAAAGATCAAGATGATGGAGATCATGGTGTCATGCCGGTGACGATGGAGATCATAATGGTACTTTGGAGATGGAGATCAAAGGCACAAGATGATGATGGCCATATCATGTCATATATTTTGATTGCATGTGATGTTTGTCTTTTATACATCTTATTTTGCTTAGTTCGGCGGTACCTTTATAAGATGATCCCTTACTAAAATTTCAAGGTATAAGTGTTCTCCCTTTGTATGCACCGTTGCGACAGTTCTTCGTGCTGAGACATCACGTGATGATCGGGTGTGATAAGCTCTCACGCTCACATACAACGGGTGCAAGCCAGTTTTGCACACACGGAATACTCAGTTAAACTTGACGAGCCTAGCATATGCAGATATGGCCTCGAACACCGGAGACCGAAGGTCGTGCGTGAATCATATAGTAGATATGATCAACATAGTGATGTTCACCATTGAAAACTACTCCATCTCACGTGATGATCGGACATGGTTTAGTTAATTTGGATCACGAGATCATTTAGATGACTAGAGGGATGTATATCTAAGTGGGAGTTCTTAAGTAATATGATTAATTGAACTTTAATTTATCATGAACTTAGTCCCGATAGTATTTCCATAAATATGTTGTAGATCAATAGCTCATGATGTAGCTCCCGCTTATTTTTGATATGTTCCTAGAGAAAAATATGTTGAAATATCATAGTAGGAATGATGCGGACTAGGTTCGTGATCTGAGGATTATCTTCATTGCTGCATAGAAGAATTATGTCCTTGATGCACCGCTAGGTGATAGATCTATTGCAGGAGCAGATGCAGACGTTATAAACGTTTGACAAAGCTCGGTATGATGACTACTTGATAGTTTAGTGCACCATGCTTTACGGCTTAGAACCGGGACTTCAAAAATGTTTTGAACGCCACGGAGCACATAAGATGTTCCAAGAGTTGAAATTATTATTTCATACTCATGCCCGTATCAAGAGGTATGAGACCTCTGACAGTACTTTGCCTACAAGATGGAGGAGAATAGCTCAACCAGTGAGCATGTGCTCAGATTGTCTGGGTAGTACAATTACTTGAATCAAGTGGGAGTTAATCTTCCAAATAAGATAGTGATTGACATAGTTCTCTAGTCACTACCACCAAGTCACTAGAACTTCCCGATGAACTATAATATGTAAGGGATGACGAAAACGATTCCTAAGCTCTTTGCGATGCTGAAATCAGCGAAGGTAGAAATCAAGAAAAGCATCAAGTGTTGATGGTTGACAAGACCACTAGTTTCAAGTAAAAGGGCAAGGGAAAGAAAGGAACTTCAAGAAGAATGGCAAGCAAGTTGTTACTCCCATGAAGAAGCCCAAAGCTAGACCCAAGCCTAAACCGAGTGCTTCTACTTCAAAGGAAATGGTCACCGAAGTGGAACTGCCCTAGATACTTGGCGGATAAGAAGGATGGCAAAGTGAAAAAGGTATATTTGATATACATGTTATTGATGTGTACTTTACTAGTGTTTATAGCAACCCTCAGATTTGATACTGGTTTAGTTGCTAAGACTAGTAACTCAAACGAGAGTTGCAAAATAAATTTGAGACTAGTTAAGGGTGAGGTGATGATGTGAGTTGGAAGTGATTCCAAGGTTGAGAAGATCACCATCGCACACTCCCTTTACCTTCGGGATCAGTGTTGAACCTAAAATAAAAGTTATTTGGTGTTTGCGTTGAGCATGAATATGATTGGATCATGTTTATTGAAATACGGTTATTCATTTAAGTCAAAGAATAATTGTTGTTCTATTTACATGAATAAAACCTTCTATGGTCATACACTCAATATAAATGGTTTATTGAATCTCGATCGTAACGATACACATATTTATCATATTGAAGCCAAAAGATGCAAAGTTAATAATGATAGTGCAACTTATATGTGGCAATCGCCGCTTAGGTCATATTGGTGTAAAGCACATGAAGAAACTCCATGTCGATGGATTTTTGGAATCACTTGATTATGAATCACTTGATGCTTATGTAACCATGCCTCATGGGCAAGATGACTAAGACTCCGTTCTCCAGAACACTGGAGCGAGCAACTGACTTATTAGAAATAATACATACTGATGTATACGAACCGATGAGTGTAGAGGCTCGCGGCGGGTATCGTAATTTTCTGACCTTCACAGATGATTTGAGCAGATATGGGTATATCTACTTGATGAAACATAAGTCTGAAACATTTGAAAAGTTCAAAGAATTTCAGAGTGAAGTGGAAAATCATCGTAACAAGAAAATAAAGTTTCTACAATCTGATCACAGAGACGAATATTTGAGTTACGAGTTTGGTCTTCATTTGAAACAATGTGGAATAGTTTCACAACTCACGCCACCTGGAACAGCACAGTGTAATGGTGTGTCCGAACGTCATAACCGTACTTTATTAGATATGGTGCGATTTATGATGTCTCTTATCGATTTACCACTATCATTTTGGGGTTATGCATTAGAGACAGCTGCATTCACATTAAATAGGGCACCATCTAAATCTGTTGAGACGACACCATGTTAACTGTGGTTTGGCAAGAAACCTAAGCTGTCATTTCTTAAAGTTTGGGGCGGCGATGCTTATGTGAAAAGGTTTCAACCCGATAAGCTCGAACCCAAATCAGAGAAATGTGTCTTCATAGAATACCCAAAGGAAACTGTTGGGTACACCTTCTATCACAGATCCAAGGCAAGATCATTGTTGCTAAAGTGGATCCTTTCTAGAGAAGGAGTTCCTCTCGAAAGAAGTGACACTACAAAAAAAGACACATCCGTGACATTTTGGGCCGAACGAAAAAAAATTCTGTCATACATATGACACTTCTATGACGATAATTGTGATGAACCCGTATCATCAGAGATGTGTTGGGCTCCTACTTCTATGACAAAAATCATGATGAAAATGGGCTTTTCGTCCTAGGCGGGCCGGAGATGCAGCTGCATGACATTCTTTGGGCCGTCCATGACGGAAAAACCATGGTAGAAGCGAGGGGGAGGAAAATTTTTGGGAGTTGCCGGTTGCGGTGGGAGGTCGGGGGCCGAGCGATGCGCTGCTTTCTCGTGACACGCGCGTAGGCGTTGGCTCGATCAACCCGAAGCGTTGTTCTAATCAACCCGAGCGATTGAACTGCAGCTACGCTACATCGAACCCGAGCAATCGATCGATGGTCGTTAATCAACCCGATGGAGCGATTCTTCGCTATCGCTGCTAATCAAGCCGATCGATGCTGGCTCTAGGATGAACAGTTAGCATTGCGCGGGGGGGGGGGGTGGATGAACAGGGAGCGGTGGCGTTGCCTCTGGATGAACAGAAAACCGTGGTGTGGAGGGCTGGATGAACAGTAGACGATGGAGGGGTGGCCGTGGAGGGGTGGTTGAACAGGACCCCATGGTGTGGAGGGCTGGATGAACAGTAAACGGTGGAGGGTTGCCCGTGGAGGGGTGGTTGAACAGTAGCCGGTGGAGTAGCGCGCAGTGGAGGCTAGATGAACAGGAGCCCATGGAGGCTGGAGGAGCTCGAGGGTAGCCCGTGGGGCTGGAGGAGGTCGACGGTAGCCCGTGGAGGCCGGAGGAGGTCGACGGTGGAGATGAGCAGATCCGTGGAGTCCTGCTTTTGCGCACGCCACACCCTCCCGGCGAACAGACCCTGTTTGACCGAAGCGCCCAACACAAGTTCGTTTCGTCTGTTTTGCGGCACGCCACACCCTCCCGATCAACAGGACCCCGCTTAGATCGTAGGAGGTCCGCTTCTCCGTTTTGCGGTACGCCACACCCATCCCGATCAACAGGACCCCATTTCGACCGTAGGAGGTCGGTTTCTCCGCTTTTGCGGTACGCCACACCCTCCCGATCAACAGGACCCCGCTCAACGTGGGAGGTCCGCTTCTCCGCCAGCGGTACGCCAGCCTCGCTTCCATCGCCTGTTCCGCCCAAGCCTCCCGATGAACACGACCACGCATTCCATTCCGACCCAGCCGGTTGGCTCCCCATGAACACGCACGACGACGCTGTTTCTCCGTTTGACCCAGCCATGTACGTAGCGCGCGAGTAGGCATTCGAGACCCTGCCCGTATGTGCGTGACGTGGCCATATTTTCTTTCTTGCACCCTCGCCGATGTGCGTGACGCAGTACATGCTACGCGTGCGTGCCTCTACTACGACACGTGCACGCCTCTACAACGACCAAGATGTACGTACATGTTCGCGACTAGAATGACAACGCCACGACGCTTCGACCAGGTGGGTCCCGATCGTTAGACACTTCCTTGCTCTGCGAAGATGTAGCTGGTGGGTCCCAGCGGTGGGGCGATCTTTTTGCCCGGACGCACTTCCTTGCGTGCGAAGATGTAGCTGGTGGGTCCCAGCAATGGGGAAAATGTTTTTTCATGAAATATGGTGGCCCGTCCGATGGGTCCCTATTTGTCGTGGAGGAATAATTATTTTATGCTGTAATAAGGAGGCACTTCCTTGCTGCGGCCGTGGACCCAGCTATCAGCCTCTCCACGCATAGTCCACGTCCGATGGAAGTTATTCCTTGACCACGTTGACCACGCCGCGCCGAGAGCACCAGGGCGGTGGACGACGACTAGGCCTAGGAAGGGGATGACGCGGAGCCGGGGAAGACGTGGCAGTGGATGCCCACACGTAGAGGAGTACGAGGGTTCATTGGTTCGCTGCCGTGTGAGGCTGCCGTCGCCGTAGAATAACAGGGGGTGTGGGTGAGTAGAGGGATGGCCTGGCAAGCGGTGGGAGTAGTAGGGGGCGATGAGGCCTCCGCCGCATCGCAGCCGGCCACGGAAGGTAGGAGCACGAGGCACGACCGGCGCTGGTTTGGGCGGCTGGAGCAAGAAGACCAGAGGTTGAAGAAGCACTACGTACGGCCGTTGGATGGACATCGCACGGTCACTGGAGCTATAATCATGCATATTGACTAAGTTGACAAAGCCCTCCGTCCCCATCAACTTAGTAGGCCCACAAGTCAGCCTGCCACTATACTGGGTCCTAGCTAGCAGGGGGAGTATTCATTTTTTGTGCGTAATAAGGACGCACTTCCTTGCGTGCGAAGATATAGTTGGTGGGTCCGAGCTGTCACGTCAGAACGCTTTTTTCGCGAAATACTGAGGCCCTTTCGATGGGTCCTCGTGTCGTGGAGGAATCATTATTTTGCGCATAATAAGGAGGCATTTCCTTGCGGCGGCCGTGGACCCAGCTATTGGCCTCTCCGCACAGTCCACTTCAGATGCATGTCGGTCGCTGACCACGCTGACCAGGCAGCGCCGAGAGCACCAGGCGGTGGACGACGGCGAGGTCTAGGAAGGAAACGACGAACAAGGAGGGAAGACTCGACGCTTGTTTCCCACACGGAGGGGAGTGTTCGACGAGGTTTTCTTGGTTCGATCTACCGTCGCCAAGAATAACAAGCAGTGTGGGTGAGTAGAGGATGGCTAGGCCAGCGATGGGAGTACGGTGGGCGGTGAGGCTGCTTGGCAGCACAATGATCGGCATGGGAGGAGGGAGAGCAGTCCGCCGGCGCTTGTTTGAGCGGTGGAGCAGAAGAGGAGAGATTGTAGAAGAAGACGGCCGTTGGATGGACATCCAACATCCTTTGCTGTCGCCAACCTTTTTAGGAAAGCCTTAAATCTGTGGAAAACAGCATACAACCCATCTGCCATTATTTCTAATAATTTACAGCCCATTTGCTAATTCTTAAGGTTTTTTGGAGCCCATATTCTTTTTGTTAGCATTACAACCCATATTGTGGCCACGGTTAAAAATTATACTTAAAGTTTGCATATTTCGTGTGGTCTCGAACTGTTTTAATCCCGAAATTTCACTCACATTCAAACTGATTTAAAAATAAATGTATATCAATATAAAATCCAACAAATTCTCCACGCATAAAAATTAATGTAATTTAAAATCTCGAAATGAAAAAAAGATATTTGAAACTAATTGCCGGTTTGATGTGTTCTAAAAATGTACAGCCCATTTCTCATTACTTATAGGCCATTTTCTCGGCCAGCCGAATGAAGCTCTCCTTGTCTTGAAAGATTCGCAGCCCAACAGGCCTGACAAAGCGACTTACTTGGCAAATCACAAAAAACTGGGCTGTGGCCGTGGACCCAGCTGTCAGCCTCTTCACGTCAAGACTCTTCCGATGGAAGTCGGTCGTTTGACCACATTGACCACGCCGCGCCGAGAGCACCAAGGCGATGGACGACGGCGAGGCCTAGGAAGGGACGACGCGGAGACGGGAAGACGCGGCAATGGATGCCCACACGGAGAGGAGTATGAGGGTTCATGGTTCGGTCTGCGCGTGAGGCTGCCGTCGCCCTTGAGAATAACAGGGGTGTGGGTCAGAGAGGGATACCTGGGCCAGCGGTGGGAGTAGTAGGGTCGGTGAGGCCTCCGCGGCATCCTGATCGGCCACAAGAGGCAGGAGCACGCGACACGACCGGGCGCTGCTTTGGGCGGCCGGAGCAAGAAGACAAGAAGTTGAAGAAGCACTATGGCCGTTGGATGGACATCGTACGGTCACTGGAGCTAGAATCGTTCATATTGACTAAATTGACAAAGCCCTCCGTCCTCGTAAACTTAGTAGGCCAACAAGTCAGCCACCCACTATGGTGGGTCCCAGCTAGTAGGGGGTATTCATTTTTTGGTGCGTAATAAGGAGGCACTTCCTTGCGTGCGAAGATATAGCCGGTGGGTCCGACCTGTCAGCGGGGGGAATGTTTTTTCGCAAATATGTAAGCCCTTCCCACGCATAAAGTGCGTAATAAGGAGGAACTTTCCTTGCGTGCGACCATGGACCTCGTGGTTCCCAGCCGTCAGGCTCTCCACATACAGTCCTCTTCCGGTGGACGATGGCGAGGCCCCAGACTGGAACGACCCAGAGATGGGGAAGACGCGGCAGTGGAGTCGCAGACGAAGAGGAGTGGGAAACTTGACTGGTTCGGGTGCGGGGTGGGCCTACACTCGTTAGAGAATAACAGAGGTGCGGAGGGAGGGATGGCCTGGCCGTCGACGGGTAGCGTTACCGAGAGCGCAAAACAACGCCGCTAGACGCCGAAGGCTGGAGCAGGCGGTTCCGCAGCGCTGGGGGAAGAAGACAAGAGATTGAAGAAGAATGCCGGTCGTCGGATGTAAATCCAACGCCTTCTTAGGCTTCGACCTACTGGCTCACATGTCAGCCAGTCCATTTGTTTTTTTAGTCCATTTGGTGGGCTGGGTGAAACAATGATGTAGCATCTATGCAGCCCGTTTAAATCCCATTTGCATTTTTCTCGAAATCCATGGAACATGCGTATGCGTCCTTGGCCGCGTAGGTTATGTAGGCTAGATTCAGAGGTACCTCCCACGTGTTCAGGTCGTCTTCTTTCATGTTGGCGTATCAGGGGTCGATGATGGTCTCAGCGAGGTCAACCACGGAGTCCTTCTCCTGCCCGTTGCAGATGATCTTGTATTGCTTCTGGATGTTGACAAGCTTGTTGCACCAGATGGCCAAATCATCACGTTCTTCCTTCTCTCCACCGTAGCGAAGGTGCAGTCGGCGCTGCCGATGAAACGGGCGAATGCTCCAGAATCTGGTGCAGCCATAGGACTGAGGCGAGGCAGAGCTTCACTGAGTCCGTATCTACATCACATTCAACTTGGTGCAGCCATAGGACTGAACGGCGAACTAACTCCTTGCTGAAGTCCATATCCAGCAGGCTCACCCCTCGGATCGCCATTGGAGTCTCTTCGAGTGAACGAGTGTGTAGGCAGCGGCAGCAGTTCGTTTTTCAGCTCTTGGGGAACTGGATTCAACAGTAAGCTGAGTGTGTACAGGCGACAACAGTTACTACCCCTTCCTCGTCATTGCACGCCCGCGTAAGATGCACCTCGGCGATTCAAATACCTCCATTAAGAAACCTACTCCGCCACACGTCGGTTCACGAGCTGTCTGTATTGGTATCAGAATAACAGGAGTTAGTGGTCACTTTACTTAAATTTAATTAGCTTTAATAGAAATTTATAGTTAAAACAAGAATTGCATTGGCTCGTTCTATCTGCACGCGATCAACATGCACAACAATTAGAATTATTATTCTCGGACGCATTACGATAAGCACATTTGTCGACTTTCACAAATATAATACTACCAAGTTTGAAATGTTTGTTATGGTTGTTGTCCTCTGCATCATCATGTCGTGTTTCCCAGCTTGCAAGATTCGAACCAACAAATAAGATCCAAATAATAAGTACAACAAAGATGCCTACACATCTCATTGATTCCCAGCTTGCAAGATTCGAACCAACAAATAAGATCCAAATAATAAGTACAACAAAGATGCCTACACATCCAGAACGCCTCGAGACCGCGCTCGTAAGACTTCCATATATTCCGGTTTCATTGTGTGTTTCATTTGTGCCTGCCCTTTTATTTTGCATTGCATCATTTCATCATGCCATCATCTCATAAATCTTTTGCAACTCAACTAAATAAATGGCATGGATCTTTGATCCATTTAAATCGAGGATTCACATGGTGATTTCTCTTCATAACATATTAAAGCCTCTCAATATTATTAGGGAGCTATAATAAAATTATTCCATTGTTTCGTATCACCATAACACACTTGCAAATAATTCTCCATGCCTTTGTTATCTCATTTCTTGGTCTCCAACCTTGCCCATAAATTATTTCGTCATTTTCCGAGCTCCACCAAAAATCCGAACATTTTGGACCTTCCTTTATCAAGTACTAGTTCAAACCCATTTGAATTAAATTCAAATGAGTTTGAATTTACATCTTTCAACCGTGGCCTTTCTATTTTTCTTGAACGAGCATATTTTTTGCGAGTCAGGAAAATTATCCTCATGCATTTTCTTTCCCTAACCCCCTCTCTTTCTTTTCTTCTCTCTAATTATTTTCTGCTAAAGAACATGAGGGAGAGAGAGCCCAGCCAGGCCTCTTGGGCCTAACCAACCAGACCGACCTGCTCCACAGCCCGGCTGCTGCGCCTCTAACCCTAGCCCGACCCCTCGCTCGATCCATCTCTCCCGGCGCCTTTCTCCTCTCGCCGCCACACACGACGCCGCCAGGAGAGGATCCCACGATCCTCCCGCATCTCTCCCTCGATCCATCTCCTCCTCCTCCTCGCTCCCACGCAGCGCCGATCCCTCCTCCCTCGTTGGCCACACAGAGAGAGAGAGAGAGGAGGAGCGCCTGCCTCGCCCTTCCTCCTCCTGATCGAGCGCCCCGCTCCACCTCGCCCTGCCGTCCCCGTGCCAGGACCTCCTCGCCCTTCTCCTCGCCCTGTGCGCCCGACGTCGCCCCGTCTCCGCTCGCCGCGCCATGCTTCTCCTCCCGAGCCCCGCGACCACGCCCCTGCCGGCCCCGCGCCCGGCCTCCAGAACACCACACTGAGACCAACTCCGCGGCCCTGTCGACTCACTTGAGCACTGGCTACCAACCGCTCGTCCGCCCCGGCCCCTCCCTCGCCTCCGCGCCACCAGCCAGCCACGGAGCCGCGCCGCCGCTGGTTCCGGCTGGCCTCCGCTGCTTTGGCCCGTCCTCGTCGGAGTTGACCTCCACCGCAGCCACGCGCGAGCCCGTGTTGACTTCCTGCTCCACCACCATCAGCGCCGCAGCACCTCCTCCATCCATGACTCGTCTTTGGTGCTGCTCGCCTTGCCGCTGCCTTGGCCTCTCACCGTAGCCCCTCGCCAAGCATTCTACGTGATATCGCCCTTTTGTCGCTGCAAGGCCATCAATCCAGGACACAAGACGGCCTCTGGATTCCTTTCGACAAGTACCACGACGACCGTTGTTCGCCAAGTACCCTTCGGATCGCCAAGTTCATCTACCACGTGTACCACTACCGCCGCCAGGTACCACTACGCCCGAAGTTCCACTACAAGATGTACAACTACCGTCGCTAAAGACCTGTGTACCACGAGCGGCAAGTTCAACGTCAAACGTGAACGACTACTTCCACTACCGCCGCCGTGTACCACTACTTCCTCTACTTCCTTCGTCGAACTCGAACCGCCCAAATGCACGCCTCGAAGGTATAACCCCGAGACGACGGCCGTGAACAAATGCATGTGTGTTGTATGAGATGCACCGCTTGCACCGCGGTCCGAATTGTCACTGCTTCCATAACCCGTGGGAACCCGTAGTCGGGAGCACCCCACCATCTCTTGCGTGTTCTACACATCCGCACACTTCTCGCTTGCATCGGTATCTCAATCAAGTTATCGAGATCGATATGTTGCCGTGGCATCATTTTTTAATTCGTTGCCGTGGCACCCCTTTCGTTCCGCCACGGCGACAAATGCTTCATAACATGCTCATGTCAACATTTTCATAAATATTGCATAAACCTTGATTATGTCATCCGCATCATGTTAACAGCGTTTAAATGGTTAAAACCGTGTTTGCTTTAAAATTGCTAAATGCATATGGGGATTTACCGGATTTGTTGTTTTTATATCCGGCCCCATTTAAATTGTTTAGATGGTATAGTTTTGTTATGCTTCACCACTTGCCATGTTAACCAATATTGAATATTGTTGGGTACATAACCGAGAGAGAACTAAATAATTGATGTGGTGTTTCGTCAATATGCAACTCATTGCATATTGAGCTCCATTTAACTTGTAGTTTTGTTTGTGCATATTGCCATGCCATGCTATTTAAACCGGACATGCATCATACTTGGTTGTGCATCATGCCATGTGTATGTGATGGTTGTTTACTATGTTGTTTGCTTCTTTCCGGGTTGCTTCTCTCGTTAGCTTCGGTTTCGTTCCGGAGTTGTGAGGATTCATTCGACTTCGTCCGTTTGTCTTCTTCATGGACTCGTTCTTCTTCCTTGCGGGATTTCAGGCAAGATGACCATACCCTCGAAATCACTTCTATCTTTGCTTGCTAGTTGCTCGCTCTTTTGCTATGCCTATGCTATGATGCCTATCACTTGCTTATCATGCCTCCCATATTGCCATGTCAAGCCCCTAACCATCCTTTCCTAGCAAACCGTTGTTTGGCTATGTTACCGCTTTGCTCAGCCCCTCTTATAGCGTTGTTAGTTGCAGGTGAAGATGAAGTTTGTTCCTTGTCGGAACACGGAGATGTTGTTCCTTGTTGGAACATGTTTACATGTTGGGATATCACAATATCTCTTATTTAATTAATGCATCTATATACTTGGTAAAGGGTGGAAGGCTCGGCCTTATGCCTGGTGTTTTGTTCCACTATTGCCGCCCTAGTTTCCGCCATACGGTGTTATGTTCCTTGATTTTGTGTTCCTTACACGGTTGGGTGATTTATGGGACCCCATGACAGTTTGCTTTGAATAAAACTCCTCCAAAGAAGGCCCAACATTGGTTTTAACATTTGCCACCTAAGCCTTTTTCCCTTGGGTTCTGCAGACTCAAGGGTCATCTTTATTTTAACCCCCGGCCAATGCTCCTCTCGAGTGTTGGCCCAAACTAGAGCGCTTTGCGCCGCCTCAAGGAAACTTGGGTTCTGGTTTTAGTTGTACGGACTGCTCATCCGTGTGCCGAGAACGAGATATGTGCAGCTCCTATCGGGATTTGTCGGCACATTCGGGCGGCTTTGCTGGTCTTGTTTTACCATTGTCGAGATGTCTTGTAGTCCGGGATTCGAGACTGATCGGTCTTCTTGGGGAGAAGGAATATCCTTCGTTGACCGTGAGAGCTTATAATGGGCTAAGTTGGGACACCGCTGCAGGTATTATCTTTCAAAGCCGTGCCGCGGTTATGGGGCAGATGGGAATTTGTTAATGTCCGGTTGTAGAAAACCCGAAGTTGACCTTAATTAAAATACATCAACCGCGGTGTAACCGTGATGGTCTCTTCTCGGCGAGTCCGGAAGTGAACACGGTGTTGGAGTTATGTTTGACGTAAGTAGTTTCAGGATCACTTCTTGATCGCTACTAGCTTCACGACCGTGCTTTCCTCCTCTTCTCGCTCTCTTATGTATGGTAGCCACCATATATGCTAGTCTCGCTGCAGCTCCATCTCACTACCCTGTCCTACCTTTAAGCTTAAATAGTCTTGATCTCGCATGGTGTGAGATTGCTGAGTCCCGTGACTCACAGATACTTCAAAACCAGTTTGTAGGTGCCGATGAAACCGTGCAGGTGGCGCACCGAGCTCAAGGAGGAGCTCGATGAAGATCTTGTTCATTGTGTTGTTTCGCTTCAGTTGATCGATAGTGGGGCTCAGTTGATTCGATCGGGATCTGTGTAGCATTTGGGGTAGTCTTATTTTATTTTGGTTCCGTAGTCGGACCTTGATTGTATCTGTATGATGTAATGCTTTACTCATGTATTGCGTGAAGTGGCGATTGTAAGCCAACTATGTATCTCTTTCCTTATGAATTACATGGGTTGCGTGAAGATTACCTCGCGATGTTTGTCTTTTATACATCTTATTTTGCTTAGTTCGGCGGTACCTTTATAAGATGATCCCTTACTAAAATTTCAAGGTATAAGTGTTCTCCCTTTGTATGCACCGTTGCGACAGTTCTTCGTGCTGAGACATCACGTGATGATCGGGTGTGATAAGCTCTACGTTCACATACAACGGGTGCAAGCCAGTTTTGCACACACGGAATACTCAGGTTAAACTTGACGAGCCTAGCATATGCAGATATGGCCTCGGAACACTGGAGACCGAAAGGTCGTGCGTGAATCATATAGTAGATATGATCAACATAGTGATGTTCACCATTGAAAACTACTCCATCTCACGTGATGATCGGACATGGTTTAGTTAATTTGGATCACGAGATCATTTAGATGACTAGAGGGATGTATATCTAAGTGGGAGTTCTTAAGTAATATGATTAATTGAACTTTAATTTATCATGAACTTAGTCCTGATAGTATTTCCATAAATATGTTGTAGATCAATAGCTCGCGATGTAGCTCCCCGTTTATTTTTGATATGTTCCTAGAGAAAAAATATGTTGAAATATCATAGTAGGAATGATGCGGACTAGGTTCGTGATCTGAGGATTATCTTCATTGCTGCATAGAAGAATTATGTCCTTGATGCACCGCTAGGTGATAGATCTATTGCAGGAGCAGATGCAGACGTTATAAACGTTTGACAAAGCTCGGTATGATGACTACTTGATAGTTTAGTGCACCATGCTTTACGGCTTAGAACCGGGACTTCAAAAATGTTTTGAACGCCACGGAGCACATAAGATGTTCCAAGAGTTGAAATTATTATTTCATACTCATGCCCGTATCAAGAGGTATGAGACCTCTGACAGTACTTTGCCTACAAGATGGAGGAGAATAGCTCAACCAGTGAGCATGTGCTCAGATTGTCTGGGTAGTACAATTACTTGAATCAAGTGGAGTTAATCTTCCAAATAAGATAGTGATTGACATAGTTCTCTAGTCACTACCACCAAGTCACTAGAACTTCCCGATGAACTATAATATGTAAGGGATGACGAAAACGATTCCTAAGCTCTTTGCGATGCTGAAATCAGCG
Source organism: Aegilops longissima (assembly GCA_021605205.1). NCBI lineage: Eukaryota > Viridiplantae > Streptophyta > Magnoliopsida > Poales > Poaceae > Aegilops > Aegilops longissima. Next base: position 336,433 of record JAHIAM010001542.1, read on the forward strand.
AAGGTAGAAATCAAGAAAAGCATCAAGTGTTGATGGTTGACAAGACCACTAGTTTCAAGTAAAAGGGCAAGGGAAAGAAAGGGAACTTCAAGAAGAATGGCAAGCAAGTTGCTACTCCCATGAAGAAGCCCAAAGCTAGACCCAAGCCTGAAACTGAGTGCTTCTACTTCAAAGGAAATGGTCACCGGAAGTGGAACTGCCCTAGATACTTGGCGGATAAGAAGGATGGCAAAGTGAAAAAAGGTATATTTGATATACATGTTATTGATGTGTACTTTACTAGTGTTTATAGCAACCCCTCAGTATTTGATACTGGTTTAGTTGCTAAGACTAGTAACTCGAAACGAGAGTTGCAAAATAAATTTGAGACTAGTTAAGGGTGAGGTGATGATGTGAGTTGGAAGTGATTCCAAGGTTGAGAAGATCACCATCGCACACTCCCTTTACCTTCGGGATCAGTGTTGAACCTAAAATAAAAGTTATTTGGTGTTTGCGTTGAGCATGAATATGATTGGATCATGTTTATTGAAATACGGTTATTCATTTAAGTCAAAGAATAATTGTTGTTCTATTTACATGAATAAAACCTTCTATGGTCATACACTCAATATAAATGGTTTATTGAATCTCGATCGTAACGATACACATATTTATCATATTGAAGCCAAAAGATGCAAAGTTAATAATGATAGTGCAACTTATATGTGGCACTGCCGTTTAGGTCATATTGGTGTAAAGCACATGAAGAAACTCCATGCTGATGGATTTTTGGAATCACTTGATTATGAATCACTTGATGCTTGCGAACCATGCCTCATGGGCAAGATGACTAAGACTCCGTTCTCCAGAACACTGGAGCGAGCAACTGACTTATTAGAAATAATACATACTGATGTATACGAACCGATGAGTGTAGAGGCTCGCGGCGGGTATCGTAATTTTCTGACCTTCACAGATGATTTGAGCAGATATGGGTATATCTACTTGATGAAACATAAGTCTGAAACATTTGAAAAGTTCAAAGAATTTCAGAGTGAAGTGGAAAATCATCGTAACAAGAAAATAAAGTTTCTACAATCTGATCACAGAGACGAATATTTGAGTTACGAGTTTGGTCTTCATTTGAAACAATGTGGAATAGTTTCACAACTCACGCCACCTAGAACAGCACAGTGTAATGGTGTGTCCGAACGTCATAACCGTACTTTATTAGATATGGTGCGATTTATGATGTCTCTTATCGATTTACCACTATCATTTTGGGGTTATGCATTAGAGACAGCTGCATTCACATTAAATAGGGCACCATCTAAATCTGTTGAGACGACACCATGTTAACTGTGGTTTGGCAAGAAACCTAAGCTGTCATTTCTTAAAGTTTGGGGCGGCGATGCTTATGTGAAAAGGTTTCAACCTGATAAGCTCGAACCCAAATCAGAGAAATGTGTCTTCATAGAATACCCAAAGGAAACTGTTGGGTACACCTTCTATCACAGATCCGAAGGCAAGATCATTGTTGCTAAAAGTGGATCCTTTCTAGAGAAGGAGTTCCTCTCGAAAGAAGTGACACTACAAAAAAAGACACATCCGTGACATTTTGGGCCGAACGAAAAAAAATTCTGTCATACATATGACACTTCTATAGCGATAATTGTGACGAACCGGTATCATCGAGAGATGTGTTGGGCTCCTACTTCTATGACAAAAATCATGATGAAAATGGGCTTTTCGTCCTAGGCGGGCGGAGATGCAGCTGCATGACATTCTTTGGGCCGTCCATGACGGAAAAACCATGGTAGAAGCGAGGGGAGGAAAATTTTTGGGAGTTGCGGTTGCGGTGGGAGGTCGGGGGCGGCGATCGCGCGCTTCTCTCGTACACGCGAGGCGTTGGCTCTGGCCGAACCGGCGAAGCGTTGGTTCTAATGAACCCGAGCGATTGAGCTGCAGCTCGCGTTCATCGAACCCGAGCAATCGATCGATGGCGTTAATCGAACCCGATGGGCGATTCGCCGCTCTCGCTGCTAATCAAGCCGATCGATCTTGGCTCTAGGATGAACAGTTAGCATTGCGGCGGGTGGATGAGCAGGGGGCGGTGGCGTTGCCTGCGGATGAGCAGAAAACCGTGGTGTGGAGGGCTGGATGAGCAGTGAGCGATGGAGGGGTGGCCGTGGAGGGGTGGTTGAACAGGACCCCATGGTGTGGAGGGCTGGATGAGCGATGGCGGTGGAGGGTTGCCCGTGGAGGGGTGGTTGAGCAATGGCGGTGGAGTAGCTGCATGGAGGCTAGATGAACAGGAGCCCATGGAGGCTGGAGGAGCTCGAGGGTAGCCCGTGGGGCTGGAGGAGGTCGACGGTAGCCCGTGGAGGCTGGAGGAGGTCGACGGTGGAGATGAGCAGTATCCCGTGGAGTCCCGTTTTGCGGTACGCCACACCCCTCCCGATGAACAGGACCCCCGTTTCGACCGTAGCGCTCCAACACAAGTTCGTTTCGTCCGTTTTGCGGTACGCCACACCCCTCCCGATCAACAGGACCCCCGTTTAGATCGTAGGAGGTCCGTTTCCTCCGTTTTGCGGTACGCCACACCCATCCCGATCAACAGGACCCCCATTTCGACCGTAGGAGGTCGGTTTCCTCCGTTTTGCGATACGCCACACCCTCCCGATCAACGGGACCCGTTCGAGCGTGGGAGGTCCGTTTCCTCCGCCAGCGGATACGCCAGCCTCGTTTCCATCGCTGTTCCGTCCAAGCCCTCCCGATGAACACGACCACGCATTCCATTCCGACCCAGCCGGTTGGCTCCCCATGAACACGACGACGACGCTGTTTCTCCGTTTTGACCCAGCCATGTACGTATGCGCGAGTAGGCATTCGAGACCCTGCCCGTATGTACGTACGTGGCCATATTTTCTTTCTTGCACCCTCGCCGATGTGCGTACGTGTACATGCTACGTGCGTGCCTCTACTACGACACGTGCACGCCTCTACAACGACCAGTATGTACGTACATGTTCGCGACTAGAATGACAACGCTACGTACGCTTCGACCAGGTGGGTCCCGACTGTTAGACACTTCCTTGCCTGCGAAGATGTAGCTGGTGGGTCCCAGCAGTCAGGGGGGCGAATCTTTTTTTGCCCGGACGCACTTCCTTGCGTGCGAAGATGTAGCTGGTGGGTCCCAGCAGTCGGGGGAAAATGTTTTTTTCGCGAAATATGGTGGCCCGTCCGATGGGTCCCTGCTGTCAGGTGGAGGAATAATTATTTTGCGCGTAATAAGGAGGCACTTCCTTGCTGCGGCCGTGGACCCAGCTATCAGCCTCTCCACGTACAGTCCACGTCCGATGGAAGTTATTCCTTGACCACGTTGACCACGCCGCGCCGAGAGCACCAGGGCGGTGGACGACGACTAGGCCTAGGAAGGGGATGACGCGGAGCCGGGGAAGACGTGGCAGTGGATGCCCACACGTAGAGGAGTACGAGGGTTCATTGGTTCGCTGCCGTGTGAGGCTGCCGTCGCCGTAGAATAACAGGGGGTGTGGGTGAGTAGAGGGATGGCCTGGCAAGCGGTGGGAGTAGTAGGGGGCGATGAGGCCTCCGCCGCATCGCAGCCGGCCACGGGAGGTAGGAGCACGAGGCACGACCGGCGCTGGTTTGGTATTTGGAGCAAGAAGACCAGAGGTTGAAGAAGCACTACGGCCGTTGGATGGACATCGCACGGTCCTTTGGAGCTAGAATCATGCATATTGACTAAGTTGACAAAGCCCTCCGTCCCCATCAACTTAGTAGGCCCACAAGTCAGCCTGCCACTATCTTTGGGTCCCAGCTAACGGGGAGTATTCATTTTTGTGCGTAATAAGGAGGCACTTCCTTGCGTGCGAAGATATAGCTGGGGTCCGAGTGTCGCCGTCGTAACGTTTTTCGCGAAATCTGAGGCCCTTTCGATGGGTCCCTCGTGTCGGTGGAGGAATCATTATTTTGCGCATAATAAGGAGGCATTTCCTTGCGTGCGGCCGTGGACCCAGCTATTGGCCTCTCCACGTCAGATCCACTTCAGATGCATGTCGATCGTTGACCACGTTGACCAGGCGCGCCGAAAGCACCAGGCGGTGGGCGGCGAGGTCTAGGAAGGAACGACGAAGGCAGGGAAGACTCGACGGTTGTTTCCCACACGGAGGGGAATACGACCGCACGAGGTTTTCTTGGTTAAATCTACCGTCGCCGAAGAATAACAGCAGTGTGGGTGAGTAGAGGATGGCTAGGCCAGCGATGGGAATACGGTGGGCGGTGAGGCTGCTGGCAGCCTGATCGGCCGGTGAGGAGGAGGAAGCGAGCAGTCCACTTGGCGCTTGTTTGAGCGGCTGGAGCAGGAAGAGGAGAGATTGTAGAAGAAGGCGGCCGTTGGATGGACATCCAACGATCCTTTGCTGTCGTCAACCTTTTTAGGAAAGCCTTAAATCTGTGGAAAACAGCATACAACCCATCTGCCATTATTTCTAATAATTTACAGCCCATTTGCTAATTCTTAAGGTTTTTGGAGCCCATATTCTTTTTGTTAGCATTACAACCCATATTGTGGCCACGGTTAAAAATTATCTAAAGTTTGCATATTTGGTGTGGTGCGAACTGTTTTAATCCCGAAATTTGACTCACATTCAAACTGATTTAAAAATAAATGTATATCAATATAAAATCCAACAAATTCTCCACGCATAAAAATTAATGTAATTTAAAATCTCGAAATGAAAAAAGATATTTGAAACTAATTGCGGTTTGATGTGTTCTAAAATGTACAGCCCATTTCTCATTACTTATAGGCCATTTTCTCGGCCAGCCAATGAAGCTCTCCTTGTCTTGAAAGATTCGCAGCCCAACAGGCACGACAAAGCGACTTACTTGGCAAATCACAAAAATCTGGCTGTGGCCGTGGACCCGGTATCGGCCTCTTCACGTCTGATACTCTTCCGATGGAAGTCGATCGTTGACCACATTGACCACGCCGCCGCCGAGAGCACCAAGGCGATGGACGACGGCGAGAGCCTAGGAAGGGGCAGCGAGACGCAGAGACGGGAAGACGCATGGATGCCCACACGGAGAGGAGTATGAGGTTCCTTTGGTTCGGCTTGGCGTGAGGCTGCCGTCGCCGCAGAATAACAGGGGGTGTGGGTCAGTAGAGGGATACCCTGGGCCAGCGGTGGGAGTAGTAGGGGTCGGTGAGGCCTCCGCGGCATCACAGTCGGCCACAAGAGGCAGGAGCACGCGACACGACCGGCGCTGCTTTGGGCGGCTGGAGCAAGAAGACAAGAAGTTGAAGAAGCACTATGGCCGTTGGATGGACATCGTACGGTCACTGGAGCTAGAATCGTTCATATTGACTAAATTGACAAAGCCCTCCGTCCTCGTAAACTTAGTAGGCCAACAAGTCAGCCACCCACTATGGTGGGTCCCAGCTAGTAGGGGGTATTCATTTTTTGGTGCGTAATAAGGAGGCACTTCCTTGCGTGCGAAGATATAGCCGGTGGGTCCGACCTGTCAGCGGGGGGAATGTTTTTTTCGCGAAATACAGAAGCCCTTCCCACGTACAGTGCGTAATAAGGAGGAACTTTCCTTGCGTGCGACCATGGACCTCGTGGTTCCCAGCCGTCAGGCTCTCCACATACTGATCCTCTTCCGGTGGGCGATGGCGAGGCCCAGACCGAACGACCGGAGATGGGGAAGACGCGGCAGTGGAGTCGCAGACGAAGAGGAGTGGGAAACTTGACTGGTTCGGGTGCGGGGTGGGCCTACACTCGTTAGAGAATAACAGGAGGTGCGGAGTGGAGGGATGGCCTGGCCGTCGACGGGGTAGCGTTTCGCTGAGGAGCGCAAAACAACGCCGCTAGACGCCGAAGGCTGGAGCAGGCGGTTCCGCAGCGCTGGGGGAAGAAGACAAGAGATTGAAGAAGAATGCCGGTCGTCGGATGTAAATCCAACGCCTTCTTAGAAACCGACCCACTGGCTCACATGTCGGCCAGTCCATTTGTTTTTTAGTCCATTTGGTGGGCTGGGTGAAACAATGATGTAGCATCTATGCAGCCCGTTTAAATCCCATTTGCATTTTCTCGAAATCCATGGAACATGCGTGTCGTCCTTGGCGCGTAGGTTATGTAGGCTAGATTCAGAGGTACCTCCCACGTGTTGGTCGTCTTCTTTCATGTTGGCGATCGTGGGTCGATGATGGTCTCGGCGAGGTCAACCACGAGTCCTTCTCCTGCCCTGCTGAGATGATCTTGTATTGCTTCGGATGTTGACAAGCTTGTTGCACCGGATGGCCAAATCATCACGTTCTTCCTTCTCTCCACCGTAGCGAAGGTGCGATCGCGCTGCCGATGAAACGGCGAATGCTCGAATCTGGTGCAGCCATAGGATCGAGGCGAGGCGAGCTTCACCGAGTCCGTATCTACATCACATTCAACTTGGTGCAGCCATAGGACTGAACGCTGAACTAACTCCTTGCTGAAGTCCATATCCAGCAGGCTCACCCTCGGATCGCCATTGGAGTCTCTTGAGTGAGCGAGTGTGTAGGCAGCGGCAGCAGATTCGCTTTTTCAGCTCTTGGGAACTGGATTCAACGATGGCTGAGTGTGTCTGAGCGACAACGATTACTACCCCTTCCTCGTCCGCTGCACGCCCGGCAGAAGATGCACCCTCGGCGTATTCAAATACCTCCATTAAGAAACCTACTCCGGCCACACGTCGGTTCACGAGCGGTCTGTATTGGTACTGTAATAACAGGAGTTAGTGGTCACTTTACTTAAATTTAATTAGCTTTAATAGAAATTTATAGTTAAAACAAGAATTGCATTGGCTCGTTCTATCAGTGCCACGCGATCAACATGCACAACAATTAGAATTATTATTCTCAGGACGCACACGATAAGCACATTTGTCGCACTTTCACAAATATAATACTACCAAGTTTGAAATGTTTGTTATGGTTGTTGTCCTCTGCATCATCATGTCGTGTTTCCCAGCTTGCAAGATTCAGAACCAACAAATAAGATCCAAATAATAAGTACAACAAAGATGCCTACACATCTCATTGATTCCCAGCTTGCAAGATTCAGAACCAACAAATAAGATCCAAATAATAAGTACAACAAAGATGCCTACACATCTGTAACGCCCCGAGACCGGCGCTCCAGAAGACTTCCATATATTCCGGGTTTCGCCGTGTGTTTCATTTGTGCCTGCCCTTTTATTTTTGCATTGCATCATTTCATCATGCCATCATCTCATAAATCTTTTGCAACTCAACTAAATAAATGGCATGGATCTTTGATCCATTTAAATCGAGGGATTCACATGGTGATTTCTCTTCATAACATATTAAAGCCTCTCAATATTATTAGGGAGCTATAATAAAATTATTCCATTGTTTCGGTATCACCATAACACACTTGCAAATAATTCTCCATGCCTTTGTTATCTCATTTCTTGGTCTCCAACCTTGCCCATAAATTATTTCGTCATTTTCCGGAGCTCCACCAAAAATCCGAACATTTTTGGACCTTCCTTTTATCAAGTACTAGTTCAAACCCATTTGAATTAAATTCAAATGAGTTTGAATTTACATCTTTCAACCGTGGCCTTTCTATTTTTCTTGGAACGAGCATATTTTTGCGAGTCCGGGAAAATTATCCCCTTGCGCATTTTCTTTCCCTAACCCCCCCTCTCTTTCTTTTCTTCTCTCTAATTATTTTCTGCTAAAGAACATGAGGGAGAGAGAGAGCCCAGCCAGGCCTCTTGGGCCTAACCAACCAGACCGACCCGTTCCACAGGCCCAGCTGCTGCGCCTCTAACCCTAGCCCGACCCCCTCGCTCGATCCATCTCTCCCCGAGCGCCTTCTCCCCTCGCGCCGCCACACACGCACGTCGCCAGGGAGAGGATCCCACGATCCTCCCGCATCTCTCCCTCGATCCATCTCCTCCTCCTCCTCGTTCCCACGCAGCGCCGATCCCTCCTCCCTCGTTCGCCCGTCAGAGAGAGAGAGAGAGGAGCGCCATGCCTCTGCCCTTCCTCCTCCTGCATCGAGCGCCCCGCTCCACCTCGCCTGCCGTCCCGTGCAGGACCTCCTCGCCCTTCTCCTCGCCCTATGCGCCCGACGTCGCCCCGTCTCCGCTCGCCGCGCCATGCTTCTCCTCCCGAGCCCCGCGACCACGCCCCTGCCGGCCCCGCGCCCGGCCTCCGCAACACCACCTTGAGACCAACTCCGGCGGCCCCGTCGACTCTGTACTTGACAGCACGCGCGCCTAACCGCTGCCTCGTCCCGTCCCGCGGCCCCTCCTCGTCGCCTCGCGCCACCAGCCAGCCACCGGAGCCGCCGCCGCCGCCGGTTCCGGCTGGCCTCCGCTGCCTTGGCCCGTCCTCGTCGGAGTTGACCTCCACCGCAGCCACGCCAGCGAGCCCGTGTTGACTTCCCTGCTCCACCACCATCAGCGCCGGCAGCACCTCCTCATCCATGACTCGTCTTTGGTGCTGCTCGCCTTGCCGCTGCCTTGGCCTCTCACCGTAGCCCTCGCCAAGCATTCTACGTGATATGCCCTTTTTGTCGTTGCCAAGGCCATGAATCCGAGGGACACAAGACGGCCTCTGCGGATTCCTTTCGACAAGTACCACGACGACCGTTGTTCGCCAAGTACCCCTTCGGATCGCCAAGTTCATCTACCACGTGTACCACTACCGTCGCCGTGTACCACTACGCCCGAGTTCCACTACAAGATGTACAACTACCGTCGCCAAAGACCTGTGTACCACGAGCGGCAAGTTCAACGTCAAAACGTGAACGACTACTTCCACTACCGTCGCCGTGTACCACTACTTCCTCTACTTCCTTCGTCGAACTCGAACCGCCCCGAAATGCACGCTCCGAAGGTATAACCCCGAGACGACGGCCGTGAACAAATGCATGTGTGTTGTATGAGATGCACCGTTTGCACCGTGTCTGAATTGTCACTCGTTTCCATAACCCGTGGGAACCCGGTAGTCGGGAGCACCCCACCATCTCTTGCGTGTTCTACACATCCGCACACTTCTCGTTTGCATCGGTATCTCAATCAAGTTATCGAGATCGATATGTTGCCGTGGCATCATTTTTTAATTCGTTGCCGTGGCACCCCTTTCGTTCCGCCACGGCGACAAATGCTTCATAACATGCTCATGTCAACATTTTCATAAATATTGCATAAACCTTGATTATGTCATCCGCATCATGTTAACAGCGTTTAAATGGTTAAAACCGTGTTTGCTTTAAAATTGCTAAATGCATATGGGGATTTACCGGATTTGTTGTTTTTATATCCGGCCCCATTTAAATTGTTTAGATGGTATAGTTTTGTTATGCTTCACCACTTGCCATGTTAACCAATATTGAATATTGTTGGGTACATAACCGAGAGAGAACTAAATAATTGATGTGGTGTTTCGTCAATATGCAACTCATTGCATATTGAGCTCCATTTAACTTGTAGTTTTGTTTGTGCATATTGCCATGCCATGCTATTTAAACCGGACATGCATCATACTTGGTTGTGCATCATGCCATGTGTATGTGATGGTTGTTTACTATGTTGTTTGCTTCTTTCCGGGTTGCTTCTCTCGTTAGCTTCGGTTTCGTTCCGGAGTTGTGAGGATTCATTCGACTTCGTCCGTTTGTCTTCTTCATGGACTCGTTCTTCTTCCTTGCGGGATTTCGTGCAAGATGACCATACCCTCGAAATCACTTCTATCTTTGCTTGCTAGTTGCTCGCTCTTTTGCTATGCCTATGCTATGATGCCTATCACTTGCTTATCATGCCTCCCATATTGCCATGTCAAGCCCTAACCATCCTTTCCTAGCAAACCGTTGTTTGGCTATGTTACCGCTTTGCTCAGCCCCTCTTATAGCGTTGTTAGTTGCAGGTGAAGATGAAGTTTGTTCCTTGTCGGAACACGGAGATGTTGTTCCTTGTTGGAACATGTTTACATGTTGGGATATCACAATATCTCTTATTTAATTAATGCATCTATATACTTGGTAAAGGGTGGAAGGCTCGGCCTTATGCCTGGTGTTTTGTTCCACTATTGCCGCCCTAGTTTCCGTCATACCGGTGTTATGTTCCTTGATTTTGTGTTCCTTACACGGTTGGGTGATTTATGGGACCCCCATGACAGTTTGCTTTGAATAAAACTCCTCCAGCAAGGCCCAACATTGGTTTTAACATTTGCCACCTAAGCCTTTTTCCCTTGGGTTCTGCAGACTCAAGGGTCATCTTTATTTTAACCCCCCCGGGCCAATGCTCCTCTGAGTGTTGGCCCAAACTAGAGCGCTTTGCAGCGCCCCCTCAAGGAAACTTGGGTTCTGGTTTTAGTTGTACGGACTGCTCATCCGGTGTGCCCTGAGAACGAGATATGTGCAGCTCCTATCGGGATTTGTCGGCACATTCGGGCGGCTTTGCTGGTCTTGTTTTACCATTGTCGAGATGTCTTGTAGTCCGGGATTCCGAGACTGATCGGGTCTTCTTGGGGAGAAGGAATATCCTTCGTTGACCGTGAGAGCTTATAATGGGCTAAGTTGGGACACCGCTGCAGGGTATTATCTTTCGAAAGCCGTGCCCGCGGTTATGGGGCAGATGGGAATTTGTTAATGTCCGGTTGTAGAAAACCCGAAGTTGACCTTAATTAAAATACATCAACCGCGTGTGTAACCGTGATGGTCTCTTCTCGGCAGAGTCCGGGAAGTGAACACGGTGTTGGAGTTATGTTTGACGTAAGTAGTTTCAGGATCACTTCTTGATCGCTACTAGCTTCACGACCGTGCTTTCCCTCCTCTTCTCGCTCTCTTTTGCGTATGGTAGCCACCATATATGCTAGTCTCTGCTGCAGCTCCATCTCACTACCCTGTCCTACCTTTAAGCTTAAATAGTCTTGATCTCGCGGGTGTGAGATTGCTGAGTCCCCGTGACTCACAGATACTTCCAAAACCAGTTTGTAGGTGCCGATGAAACCGTGCAGGTGACGCACCCGAGCTCAAGGAGGAGCTCGATGAAGATCTTGTTCATTGTGTTGTTTCGTTTCAGTTGATCAGTAGTGGGGCCCAGTTGGGTCGATCGGGGATCTGTGTAGCATTTGGGGTAGTCTTATTTTATTTTGGTTCCGTAGTCGGACCTTGATTGTATCTGTATGATGTAATGCTTTACTCATGTATTGCGTGAAGTGGCGATTGTAAGCCAACTATGTATCTCTTTCCCTTATGAATTACATGGGTTGCGTGAAGATTACCTCGCTTGCGACATTGCTTTCAATGTGGTTATGCCTCTAAGTCGTGCTTCGACACGTGGGAGATATAGCCGCATCGAGGGCGTTACAAGTTGGTAATCAGAGCCATCCCCGACTTAGGAGCCCCTCGCTGATTGAATCGCTGACTTTGTTGAGTCTAGAAAAAATGTTTTGAGTCTTAGGATTTTATATATCGGAGAGTAGGATTCTTTTACTCCTCGGTCCCTTAAATCGCTCTGGTGAGGTCTCTGACGAGAAGTTTTGACTCTTCTCTCCTCAAATTTCACTAATTTTTTTAGGATCACGCTGGTATCTTGGAATCGTTCGATGGTTTTGTGACGAGAACATTGTTCTTGGTGCCTCGACATTTAGGGGTTGTGGCGGTGTCCCGGGAGTTGAGCTCGAGGTGTTGTCGTCACAATTTTATCGTTGCAGTTCGGAATACGAGCTTTGCCGACATCGAAAATCTCTTTTATGCAGTTGTTGGTGAGATAACCTCGATAACCCGAAGATCGGGCGAGCTCGAGAGTATTGCCATAACTCGTATAATGGATGCTTTTGAAGGTCGAGGTAAACGATTTCGAAGGTTTCTTGGTTATGTGTTGAAGGATGGATACAAATGGATCTAGGTATTGTTAGTTTGGGTGATATATTTTGTGTCCCCTGATCCCCAACACCAGATTGCATAACCAGAAAGTTTCGGGAGTTTATAAGTGGGAATTCAAGTAGCTCCTAGATTATCTTTCCAACAGACACATGATACGATATGGGATCTATCATATGTTTGTTCCGGCTTATTCTGCAAGCCAAATCCTTTGTTTTTGTTCCGTTTTGTGGTATTTGACTTGCTTCGATGTCAAGTGTCGATTCCATACCTTTCAAACGGTGTTCTCATATTTCTATGTGGATGCTAATCCTTCTTGTTCATCAAGGTTGTCTTTTCAATCCTTTTCAACCAGCGTGCTCCTCTTCAAGTGGATCCGATCATTTCAACAATTCACGGTGTTTGTTTCATCCGTCCCTAGTTGTCTTTGTTTTCCCGCCCTCCCACCCTTTTCTTCAAGGACTTATATATTTTAATCAAGTATCCATTTATTTATGTGAAGTCTCTTCACTCTTTTCAATCAATGTTCTGATCCAGTGATCCCTCATGAAGATGCTCAACAGCTCCAAGTTCATCATTCTTCATCCTCGTATTCTTTTCCGGTGGATTTAACTCAAGCTTTCAGTGTTGATCATATTCCTTTCCTTGTTGCAAATGCTTTCTCTTGCCGATGCACCTCTTAATCATTCACTTCTCGCTATTCATTTGTTCTGGAGTGTTGAAGTTATCTCAGAAGGCTCGTCTTTTCATTCCAGATCCGTTCAAGTTATTTTGAGGTTGTTATCTCATTCAAGCCATTTAATTCTACCGGTGCAATCTTTATTTCAAACAATCATTCAACGGTGTTTCTTTTGAGTGGGCCCTAACCGACATGTCTTTCCCCAGGGTTTTACCTGACTCTTCTAACCCAGAGCTATTCTCATATTCTTTTCCATGTTTGACGTAAGAATGAATTTTCATCAGTCACATGTCTTTCTCCAAGATCTTTCAAATTCTTTTCATCGTTGGTTCAACCTTTCTAATTTTCTTTCCGGAGTGCCTCAACAATTCACGGTGGTGTTTCTCGTCGTCATTCTCAGATTTTGAAGACCGAAGAAGAGTTTCCCTTAAATCTTGCTCCATTCTCTTCAAGATTCATGGTTCTAGCTTCGTGCCATCCTCATAATTGTTTTGATTGTGAGAATTCTTTTCACCCATCCGGAGCAATTCAGGAGTCTTTTCAGTTTGATTCTTCTGAGCCCATCATATCAGAATTATTCATTCCAGCTTTCAGCTCTTGTTCTCCAAATCTTACCGGTGCATCATTCAAGTATTCTCCAATCAGCTCGTCATCTATTCGTTCACTTGTATCTAAATCCCTCAAATATCTTCATTCATTTTCCAATTCTTCCTGGTGAATTGTGCCTTTGCTACTTTCATTTTCAATTCTTATGGTGGTTCGTTCAAGAGTTCTCTTCCTTCGTTATTATATAGATTCATTCGTTCTTCCCAAATCCTACCGGCGGATCGTTGAAGACCTTCCCAAGTTGAGCAATATCTCTCTTCAATCCTTTTTCAACGAGAATAAGTAGTATGCCTAATCCATTGCTTGACATCAATTTAATTGGTGAAGGATGAGCATAATGTAATTCTTATTCTTGTTTCATCTAGTAAATTCAATTCCCTATTCCGGAGGTTCATCAAAATTCTTTATTTCGTTTGTTCATCTTTCTTTCCGGAGTTCCAAGTTTTCTCGGTTATATCATTTCAAAGCTTCATCTTATCACTGCAAGGCTTCACCTTGTGTTGTCAACTTCTCTTCCTTTTTATCATCCTTTTATTTACCGGAGTTCTTCATGGAGGCTCTACATGGTGGTTCGTCAAGGATTCTTTTCATTCTTCAATTGTTCATCAAGATTTCTCTCGGAGTTAAGATCCGTCAAGCCATACTTCAAATAAACATGGTGCTCAACACATGTTTTGTTTTGAGGAGTTCAAGCATTATTCATCTTGCATTCCGAAGTGCAATTCTTTCTATCTTATTTTTTGAGGTGGTGTTATATCATTCTTGACAATTTTCATTCATGTTTCGTGATTCAACCGTTGTCAAGAATGAGGTAGTTAAACCCATCAACTCCTTCGAGAATGAGTTCTTCTCAATCCATCAATCTCTTCATTGGTGTTATCTTGGTATAGATTTCACTTAAAGCCTTCCCTAAGGAATGTTGCTATTATGGTGCTTATCAATGATCCAAGTTTTCCTGCTATCCTCTCAATGAAAGAAGTTTTCGTCTTCTTGTTGATCTTAATCCAATCAACTGTTTCCGTTAGTGGCGGGTTGTCACCTCATAATGTTGAGATGTTTCCATAAGTCCACTACAAGGTTATTCTTTTCGTTGTTGGTTTTCCAACAACTTTGTTCTATCCTTCTTTTTAAGGGTGCTTTCCAAACTCATTTGTGGTAGAAGTTGTTATTTTCTTCTCCATTCCTTTATTCCAATGATCTATCTTCAATTTTTCTTCCAGAGGCATTGTGATGTTGCTCTCTTCGACCCATCATCTTGTTTTGTCAAGACCATGTCCTTTTCCTTGCTTATCGATTTAACCGGAGTGTTGTGTCTATCGTTCCTCTTTTAACCGGAGTCTCATCCAGGTGCTTTCATTTTGCCAAGTTCATGATTCTAATTCCTTCCATTTTCAGTCGGAGTGATGTCCAAATTATATCATTCTTACTCCTTCTCTATCTTATTTTAACCGGAGTGGCTTCAAAATCTATCTTGTCCCCTAAGCTCTTGGTTCTCATCATGTTCTTTGTTCTTCTCTGCAAACAAAGTGTTCACAATCTTGTTCATCTCCATTGTATTCTTCTTTCAATTTTTCAACCTCTCAAGGTTCATGGTTTCACTCGTTTGTCAAAGAAGCAACTTTGTTTTACCTCTTCCTCTTCCGCTTTTTTTCCGGTGCCATCCTAGATCTCGGGACGAGATCCTCTTGTAGTGGTGGAGTGTTGTAACGCCCCGAGACCGACGCTCCAGAAGACTTCCATATATTCCGGGTTTCGCCGTGTGTTTCATTTGTGCCTGCCCTTTTATTTTTGCATTGCATCATGTCATCATGCCATCATCTCATAAATCTTTTGCAACTCAACTAAATAAATGGCATGGATCTTTGATCCATTTAAATCGAGGGATTCACATGGTGATTTCTCTTCATAACATATTAAAGCCTCTCAATATTATTAGGGAGCTATAATAAAATTATTCCATTGTTTGGTATCACCATAACACACTTGCAAATAATTCTCCATGCCTTTGTTATCTCATTTCTTAGTCTCCAACCTTGCCCATAAATTATTTCATCATTTTAGGAGCTCCACCAAAATCCGAACATTTTGGACCTTCCTTTATCAAGTCCTAGTTCAAACCCATTTGAATTAAATTCAAATGAGTTTGAATTTACATCTTTCAACCGTGGCCTTTCTATTTTTCTTGGAGCGAGCATATTTTTGCGAGTCCGGAAAATTATCCTCATGCATTTTCTTTCCCTAACCCCCTCTCTTTCTTTTCTTCTCTCTAATTCTTTTCTGCTAAAGACCATGAGGGAGAGAGAGAGCCCAGCCAGGCCTCTTGGGCCTAACCAACCAGACCGACCCGTTCCACAGGCCCAGCTGCTGCGCCTCTAACCCTAGCTCGACCCCCTCGTTCGATCCATCTCTCCCCGAGTGCCTTCTCCCCTCGCGCCGCCACACACGCACGTCGCCAGGGAGAGGATCCCACGATCCTCCCCGCATCTCTCCCTCGATCCATCTCCTCCTCCTCCTCATTCCCACGCAGCGCTCGATCCCCTCCTCTCTCGTTGCGCCGTCGCAGAGAGAGAGAGAGAGAGGAGCGCCGCGGCCTCGCCCTTCCTCCTCCTGCATCGAGCGCCCCCGCTCCACCTCGCCCTGCCGTCCCCGTGCCAGGACCTCCTCGCCCTTCTCCTCGCCCTGTGCGCCCGACGTCGCCCCGTCTCCGCTCGCCGCGCGCTGCTTCTCCTCCCGAGCCCCGCGACCACGCCCCTGCCGGCCCCGCGCCCGGCCTCCGCAACACCACCTGGAGACCAACTCCGGCGGCCCCGTCGCCTCTGCTGAAAGCACCGCAGACGCCTAACCGCCTCGTCCCGCCCCCGGCCCCTCCTCGTTGCCTCCGCGCCACCAGCCAGCCACCGGAGCCGCCGCCGCCGCCGGATCCGGCTGGCCTCCGCTGCTTTGGCCCGTCCTCGCCGGAGTTGACCTCCACCGCAGAGCCACGCGCGCGAGCCGCGTTGACTTCCCTGCTCCACCACCATCGGCGCCCGGCAGCACCTCCTCTGTCCATGACTCGTCTTGGTGCTGCTCGCCTTGCCGCTGCCTTGGCCTCTCACCGTAGCCCTCGCCAAGCATTCTACGTGATCGTCCTTTTTCGTTGCCAAGGCCATGAATCCGAGGGACACAAGACGGCCTCTGTGGATTCCTTTCGACAAGTACCATGACGACCGTTGTTCGCCAAGTACCCCTTCGGATCGCCAAGTTCATCTACCACGTGTACCACTACCGTCGCCGTGTACCACTATGCCCGAGTTCCACTACAAGATGTACGACTACCGTTGCCAAAGACCCGTGTAGCACGAGCGGCAAGTTCAACTTCAAAACGTGAACGACTACTTCCACTACCGTCGCCGTGTACCACTACTTC
Source organism: Aegilops longissima (assembly GCA_021605205.1). Lineage (NCBI taxonomy): Eukaryota > Viridiplantae > Streptophyta > Magnoliopsida > Poales > Poaceae > Aegilops > Aegilops longissima. The sequence continues at coordinate 353,018 of JAHIAM010001542.1, forward strand.
CTCTACTTCCTTCGTCGAACTCGAACCGCCCCGAAATGCACGCTCTGAAGGTATAACCCCGAGACGATGGCCGTGAACAAATGCATGTGTGTTGTATGAGATGCACCGTTTGCACCGTGTCCGAATTGTCACTCGTTTCCATAACCCGTGGGAACCTGGTAGCCGGGAGCACCCCACCATCTCTTGCGTGTTCTACACATCCGCACACTTCTCGTTTGCATCGGTATCTCAATCAAGTTATCGAGGTCGATATGTTGCCGTGGCATCATTTTTTAATTCGTTGCGGTGGCACCCCTTTCGTTCCGCCACGGCGACAAATGCTTCATAACATGCTCATGTCAACATTTTCATAAATATTGCATAAACCTTGATTATGTCATCCGCATCATGTTAACAGCATTTAAATGGTTAAAACCGTGTTTGCTTTAAAATTGCTAAATGCATATGGGGATTTACCGGATTTGTTGTTTTATATCCGCCCCATTTAAATTTTTTAGATGGTATAGTTTTGTTATGCTTCACCACTTGCCATGTTAACCAATATTGAATATTGTTGGGTACATAACCGAGAGGGAACTAAATAATTGATGTGGTGTTTCGTCAATATGCAACTCGTTGCATATTGAGCTCCATTTAACTTGTAGTTTTGTTTGTGCATATTGCCATGCCATGCTATTTAAACCGGACATGCATCATACTTGGTTGTGCGTCATGCCATGTGTATGTGATGGTTGTTTACTATGTTGTTTGCTTCTTTCCGGGTTGCTTCTCTCGTTAGCTTCGGTTTCGTTCCGGAGTTGTGAGGATTCTTTCGACTTCGTCTGTTTGTCTTCTTCATGGACTCTTTCTTCTTCCTTGCGGGATTTCAGGCAAGATGACCATACCCTCGAAATCACTTCTATCTTTGCTTGCTAGTTGCTCCTCTTTTGCTATGCCTATGCTACGATGCCTATCACTTGCTTATCATGCCTCCCATATTGCCATGTCAAGCCCCTAACCATCCTTTCCTAGCAAACCGTTGTTTGGCTATGTTACCGCTTTGCTCAGCCCCTCTTATAGCGTTGTTAGTTGCAGGTGAAGATGAAGTTTGTTCCTTGTCGGAACACGGAGATGTTGTTCCTTGTTGGAACATGTTTACATGTTGGGATATCACAATATCTCTTATTTAATTAATGCATCTATATACTTGGTAAAGGGTGGAAGGCTCGGCCTTATGCCTGGTGTTTTGTTCCTCTATTGCCGCCCTAGTTTCCGTCATACCGGTGTTATGTTCCTTGATTTTGCGTTCCTTACATGGTTGGGTGATTTATGGGACCCCCTTGATAGTTCGCTTTGAATAAAACTCCTCCAGCAAGGCCCAACATTGGTTTTAACATTTGCCACCTAAGCCTTTTTCCCTTGGGTTCTGCAGACTCAAGGGTCATCTTTATTTTAACCCCGGGCCAATGCTCCTCCGAGTGTTGGCCCAAACTAAGCGCTTTGCGGCGCCCCTCAAGGAAACTTGGGGTCTGGTTTTAGTTATGCGGACTGCTCATCCGGTGTGCCACGAGAACGAGATATGTGCAGCTCCTATCGGGATTTGTCGGCACATTCGGGCGGCTTTGCTGGTCTTGTTTTACCATTGTCGAGATGTCTTGTAGTCCGGGATTCCGAGACTGATCGGGTCTTCCCGGGGAGAAGGAATATCCTTCGTTGACCTTGAGAGCTTATAATGGGCTAAGTTGGGACACCCCTGCAGGGTATTATCTTTCGAAAGCCGTGCCCGCAGTTATGAGGCAGATGGGAATTTGTTAATGTCCGGTTGTAGAAAACCCGAAGTTGACCTTAATTAAAATACATCAACTGCGTGTGTAACCGTGATGGTCTCTTCTCGGCGGAGTCCGGGAAGTGAACACGGTGTTGGAGTTATGTTTGACGTAAGTAGTTTCAGGATCACTTCTTGATCGCTACTAGCTTCACGACCGTGCTTTGCCTCCTCTTATCGCTCTCTTTTGCGTATGGTAGCCACCATATATGCTAGTCTCTTGCTGCAGCTCCACCTCACTACCCTGTCCTACCTTTAAGCTTAAATATCCTTGATCTCGCGGGTGTGAGATTGCTGAGTCCCGTGACTCACGAGATACTTCAAAACCAGTTTGCAGTGCCGATGAAACCGTGCGGTGGCCACCCGAGCTCAAGGAGGAGCTCGATGAAGATCTTGTTCATTGTGTTGTTTCGTTTCAGTTGATCAGTAGTGGGGCCCAGTTGGGTCGATCGGGGATCTGTGTAGCATTTGGGGTAGTCTTCTTTTATTTTGGTTCCGTAGACGGACCTTGATTGTATCTGTATGATGTAATGCTTTACTCATGTATTGCGTGAAATGGCGATTGTAAGCCAACTATGTATCTCTTTCCCTTATGAATTACATGGGTTGCGTGAAGATTACCTCGCTTGCGACATTGCTTTCAATGCGGTTATGCCTCTAAGTCATGCTTCGACACGTGGGAGATATAGCCGCATCAAGGGCGTTACAACATCTCATTGATTCCCAGGTTGCAAGATTCAGAACCAACAAATAAGATTCAAATAATAAGTACAACAAAGATGCCTACACATCTCATTGATTCCCAGCTTGCAAGATTCAGAACCAACCCATTAGAGCCTTTTGATAATGTGAATATCGGGATTAAATCCATCTTGGCTAGCCATGTCATACAATCGAAGAACTTGGCGAATGCTCTTGACCATCACAACATCTCGTAGTTGAGTATTCCTGTTTGCTGACATGTTTGCACAACACAAACAAGGAGACAGGAGAGCATGATTTCACTTTCATAGCGGCCTCCTTGAACTCAACCTCCAGCTCCACTAGGATGAGGTCTCCACAGAGTTCCATGATTCAATTCATCGCCTTTTCTCTGATTCACCGAAATGAAGCAAAGATTGCATCATTCAGCTAGCAAGAAGTACTTGCTCTTGTGAGCTGGCAGGTTCTTCTTTAGTAGTTGCATTAAAATTGAGGAACATTAAGGTTGGCTGTCGGCTCATGAAGGTGCAACTATAATTTTCTTATCCTTTCGTGCAGTTCCACTAAAATAAAGTGCCATTGTGGTGACAAAGGACGGCTCCATCTTGCAAAGGCTAATAAAATGTTGCACGAGATTACCAGCAGAACTTGACGGAGATTTTGGAAACTCCAATCACCATTTTGTGCAGTTCCACCAAAATTGAGAGATGTTGCCCATGTGACATTTTAGTTGAACTGCACAAGACACTCATTCCAAAAAAAAGTGTTTTGTGCAGTTCAGCAAAAGGTCACAATAGCAACAAGGTGAAATGGATATCCCTATCTGCACAAAATGATAGAAAGTAAAATTCTTTGGTCAATAAGAATATCTGAAACATATACAAAATGAAAAGAAGCATCTTAATTATGTTCATGGCAATCACGCAAGGACAGTAGAAATTTTAAAAGCGTCGGCAATGCTTTATGTTACCGAAGCATTACGATCAACAATGAGATTCCTCAAATATGGGATTACTTTAATGGTGGCATTGCTTGTTTACCAGACACGGTAAATCAACAGCAGCTAAAGAGTTGGTTTAAGGGCATGGGACCGTGGGGACACCAGGACACTCAACAACGTAAAGGAGCAACTTACTTATCATCTTTGGGGAAAACAGCAGGAGTGCCATTTGTAACACAGTTTAATTGCATCTTATCTTTGGAGGCATTAGATTAACAATAACACTGGTTAGACATGTCCCTAAGGTAACAGTGTGATCGCTTCATTTTACATGCGCCCTTACATTAACAACAACAAAAGGTTGGTATAAGGACATGCGACAGTGGACGCATCAGCACAATGTACCTACAAGGAGGCATAAAGTGGTGATGTCGAGCTTGTTCATCTTTGTGTGAGGGCAGCAAACCTAATCTCGAGACCTTGTACTATGTGAGGGTAGCAAATCTAATCACAGAGACCTTTTACTATGTGAGGGCAGCAAATCTAATCACAGAGACCTTTTACTATGTGAGGGCAGCAAATCTAATCACTGGAGACCTTTTACTATGTGAGGGCAGCAAATCTAATCCTGAGACCTTTTACTATGTGAGGGCAGCAAATCTAATCCTGAGAATTTTTACTATGTGAGGGCAGCTAATCTAATCCTGGAGACCTTTTACTATGTGATGGCAGCAAATCTAATCCTGGACATACTCTGTTGACTTGTCCACCAGCCGCCACTTTCTATCCTTTTTTCAACCAATAATAGATCTGTTGCTTATCTAGTTTGTACTGCGTTTTCCCATTATTTCCCTTCTCAACCAAGAGACCGGTTGGGTATCCGGTCTCTACTACTTTCACCATATTATTTCCTCTTTGAATCAAGTCCTAGATTCATGCTACAACTTTCCCCCCTTTCTTCGTTGTTTGAACAAAGCCCTAGATTTGAATGCATGAAGTAGCTTTACCTCTAATAATACTAAAAATTTAGGTGGCTTTGGAAGAGCTGATGGGAGTAGAAAAAGATGCACATGCAGACACGTGGGGAGCTGGGGCAGTAGAGCAAGGCCGCTTTCGAAGAACTTATACCTGAGGGTCGTCGGGATATCGGCGGCGACAGGTCGGATCTGCGGACAATATGGCAGGGAGGAAGAAGGGTCGGAGGACCTCCCGAGTCGGCGCTGTGTCGGAGAGAACGGCACGTGCAGAGGATCGGGCCCCTCCGGCAGCTGTGGGTTTCCTCCCTTGGAGGCGATGACCGCGTGAACGATGCACCTTCTAGTCCTCTACACACACCGGCCGAAGGGATCCGGCTGGATCTGTGACCAGTGTTGAGCAGAGAGAAAATGTCGCTACCGCTGTCTTGTTTATATCTGGAGAGGATGAGAGAATGAAGAGAGCAACCCTAGTAAAGCAAGCGCTCAGGCCCCTGCGTCCATATATAGTGAAGTGATTATCTTTTCTCTCTCCACAACAAGCGTTTCAATTTGTGTACGTGGCATTAAAGAAAAGAAACTCTCTATTTAAGGCGATTACTCTATGACTCCTACTTACTACTCCCTCCGTCCTAAAATACTTGTCCTAGAAATGGATAAAATGGATGTATCTATAACTAAAATAAGTCTAGATGCAACCATTTCTAGGACAAGTATTTCCGGATGGAGGGAGTACTACAGTATTGTTCACTTGTGCTCCCCGCCCCTCCATTCATTAAACAACCCCACGGGTGAATAAACATCTGATAAAATCTGTATTTAGAACGAACAAGCTCGAACTATTTTCGCGTAGTTAAAAGTTGAGGCGGGGCTTTTCGGGCACTACGCTGGCAGTTTTTGGGTAGGCGGTTTGTGAGAGGCGAGGAGGGTGGCGAGTGGGGCTGTGCAATTTGACAGCGTTCATTGCTGGAAAGACTTGTGATATGACCACTCACTATAGTCATGAATTCTTGGCGCCCGACCGGGTGATGCCCCTTCCGTTCAGCGCTCTAATCTGGTGCATGACACGTCGACCCGGATGCTGGCTCTGCCACATGTCGGAGTAGTAAGAAGGAGCAAAGAATGATGCGGTATATACTAGTACTATACTACTCCCTCTGTTCCTAAATATAAGTCTTTGGAGAGATTTCACTATGGACCACATACGGAGAAAAATGAGTGAATCTACACATAAAATGCATCTAATCCGTATGTGGTCCACAGTGAAATATCTAGGAAGACTTATATTTAGGAACGGAGGGAGTACTACTCAGGTCGGAGGAGTGCGAACCACGGCAGCCCAGTGAACCAGCAGTGCGAACCACAGTAGCCCAGTGAACCAGCAGTAGAAAACAAAGTGGTGATATGGGCCATAAAAAACAATGTGCTACGGTCCACACTGTAGCATGTACAGTAACACTCCTCTTTGTTTGGATCCCTGAGTTAGAGCTAGTTTGGGTTGAAATAGCCTCAAATTATCGAAACAAGAGGGGTTAGTTTGAGCTAGTTTGCTCTAACCCAGCTAAAAAACTAGCCGGTGGAGAGGTTCTAATTGGGTTAGTTATCATCGGGCCCACTAAAGAGAACTAAAAAATCTCACCTGCCGCACCAGATCGCTCCCCCACAGCCGACGACTCCTCTCTGTTCCCCATAGGGCCGCCCCGCCCAAGCGCCGCTCGCCCTCTCTCTCCTTCGGCCACCCTCTCCTTTCGGCCTCCGCCGCCCTACTCTGACCGCCCTCTCCCCCCGACCTTCGAAGGTCGCCCCGCTCCCCCTTCACCAGTCGTTTTCTCCCTCTGTCGTGCGTGGCGGTGGCGCATCTACCAGGGAGGTCGCGAGAGGGGTGAGTTTGTTCGTTCTTTCTCTTTCTCACGGCCATATCATTGATCTTGCTAGCGCTAATTCTGATTTGGAAAAGTAGATCCTGATCATACTTGCTATAGATTTGTTGTGCACGCATGGAATTTCTAGAGGCCCAAAGATTAAGTTCCCAGTCAGCGGCAAGCGGCCCTGCTACCCATGCCGGTGTCGACCTCAACTCGCAAGGGCCGGCGTCGGAGGGGTTCCCGGGGCTTGGGCTCTACAGAGCCTTCCTCCAGAGCGATGATTGCGAGCTCCTCCCTCGGTGCGTGAGGGGCTCAGGGATCCCTCCCTATCGTGAATGACTTCCATGATGAGTTAGCTCATTCTTTGTTTCATGAAGTGTTTTTTTATTTTGTGAAGCTTGATTGACGACTTGTATGTTTAAGTGGGATATCTCATTTGTATGGACAAAGTAAAAATTATCATGTTTTGCATGCTTGATTTGTATAGATGGTTCGTTTATGTCAATTGTGAGCGGAGGAGGCCACAGAAGAGCTGACCACACCAAGAGGGTGCTTGGATCCAAGGGACTTATTTTAGTCGACTAAAATAGGGTCCAAAGTAGTCAAATGATTGAGATAGAGCATTTATTGTCAATCTAACCCTGCCATCCATACACCTCTTTGGTTTAGAGTTAGTTCAGGGTTAGAATCTAACTCTAACCTCTAACTGAGTTAGAGTTCTCCTCGTCTCGGTTCATCGCCATCATAATTTCCCCATTCCTGTGTTTTCAATATCCTGCGAATCAAAGAGGCCCTTTTTTGCGGGAAAATTCAAAGAGGCCCTTAGACTGGTTTAGGTCCGGTCATTTTTTATAAACGTGTTATGTACAAAATTCAATGAACGTGCTCTGGTTTCCACGAAAATAATCTGGTTTCATGTAGTAATTCATTCATTTATTTATTCTTCTGCGGGGGTTTGCATGTAATTCGTGAGGTCTGAAATGTAAAGTACCCGGGCATATGCTCCGAGTCGTGCATGCACTACGACCCAGATGCTCTATGTCCCACATGTCGGCGAATGGGAGCACGTGGAAATAGCCTAGGAGTACATATAGGAGGATAAATGCGTGAAAAAATATGTACTGTGAAGCGTAGCCGCGGTTCAAAAAGGAGACCTAAAGTGATGACAGCTATAGGTCGCACACACCCAACTAGTGGTAGTACTAGACATACGACTAATTTTTCCCTAAAAAAAAAGAGGCACGGGTGCTCAGTACTCCTATTCTATAAACACGAGTCCCATCTGACAACAGCGTCCGTGCTACAGCTAGCTCTCCTCCCTCGTTTCTCTCTTCTAATTTTAAACTCGGGCGACGCCCGGTGGGCGGGGTGGGTTTGCTCAATTGCGGCCCCACCTCACAGTGAAAACATTACGACTGGAATAAAAATGCCATATACTCCCTCCATTCATAAATATAAGCCTTTTTAGATACTAGTTCAAATGGAATACACCATACAGATGTATGTAGACATAGTTTAGAGTGTAGATTCACTCATTTTTCTCCGTATGTAGTAGTCACTTGCTGGAATCTTTAGAAAGACTTATATTTGGGAACGGAGGGAGTACTATACTAATAAAACATTAAGGCCACGAGGCGATCCAGTGCTGGTTACAGGAGGCAAGAAGAAGAGATGCATCCATCGACGGCGTCCACCTCCTCGACTCGAGGCGCCGCCCACCGAACGGCGCCTAAGTAGCAGCGGCTTCGTGGCGGTCGGCGTGCTTCGAACAATGGCGTCCAAAGATTCCAGCCGCTGGAAGAAGGCCAACGTCTTCTGTCCTCGCTTGCCTTGTAGTGGCCTATGTAGAGCGATTCCTCGTGAGCGTGGATGTGCAGGTCGGCGGTTTCTTGCATGGCGGCGCTGCTGGCGGCAGCCTCGAGTGCACATTCTTCGTCGCGACCTCCGGCACTGCAGGCCACGAGCTTGAAAGAGTTCGTCACCGTGTAGGCCGATGAGTGTGGCAGGCAATGAGGAGCACGGGCGCGGGCTGGAGCGAGACGGCAAGGTCGTCCATGGCGCTTCTTGACGGCGGTGAACTTGCGGATGGAGTTGACCATCATGTCGTCCATGCGAGAGGCGAAGCGGCGTCGGCGAGGGCTACGATGACTGCGGTCACCAGCACTGTCTGGAAACGCTGTGCGGTGCGGGGCCACAGGCCAGCGCCTTGGATGATTTGGCACAGCCGACTGCCGCTCGCGTCCATCGCCTCCATAGGTGCTTGTGGCTTCTGGTCACTTGGTCTTGGATTGGAGTGAGCAGTGTTGCGCAGAGACTTGGAGTAGATGGATTGCAGTGGTGGGCGCCTTTATTATATGAGAGTCAAAACTGTTGCATTCACATCGTCTTGGCTCTTTTACGCTTCTCCAATTAATTCCCTCTTCATGTAATTGAGGATGCATCATTGACCGTTCAACGTCTCGGGAACCGCTACCCTCTTCCTCCTTGGCATTCAAGCACCTATGGACCCGTCGACGACGAGGTGCCTATGGTGGCTTTGTAAATTTCAAGATGATAGTGCCGTGCGTGTGTGCGTTCATAGGGGTGAGTGTATGCGCGTGTATATGAGCGCTTGCGTCTATACTATGTAAAAAAACATAAATGCGTGTCAAAAAGAGACTAGTCAGTATACTCAATATTGTGCACCTCGAAGAGGAAAGCGATAGAACTAATGCGTATTTATTTACGGTGCAGATTCACTCATTTTGCTCCATATGTACTCCGTCTCGGTGTAGTCTAGTCACTTGTTGAAATCTTTAGAAGGGCAAATACTCCTTTACGGTTTACAGGGCTATACTAGCAAGTAGTTATGCGTACTAGTACAATAGTGGGCTCACATAGCAATTTTGTCTCATGCAAGAGCACGGCTATATCGTGCTCAATGTTACATAACTGCAGCGTTCGGTTTGCGCTTGGCTCTTTGCCTCTTGAGAAGGCGAACAATGATGTTACTACTACTGCTTCTACAGTGTCGAATCCACTGCTGCATGTCCGTCCACCGCGAGCGGGACGGATAGCTTGTTGTAGAAGTACTACTAAGCAAACGCATGTCCTCGTTTGTGAGCAACCACGCACATGGGCGAGGGAGAAGGCGTGTATTAAAATCAAGCTTCTCCTCGATGTACGAGTTGATGCGACACATCATAGCACTGGCCCCACATGCTTGCCTCTAAACTTGGCTGAAAGACCTGCAGTGTACAATATATTTGCTGCAACCTGTAACATTTACCCACCACAAATTAAAATATATGTGTCCGTATGCATCGTTCTGATGCAGAGGCCGGGGAGTCCCTCCTTTTTGAAAAAAACAAATTAAAATATATATTCCTGTCTTGACAAGATGAGCGTGCAAACTACAATCACCAGGGTGACAGGTAGGGCCAGAAGACTATTTTAATTTTTTTTTAAAAACTTCGAGACGGCCACATAGCATGGAGCCGACCCCAACGGTTTTAAGCTTACAGGCATGGTACACGCTATCCTAGACTACTCTACACATGAAACTGCCACATGAGCGTCCGGACTGCGCTTGGCTCTTCGCCTCTTCGGGAAGTCGAACAATGATGGTGTAATACTGCACTGGAGGAGTACTACAGTACGCTTCTGGCCATTTGACACCGATTGAACTGCTGCATGTCCACCGCATGCGGGAGGGAGAGCGTGTAGCGAAAGCTTCTCCTAGTCTTGCCAGCCACCACGCTCATGGGCGAGGGAGGGACGCTCCTGCCTTTGCGTGTATGACAGGTGGGCCCGACAGGTGTGTGGCCAACCTGTCATACAGCCAAAGGCAGGTGCAGTTAAGTCCGCGAGGGAGAGGATAATCAAACTTCTCATTGATGTACGAGTTGAGCGACACATCAAAGCACTGCACTCGATATATTTCAATAATTTGTGTTTACCGATGCATTAATTACAACGCATGCATGCATGCCGTGACTCTTCTTTTGATACTTGCATGTGTTGATTTAATGCACCTTGAAGTAGTACTCCCTCCGTTCCTAAATTATAAGTCTTTGTAGGGATTCCATTATGAATTACACACGGATGTATATAGATGCATTTTAAGTGTGGATTCATTCATTTTGCTCTGTATGTAGTCCACCTAGTGAAATCTCTATAAAGACTTACATTTAGGAACAGAGGGAGTATAAAATATGTGACGGTAAAGCTTTGTAATACCCCGGCCCAAGTCGAGAGAAGGTTGTGCACGAGGAGGGCGAGATCATGTAGACTGAACAGGAACAGGACCCGACGATGGAGCTCTCTAAGGTCTCGATGGACCTCACCGTGCTGCCCCTTGTGCCTCCGCCCCTTGACGCCTCCAGTGTATGAGGTTCGAATACACCTCGTTCGTTCGGCTGATTGAGCAAGGTGCAGGTTTCTTGATTGATGTGCTGTTCGATTGATTTTTGCAGTGCAAGGGAGAGCACCTGGCATGCGCGGACTGTCGCGTCGAGCGCCCCGGGAACCAGCTGCAGTGCCAGAAGTGCGAGTGCGGCGGTGGCTTCGATGTGCGGAACACGGTGGTGGACTCCGTCCTTTCGTCGGTGAGGGTGGAGTGCCCGCACGAAGGCTGTGGGCTCTACGCCACTTACCACAAGCTCTCCAATCACCGGGCGTGTGTCGCTCGCGCTCGCAAATGCCCGTGCCGTCTGCGGCTCGAAGGCCCGCCACCGGCGCTCTACCACCACATCAGCACCGCGCATCCATGCCCATGCACGGGATCCGATCGGCAAGGTGCTCCAGCTGCAAGTGCCACTGTCGGAGCCACGGCTCTTGCTGTTCACGGAGGAGGACTGTCGCGCATTTTTCTTGGTCGGCGGCGTGCTCGACATCGGCGCGCCTATCGCCGTGTCAGCCGTCTGCATCAGAGCGGGGGCGTCCCCACTGCTACACTACTTGGCCAATCTGTGGGCGAACGGCCCGCCGAGGGAGCCCAAAGGCACGACCGACGCCGTCAAGGTGGAAATGGAGGTGACAAGCAGCAAGGATCCCGGCAACGTCGACGTGCAGGAGAGCTGACCTTCTGACAGTTCCACCCAAGCCGCTGGCGGGGCTAAGCTTGTGTCCCTCCACATTCAGATTGACAAGCTCACGTCCTAAATGTTTCGACACGATTGCCTTACATTTATCTTAGTAATATGCTAATATAGGGATTACCTTGGTCTACTTTAGCTTAAGAAATGGTGGGTTTTGGTGGCGATGCAGCAATTACTTGACATCGGATCAGTAATTTCCAACAATCGAGCGGATATTTTGTGTGCATTGGATATAAAGTTCCTTTGGGTAAGAAGTACTACTTGTCATCAAAATAGATAAAAGGAGATGTATGTAGGCGTATTTTAGTTCTAGATCGTCCCTTTTATCCATTTTGATGACAAGCACTCCTCCGTTCCACAACAAATGCCTTCCATTGTCAAAATATAGATGTATCTAGACATGTTTTAGTATATAGGTACATCCATGATAGAGCCAATCGGATGGTTGAGAACACTACAATTAAGTAGCTACAGATCGTGTGTGACTCCCGAGATGCAGAGGCGGGGTCATCATCCTCCTTTTCGAGAAAAAACAGCGCGTGTGTGAGAGGGCGAGTGCGTGCGTGCACCTCTTCTCTTCTGTATAACGTATTACTAAACTCAGAGTACAAGTTTTTGTGGGTGGCACGATGGTGCGTGCGAGAAGTCGAGAGATAGGCTTAATGCGTCGAAAAAGGACTAGCCTAGAGCTCGCCACGCGCGGCTATTCTGTCGAGCGCCCCTTAACCGTAAGATATGTATACGACGGTGCGGTTATTGCACGTACACAACAGTACTCCCTCCTTTCTAGTTTATAGGGCTTAATTAAAAAATCTCACCAACCAAGATGGTGAGTGGTGGAATATTTTTTGTAGTTTGCAAAAGCACCTAATTAATGCTCTTGTTTTTCTCAAAATATTATGTTTATCAATGCATTAATTGCAATGCATGCATGCATAAAGTACATGCATTGGTCAATTTTCTCTTAATACTTGCATGCAATGATTTAATGCACCTTGGAATCTGAACATGTGTTGGGGAACAACCAAATTGAGCCTTATAAAATGGAAAAAACTAAAAATTTGAGATAAGCCCTATAAAACCGGAAAGGAGTGAGTAGAAAAAGAAGTACTCCATCCGGGAATAGCGCCGCACTTCGAAACTAGAACCGTCAATAAATTTTGAGCTTGCGTCTCGTCACATTCCAAATTACTCCATGCTATATTGATGCAAACCTGTTCACACTGATCACAACCTAAACGGTTTCCCACTTAGGAGCGTATTAGTACCACGCTATATTGAATTTCAAACCTGTTCACACCGATCACAACCTAAACGGTTTCCCACTTAGGAGCATATTAATACTCGGTTATAAATATTGGTATGCCAAAATGACTGCACATTCCTCCTCAACTCCTCATCCACAAAAACAAGCAAGTCATTCAGCATCCTTCCCTTGCGTCTGCCATGGCCAGCGTGAGTTACAGGTCGAGATTGCCACCGGGGAGGCGAGCATGGAAGCGGAAGCACGAGAGATGTCCGCCTCGCTGCGAGAGTAGCCGACATGTCCCGCGCTTGTGAAATAGCAACCTGAAGGTCCCGCCGTGCCGCTGAAGTAGCACGGATGTCCCGCGCGCCGTTGATGCAGCAGATGGCGGCAGCGCCGCGGAAGCAGCTGAGATGTCCCGCCGCGCCAGAATGCAGCGAGATGTCCCGCTGCGCCCGGGCGGCTGGGAAAAATTTCTGCGGGCGGCGGCGACTATTACTGGCGCATGCATGCGATCGTCCATAGCGGATGGATCAGATCTCCGGCTGGCGAGGTTGCGGGGCGGCGTGAAAGCCTCGTTTGAACAGGCTACGGCGTCATCCGGCAACTAAGGGAGGGCAATGAGAGGCTCGGGCGGCGCGACCTCTTGAGGAGAAGATCGTCCAAGTGCGAGACCAGCGAGGAGACCAGTGCCTTGTTGAAGAGGACCGGCGTCATCGTCAAGAAACTTATGGGCGAGAATGACATGCTCCATAGCGGCGCCAAAAGCTGGTGGAGGAATCGTGGATGTTCTCAAGCAGCGTCTTGAGGACACGAAAGAGCTCATCGCCGCTCGTCGCGGAGACTAGTTCCATGCGCCTGTAGCAACGCATCAAGAAAGTAGAGATCAGCGAGCGGATCCTTGTCTTCCTTCTTCTTTTGCCCTTGTGTATTTGGGCGTAGCTGCATGTGGTTTTTAATTATCTTTCTAATTATGTAAGACAATTAATCGTCCTTATCTTTACGTGGAAGATCAATGTTGCGAGGCTGGAATGAAGAAAACTCTTCTTTGTGGCGACCACGGCGTTGTTGTTCTTCTAGTTCTTTGTTGGGCTTCCTTCAGTTTCCTGGTTTCTTTTGATGTAATAATCGGTTTAGGATGTGGATTGTGTCGTCGGTTGTGAAATGTTGGGTTCTAAGCGGATGTTTGGCCTTTGTTGGCCTCTTGGGATGTTGCGATTTCAATCTGGTAGCTTTTAGTCCTTCGTGTTAGGCTGGAGTTGTCTGAACTTCTTGTGAATTGTGGTGGTTTTCAGTAATGAAAATCGGAAGGGCAAGCCCTTCTTTGATAAAAAAATCGTCCTTATATATTCATCGGTCTTGCTATAAGTCATGAGAAGATGCTATATAGGTCCGTCGGATCTTACATCAAGATCCGTGCTTTCAGATTTTCTTTTTCTCTCTTAAATCTCAGTCGAGTGAGACATAGCCACGCCATTAAACAGAGGCTCGAGCGCCATTAATGGAGACCTTGGGAGAGAGGTGGACGGCAGATGGAGGTCAAAGGGCTCTCCTCCCGATAAGCACGCGCAGGGTTCTGATCGCACGCCTCTCGTACTCAAATAGCTACCCTGCATGGCGCCTCCTAGCTAATAAAAAATGGGGACGCGTGGCGGCATGTAAATGGTACTAGTAAGTAGAACGCCCATGGTTTCAATAATACTTGTGCTTCCGATTGTAACGTGACAGCACTTGTTCCAAAATGAGTTTGTTGATTGTTAATGTGTGCGCCTTCGCAAATCGGACTGCAAATTTACCATAGCATGTTGGTGCCATGTCATGGCACCAAGCCAAATTCATTATTTTCATGCGTGTTTTGGATTTACAGGAATTTAAAAACTAAGTTTCTCAATGTTTCCAACCCAGCCACGGCCTTGAATTTTGAATTTCATTCCCATTTCTTGCATGGAACCTAGAAATTTACCGAGGACACACATGTGATTTTTCAACCAACTTTGGTGCCTTTGGAACATGTGCTTGTATTTCAAATTTGAATTATGCACACAAAGGTGACACGTTCCTCCCGAACCACGAGCCTTCTTGAGAGAAGCTCCGATTTGCAAGAAGCTTATACCAAAATTTGTTCCTATTCAGCCAATTTTTTACCACGGCATGGTACTACCATGACATGACACCATGCCAAGTTTCATGATTTTAAAACCAAGTTTCTCAATGTTCTCGATCGAGCCACGATGCCCGGATGTTTGAATCTTATTCTCATTTTTTGCATGGGACCTATTCGAGGACACAAATGTGATTTTCAACCAACTTTGGTGCAGGGAGCATGTGCTTGTAGTTCAAATTTGAATTATGCACATTAAATGACCAAAAACTCAATTAATGTGTAAATAAGGCCAAGCGAAGCGGAATAATTCCAAAATTTAACAGGGCACTCATGTAGTTCTATGTTGCCTTTTAAATAAACTCAAGGGGACAACGTATATCGTTTAGCACTCAAAGGTGGCACGTTCCTCTCGGAACCACGAGCCTTCTTGAGAGAAGCTTGGTTTGCAAGCTTATACCAAAATCTGTTCCTATTGGCCATTTTTTACCACAACATGGTAGTACCATGACATGACATCCATGCCAAGTTTCATGATTTTCAGGCGTGTTTTGGATTTACAAGAATTTTAAAACCAAGTTTCTCAATGTTCTCGGCGAGCCACGATGCCCAGATGTTTTAATTTTATTCTCATTTCTTGCATGGGACCTAGAAATTCACCCGAGGACACAAATGTGATTTTTCAACCAACTTTGGTGCGAGAGCATGTGCTTGTAGTTCAAATTTGACTTATGCACATTAAATGACAAGAAACTCAATTAATGTATAAAAATGACAAAGCGAACCGGAATAATTCCAAAATTTAACAGGGCACTAGTGTAGTTCTATGTTGCCTTTGTTAAGAAACTCAAGGGCGGGGGGGGGCAGCGTATATCGTTTCACACTCAAAGGTGGCACGTTCCCTCTTAGAACCACGAGCTTCCAAATCGCCCAATTTTTACCACAACATGTTAGTGCCATGACATGACACCATGCCAAGTTTCATGATTTCCAGCTGAGTTTTGGATTTACATGAATTTAAAATCTAAGTTTCTCGATGTTCTCGGCGAGTCATGGCCCAGATGTTTGAATTTCATTCTCATTTCTTCCATGGGACCTAGAAATTCAACCAAGGACACACATGTGATTTTTCAACCCACTTTGGTGCCGGAGCATGTGCATGCAATTCATATTTAGATTATGCACATTAAAAGTCCGAAACTCAATTAATGTATAAAAAGGCCAAATGAACCCGAAATAATTCCAAAATTTAACAGGGCACTCATATAGTTCTATGTTGCCTCTGTAAATAAAATCAGGGGGGAGGCAGCGTATATCGTTTCGCACACAAAAAGGTGACACGTTCCCTCTCAGAACCACGAGGCTTGTTGAGAGAATCTCCGGTTTTGCAAGAGGCTATACCAAAACTTGTCCCAATTCAGCCAAAAATTATACATATGAAAACAGGGTTTAGAATATCCCGAACATCTCGCTACCTAGACCAATAATGTACTATGATTTGAGTTCAACATAAAATGGATACAAATATTTGAATTGGAGAGCGTATGGTACATGTAGTTCATAGTGAAATATGATTACTGCTATATGCATGCCTTTTTGTTATCAAGATAATATTTAAATTATTGTATAACTTGACAACAATCGTATTCAAATAAGGAAAATTGATTCAAATTTAGTCCATATGGTAGCGACAATATATATGTTCACATGGTGGAGTAAAATGTTCATATATGATGGAAGATCAAAATGTACGACTACATCAATTATAAACCGCAAGGTCACCTAATGATATATTGAATTCAACATAACGTGGATTCAAAATTGAAATTCGAGATCATGGCATCTGTAATCATATAAAAGGGACATTACTCTTTCTTTGGTGGGAATTGATTTGTTTTTTTTGTTGTTGAGGGAAGTGCGAATCGATTTGGTCTTGTGCAGGGTAATCTTGTTCTCCGATTTTTTTACATTTTCTTGTAGTTTTTCAATGGCATCTATAGCAATATAGTAAAGGGACATGACTCTCTTGTGTCTTGTATGAATTGTTTTTTACGTTAAGTTTGTTCTGCGAACAAAGAATCGCACCTTGTTATCCCGAAATTTTCAAGCTTGAGTATCTTTTATCTCACCTGCTTTGAAACTCCCGCTTCTTCAACCCGCGCCGCGCCTTGTTATCCCGAAATTTGGACGCGCGCGAGAACTCCCTCCTCATCCGAAATCGCTCCCGCAGCTAGGACATGCGAAATCCCCCTTCTACCCCTCAGCCGGAAATGAAGCTCCACGTCGCTGTGTCAAAACTGGTGGGGGTACGCTGGTAACTTACCCTAGATTTCCTCCGATGAAGCCGAGGCCAACTCGGCGCCACCAAGGAGGTTCTGCACTCACCGCTGCATTTTATCTTTTATTCAATCTCACAGGGCTACCGGTGCTCGATACCGAGCAGACATGGCGTCTCCATCGACGGCGCCGTCGCCGGCCACATCATCCACGGCGTCTCTCCCCCATGTCGTTGCTTCCTCGGCGGCGACTTCGACAACGGCACTAGCTGCAGCTGCTCCTGTTCTCGCTCGCGTTGCGGCTCCGTTCTTGCTGTCGATCGCGCTGCTGCACTGCTCCTGCTTTCATTCGTGCTGCTGCTCTGCTCTTGCTCTCGCTTGCGCTGTTGCTACTGTTGCACGACCTCCGGCAGCTACAGGAGTTGCTGCTTTAGCACTCGCTCGCGGTGCAACTTCACGACTTGCTCTCTGCTAGTGCGTTCGCTGCTCGAGCGTCTGCTGATTTAGATCACTGCTTCTCTGCTACTAGTGCTCGAACGCCCTAAACATCTATTGCAATGCTCTGTTACTAGTTCAATCATTTTTTTGACGGTAAAATTCAGTTTATTTGTGAAGTTCATTTTCTTGATTAAGTTCGAGTGAACAGTACTTACAGCATCTGTCGGAGCGGCCGTGGCGCGGCTAATGCGTTTTACATCTAGCACTTTTTGGTGATGTATTTTACATCATCTATTGGAGATGATATTAGGGTCCCACTTCAGATTAACGTTGTCTGTCTTGTCATGCTTCAGCCTCGTCGTCGTACACCTTAGCGGAGCTGCTCCAACGGCGGAATCGTCCATCACAGCGGAGCAGTACCCTCGGCGCCGTTTCCAGAGGCCTCGGATCTTGTTCCCCGCCTCCGACAGTCACACCAGCATCATCACCATCCTCCACGTCCAACCCAATGATGTTGAGGTCCACAAGGCTATGCCAAAGAGGTTGTACACTCGCCGCATCACTTTGTTTATCCATTCCTCTGTTCTTCCAATTCATGTGAGTCCATATGCTCTGTTTTGCACGTGCATTCCTATCCTATTCCTGTGTTTTTCCTGTCCCTGCGTTTATAGAATCCTCCAATTCTAAGGAGCCCTTGCAGATTTACTTCATTTTTAGATTGGCGTCAAAGAAAACTACGTGTGTTATGTCCTGCTCTGCCGTGCCGTCATCCACCCCACGAGGTGCACCATCGTGAAGCGTTCACTGCAGCGAGATCCCCCTGCAGACTTTCTTTCGCCGCCTCAGATCATCTTCCCGTTGCGGCAGCCACGCCAACTTCATTACCTTCATCGACTAAGCAGATGAACACGAGGACTACAGTTCTAGGAAGAGAGGTCACGATCTTTCATGTTTGCTTACGTTATACATCGGTTATTATTACTGCTACTTTATCGTTCAATCTTGAGTTTTGAATTGCCCATGGGTCTCATATCGAGCCGAACGAATAGTATCATCTACTATCTGGTTCATCTGGGGTCTTCTATGTGGTTCATGTTGGGTGGGCAACAAACAATAGATGATCCATTGTCTCTCTTTTTAAACTGAAGCTATAATCTACCTGCTATCATTAGTTTTGGATCCATCCACTTGTTTGCTACCATCAGTCTTGATTTTTGCATGCACCCCTTAGGCCTTACAAAATCTAACTATTTTTTTATTATGCATGTCGGATATTGTACACAATCGTCTTGAACATGTAGAGAAAAGAGAAGACCGTTGTGTGCGAATATAATGTCATCAGACGCTGCTCCATGGTGGGCGAAGTGCCCCCCCTCTCTGCATTTCAGATTGTATTCCAGAGGAAGATAAGCATTCGATGGAGATTCGAAGGAGCCGACCACACTTGTTTACCACCGAGGTGTTTGCTCTAACTGGCATCTTGATGTTGGTCATATCATGCATATGGCGCCTTGCATTGCTTACATTATACATCTTATATGTCATCAGCTTAGTTTAGATTTGCTTTGTGTGAATGCCACCTGTTTTGTTTCTATATCATACTCCCACCATTCCTAAATATTTGTCTTTTTAGAGATTTCAACAAGTGGCTACATACGGAACAAAATGAGTGAATCTACACTCTAAAATATGTCTATATACATCCATATGTGGTAGTCCATTTGAAATCTCTAAAAGGACAAATATTTAGGAACGGAGGGAGTATATGGGAATTATGCAATGCCATCTTCTTTAGCCAGGCATCATATACGTGAATCATGCAATGCCATCCTGTTTAGCTAGTCATCGTATATGTGAATTGTATTGTGCCATATTTTTTTCCATAATGTATTCCATTTGTCAACAATGATTACACATTCATCTACTCTTCATGTGCATCAGCCATTTAAGTCAGTCATGGGAAAATCTGGAGTAAAACAAGGTCTTACGAGCGATCGGTGCTACTGTCGATGCAGATTTCTTCTTTGATTACAGATAGCTCCTCGGAGGAGGATTGAGAGAGAGATGACCAACAGTCGTATCCCCCGAGGTGCATGCTCTAACTTGGCTGGGTTATATTGCTCATATCATGCATATGGTGTCTTGCATTGCCATGCCATCTGCTTAGATTAGACATGCTTTGTGTGAATGCCTCTGTTTGCTTTCTATATCGATATGTGAATTATGCAATGCCATGTTTTTCAGCCAGTTATCATATATGTGAATTATGCACCGCCATGGAGCCGGGCATCATATATGTGAATTATCTCATGCCATCTTTTTTTTCATTACGTATTCCATTTATCGACAATGTGTATATTGAACTACTCTTCATGTGTATCAGCCATTTGAGCGGTTATGGAAAAATCTGGGTGAAAACAAGGTCTTGAGCGAGCAATGGTACTGTTGAAGCATATATCTTGATAGTTCTGAGGAGCTCCTCGGAGGAGGATTGAGACAGATGACCAGTCCTATATCCCACCGAGGTGTATGCTCTAAGTTGCAATGTTTATATTTCTCATATGATGCATATGGTGTCTTGCATTGCTTAGTTTAGACATCATATGCACAATATTGAATTCTATCGCTTAGTTTAGAGATCATACATGCGAGTGCCATTTGCTTAGTATATGAATCAATTATGTCAATTATATCATGCCATCCTGTATACTTAGACAACATGTATTTGAATTATTTCATCCCAACCTATTTTAGAAACATATCATATAGTTTTGTCATGTCATCTGTTTAGGTACTCATCATATGTTGAATTATGCCATTATATCTGTTAAGTTATCCATCATATATCTAAAGCGGTGTCATGCTATCCTGTTTAGTTAGGCATCATATATGTGAAATTGTGTCATCTTGTCATGTTTGGTTAGACAACATATATGTGAATTACCACATCATCTATCATACAATGTCTCGTACACAATTTCTTTTCTTGTTTATCAGCCATTTGAATTTGAGGGGTGATGGCAGTATCTAAGGGAGCAAAACCCGTTCTTCACAAAAGCAGTGCTACCGTCGATGCAGATAGAACCATGGTTGTCTTGGCCACAAACTAGCCCCACCACACATAATCGAGACTCTTCAGATTGCACACTTACACGTTGGGCAGAGAACCAGCTACAACCCATCTAACGCAACCCAGCGGATAGTAACCCACTTATAGTTGACAAAGCACCATGTCCACCACAGTACCCCCACACGAGCAGTTTGTAAAGCTCTGCGATTGCCCAAAGCACGAAGACCACCATAGCTAACCCAAACTCCACGTTTAAAGCGGAAAACAACTGTTCTCGGGTCGATTCGTAGCTATGGTCCATACTCCTTTGTTGTTGCATCTTGTATTTACTCATACCAACTACTTTCGAATTTGAAGGATCCAATTGAAACTCCAATGGCATAGCAGGTATGTTTTAAACCTATTTCTTTAAGCTGGATTGTTGTTCTAACTTCTTGCTCTATGTTGATTTCAGTTTAAGTTGTATAAACAGTTATGTTCTCATGTGATGCACATTACAAGTGCTGCCAATCTTGTGTAGTTTCTCACACTTATATTACATCTATGCTGCTATGTCTTAAAAATATATGAGTTGAACTGTGTCTCTATCTTGATTAGGGAACATAAACTAGAATGATATGGACAATCTGTGACCATAGTACATAGATATATGTTTGTTTCATCTTGTTATCCTATCCACCTTACTCTTGAACGGTTTACCAAAATGAGTTTGGTATACTACAAGCTAAACTTGTGATGTGTCTACTTGTTTCTCTTGTAGTATGCAAAGCAGAATATTGGAGAAGAGCACCCACTAAGCAATGGTAGAGAAAGTAATGCAGATAAGGTTCAAGATAGTGAGAAGACCTGTTGGTCTCCAAGAAAGGTGATAAAAGCGATCTTAGAGGCGGTGAGAAAACCCCACAGATCCTGCGTTGATGTAGTGTTCGAGTTACAAGCTCTTGAACTCGCTACGAATCACTTGACTTCTTGGTCTCAGCTACAAGCTAAAGGCATCGGTCGGTTGTGCTGCGGCAAGAAGCCAAAGGGGTGAGGAAGTCCTGCAGAATTCAGATGCGACTTTCTTGTGCAACAAAGCAAGCCTTTGGAGGATTTAAGCGCCAAACAAGAGAAAGTTAATAAGCTTGCTAAGCATCTTACCGACATTATGGGTACCAGGATATTGTTTCTTGTACTCTTACGAAGTGGTTTCAGTTCGGACTTGTTTTGTTGTGGCGTTTATATTTCTTTGTGTTCCCTATATTTGCTTTGGTGGCGAACTTTGATGCCCATGGATGTAATATGTGTAATAGCCATGATAGCCTAGCATAAGTTGCTTGCTTATTTATTTCCTTGTTGTCTTGTTTATTTGTTTGCTTGTAGTCGGTGCAGTTCTTTTCCACGGTTTGCTAGAGGCTGCAATAACCTATTTTTAAAACTAGGCCACAATAACCATGGGCTAATATTTACTATAGTGACCTTTGGGCCTCCTACGGGTCAGTGAAAGCGATGGGCCTTCTACGGGCCATAGAAGCGAGAGGCCTTCTACGGGCCATAGAAACATTGGGCCTTCTACGGGCCGTAGAAACAATGGGCCTTCTACGGTCGTATCATCAATGGGCCTTATACGGGCGTATGATTGATTGGCAAACATGGGCCAATAACGAGCCGCATTATGGCCATAAGCGGGCTAGAGTTGGAATCGTCCGTTCATGGGCCGACCATAACGGGCCATCGTTAATAGGCCATATTTGATGGCGCTATGAAAAAGCCCAGCGTATTAACGGACCACAAATGGGCGGATGTAACCACGGGCTGAATTTGGCCCAGCGAGTAAAAATAGCGAGAACGGGCCGTAAGTAAGCGAATGCTGAAATGAGCCCAGAATAAATGGGCTCGAGAAGGCGAAAGATAACATGGGCTGAAGCGCCCAATGAATAACGGGCCCTTAATGGGTATAAAGTGATACTTTGTTCATTACGGGCCGTTTCACCACGGGCCGTTAATGGGTGTAAAGTGATAAAACTGTTCATTGCGGGCCGGTTTCACCACGGGCCGTTAATAGGCCAAGAGTTACATAGGGCCTCATATGGGCGAAAGGCGTCATGGGCCATACATGGGCCGAAGTGAAAATGGGTGGAATCATATTGGATGGCCGGATAGCGCTCTTGGGCCTAATTCGGATAGGGCGAACGGGCCTTGGGTTAGCGAGGCTGTAAATGGGCTATATGCGAACAGGCCGTTAACAAAGCTTTCCATGGGTCGCCCGTGACCTTTTGACCAAGTCAAAGCGGGCGACCTTTTCACAGAATGGGCCTCTGTTGGGCGTGCCACTGTCGACGTATCATAGGCCTACATCCAATGAGTGGATGACATCTGTCCCAACAATGAGTCGACACGTGTTTCCTCCGACCAATGATGATTTTACCGTGGAAAATCCTCATTGGTCGAGCTGTTAACGGGTTATCGGATCCAAAACCCGCCCGATAGCTTAACGGCGTTCCTTACGGTGGATGCCACGTGTCGGTCACCCTTGACGAAAGCACTTACGGACGCGCGATTTATCGTCATGGAAGTGGACACTTCGTGATGATAATTTTGGTAATGTCATGGAACACTTCTACGACAAACACTGGTATGACTATCTTGATTATGTCATAAAATCGTCATGGATGTACATGCATGACAAAAAACGCGACCTACTGTGACAAACACGTATCATCACGGAAGTGTATTTTTTTGTAGTGTGAGTGGGAGGAAAGTAGAACCTGATGAGGTAATTGTAGCTTCTCTCGAATTGGAAAGTAGCTCATCACTGAAATCAGTACCAATCAGTGAGGAAGTTAATGATGATGATCATGAAACTTCAGATCAAGTTACTACCGAACATCCTAGGTCAACCAGATTACGTTCCGCACCATAGCGGTACGGTAATCCTGTTCTGGAAGTCATGTTACTAGAACATGACGAACCTGCAAACTATGAGAAAGCGATGATGAGCCCAGATTCCGCGAAATGGCTTGAGGCCATGAAATCTGAGATGGGATCCATGTATGAGAATGATACGTCTCCAACGTATCTATAATTTTTTATTGTTCCATGCTATTATATTATCTGTTTTGGATGTTTAATGGGCTTTATTATGCACTTTTATATTATTTTTGGGACTAACCTACTAACCAAAGGCCCAGTGCAAATTGCTGTTTTTTTTGTCTATTTCAGTGTTTCGCAGAAAAGGAATATCAAACGTAATCCAAACGGAATGAAACCTTCGGGAGAGTTATTTTTGGAACAAACGCAATCCAGAAGACTTGGAGTGGGCGTCAAGGAAGCAACGAGGTGGCCACGAGGTAGGAGGCGCACCAGGGGGTGGCGCGCCCCCACCCTCATGGGCCCCTCGTGGCTCCACCGACCTACTTCTTTCGCCTATATATACTCATATACCCTGAAAACATCCGAGAGCACCACGAAACCCTATTTCCACCGCCTCAACCTTCTGTACCCATGAGATCCCATCTTGGGGCCTTTTCTAGCGCTCCGCCGGAGGGAGAATCGATCACGGAGGGCTTCTACATCAACACCATAGCCTCTCCGATGATGTGTGAGTAGTTTACCACAGACCTTCGAGTCCATAGTTATTAGCTAGATGGCTTCTTCTCTCTCTTTGGATCTCAATACAAAGTTCTCCTCGATTCTCTTGGAGATCTATTCGATGTAATTCTTTTTGCGGTGTGTTTGTCAAGATCCGATGAATTGTGGGTTTATGATCAAGATTATCTATGAACAATATTTGGTTCTTCTTTGGATTCTTATATGTATGATTTGATATCTTTGCAAGTCTCTTCGAATTATCAGTTTGGTTTGGCCTACTAGATTGATCTTTCTTGCAATGGGAGAAGTGCTTAGCTTTGGTTTCAATCTTGCGGTGACCTTTCCCAGTGACAGCAGGGGCAGCAAGGCACGTATTGTATTGTTTCCATTGAGGATAAAAAGATGGGGTTTATATCATATCGCTTGATTTTATCCCTCTACATCATGTCATCTTGCCTAATGCGTTACTCTGTTCTTATGAACTTAATACTCTAGATGCATGCTGGATAACGGTCGATGTGTGGAGTAATACTAGTAGATGCAGAATCGTTTCGGTCTACTTGTCGCGGACGTGATGCCTATATACATGATCATGCCTAGATATTCCCATAACTATGCACTTTTCTATCAATTGCTCGACAGTAATTTGTTCACCCATCATAGATTATGCTATCTTGAGGGAAGCCACTAGTGAAACCTATGGCCCCCGAGTCTACTTTCCGTCATATAAGTTTCCGATCTATTTTATTTTGCAATCTTTACTTTCCAATCTATATCATAAAAATACCAAAAATACTTATCTTATTATCTCTATCAGATCTCACTTGTGCAAGTGGTCGTGAAGGGATTGACAACCCCTTTATCGCATTGGTTGCAAGGTTCTTATTTATTGAGAAGGTATAAGGCGACTTGCGTGTAACCTCCTACTAGATTGATACTTTGGTTCTCAAAAACTGAGAGAAATACTTACGCTACTTTGCTGCATCACCCTTTCCTCTTCAAGGGAAAACCAACACATGCTCAAGAGGTAGCAAGAAGGATTTCGGTATTTTCTGCGGGAGGCTTCGCCAAGTCAAGTCAAGATTTGATCTCCAGCAACTAGCCATTTAAAGCGCCGTTCTTCGGGGAGATCTACGCACAAGTCAAGACATACCAAGTACCCATCACAAACTTTTATCCCTCGCATTACATTATTTGCCATTCGCCTCTTGTTTTCCTCTCCCCCATTTCTAAAACGATTTTCAAAAACCTTTTCCTTTTCTTCGCCTTATTCCTGTATGTCTTTTTGTTTGTGTTTCCATGGGCCTTCTATTTTCTTGCATCTTTTCTTGCTAAAAATCTATTGATATGGATCCACTTAAAGTGTTCTACTTGGATCATCTTCGATCTATATGTGCTCGTGCTGAAACCCCAACTAGTTTAGTTGAGGGAAAATCTTTAGATGAGCATGCTCATTTTGTGCGTCACCGTTTGTCTGAAAAGGGGAATGAGGGAGTCCTGGATTAGGGGGTGTCCGGATAGCCGGACTATAACCTTTGGCGGACTCGGACTATGAAGATACAAGATTGAAGACTTCGTCCGTGTCCGAATGGGACTTTCCTTGGCGTGGAAGGCAAGCTTGGCGTCTGAATATGTAGATCTCCTCCCATTGTAACCGACTACTGTAACCCTAGCCCTCTCCGGTGTCTATATAAACCGGAGGGTTTTAGTCCGTGGGGCGAACAACAATCATACCATAGGCTAGCTTCTAGGGTTTAGCCTCTACGATCTCGTAGTAGATCTACTCTTGTACTACCCATATCATCAATATTAATCAAGCGGGAGTAGGGTTTTACCTCCATCGAGAGGGCGAACCTGGGTAAAACTGTCGTGTCCCTTGTCTCCTGTTACCATCCGCCTAGACGCACGATTCGGGACCCCCTACCGAGATCCGCGGTTTGACACCGACATTGGTGCTTTTCGTTGAGAGTTCCTGTATGTCGTCATCTTTAGGCCCGATGGCTCCTCCGATCATCAACAACGCAGCGGTCCGGGGTGAGACTTTTCTCCCGGACAGATCTTCGTATCCGGCGGCTTTTGCTGCGGGCAATTAAGCAGCCATCTGGAGCAGATCGAAGCTTCGCCCCAGCCATCAGGTCAGATTTGGAAGTTCGAACTACACGGCCGACGTCCGCGGAGACTTGATCTTCGACGGGTTCGAGCCACAGCCGAGCGCGCCGCACCGTCACGATGGGCATGATCAAGCTCTGCCGCTGAACAGTTCCCTGAAGGTCGTACCAGTGTCCGCTCCGACCCTTAGCTCGGAGCCGAATGCGCCAATCGAGGACGGATGGCTGGACACCGCCTCGGGGGCTGCAATCTCTACGGTGATCGAGCCGAACAGCAGCCTTGTCCTTTGTGAAGCTCATGACTCCAAGGTGCCGGACTCCTCTCCAGACTCCGAACCTTCCGCGCCCCTGCCAATCGAATCCAATTGGGCGCCGATCATGGAGTTCGCCGCCGCGGACATCTTTCAGCACTCGCCCTTCGGCAACATCCTGAATTCACTAAAGTCTCTCTCTTTATCAGGAGAGCCCTGGCTGGACTATGGTCGGCAAGGTTGGGATGCGGGCGACGAAGAAATTCAAAGGCCACCCACCACCCACTTCGTAGCCACTGTCGATGATTTAACCGACATGCTCGACTTCGACTCCGAAGACATCGGCGGTATGGATGCCGATGCAGAGGCGACCAAGGACCAGCGCCTATAGAGGCCTTTGGAAGGCCACCTCGTCATCGACATATACATGGTGGACACCCCAAAAGAAGGGAATGGCGATGGAACAACGGAGGATGACCCTCAAGAAGCAGCCTAAGCGCGGCGTCCAAGGCGCGCTAAATCCGCCAAAGCAAAAACAGCGATTCCGGCACGGAGATAATAACACTCCGGACGGTCGAAGACAACCCCCCTCGGCGAGGATTCAAGACAGGGAGGATGGAGAAGCCAGCCCTCATTAGAGAGCGGCGGCAGAGAGGTAGAGGGCGATAATTACATGCCTCCCTCGAAGGCGAGGCAAGCCTCGATTTACGGCAATTTGTCATGCACGAGGATCCCGTCGAACAAGAGCATTTCAAGCGCAGGCTTATGGCCATGGCGAGCAGCCTCAACAAAAACAGCAACAGCTTAGAGCTGACCAAGACTTGCTAGCCGACGGATGGGTGAAGTCCTTGCAGCCAAAAATACGAACTCGAGCGCCCTCCAAGAGCTACCCAAACAGCAGGCTGCTACCCGATTAGAGGAGGAAGCACCTAAACCTACATCACCAGCGCATGGCGCGCGCCGACCAGCCACCTCGTGGCGCGACAGAAGAGGCCTCTCGGCCCTCCACTCAAGCCGCACCCAGCGTCGCTCAAAGAATACCAAGGCACGGGAAATCGCGGACCTGCGAGATATATTGGAGGACAAGGCAAGGCAAACAAGATCGATCTACGGATCGCGTGGGCGCCCACGACGCGTGAAGATAACCGTCATGCGGATATGGCAATTCGGCGGGCGAACACTGATGAACAAAGTTCATTTGCGCTACGTCGTGATATAGCCCGATCTGAGGCGCCGACACCCACTATGCTTCACGGATGAAGTAATGGAACATCAAATCCCGAGGGTTTCAAACCCGTAAACATCGAATCATACGATGGCACAACAGATCTGCGGTATGGATCGAGGATTATCTCCTTCATATCCACATGGCCCGCGGTGATGATCTACGCCATCAAATACCTCCACTCAAGCTTAAAGGACCAGCTCGGCATTGGCTTAACAACTTGCGGCAGAATCAATTGGTTGTTGGGATGACACGGAAGCCGCATTCCTCGACAATTTCGGGGCACCTATGTGCGACCACCAGACGCCGATGACCTAAGCCACATAATTTAGCAGCGGAGAATCGGCGGACAATTACGGACACGGTTCCTAACTAAGAAAAATCAAATAGTCGTATGCGGGCGTAGAGGCCCTCGCAGCCTTCAAACATAACATCCGTGACGAGTGGCTCGCCCGGCACCTAGGACAGGAAAAGCGAAATCCATGGCAGCCTTCACAACACTCATCACCCGCTTTTGCGCGGAGAAGACAGATTAGCTAGCTCGTAGTAATAACATGACCAAGAGCCCAGTAATTCGGATACCAAGGATAGCAATGGCGGTCGCGTCGCAACAAGCACAAGCGCCGATTGCGGCGACAATCTTTGAGGATCTGACGAGTTAATGCGGATTCGAGGCTCTAAACCTGGTCGATGGAAAAAGCCATTTAAAAGAAATACTCGGGCCCGTCCGGTTTGGACCGAATACTCGATCGCTCGTGCGGATACACGGCACCCCGAAAACTAGCCAACCACACCAACAGGGATTGTTGGGTGTTCAAGCGAGCGAGCAAGTTAAATACAAAAGCAGTGACAAGGGCTGCATAGCAATGGCGAGGAGGAGCCCGGCCGCCGAACAATAGGGGCAGAGCGGCTCCCCCACAAGTGCAGACGGTGAACATGATATCGCAACCCACATACCCAAAAGGGAGCGAGCGTGCACTCGAGGGGCGTATATGCGTTGGAGCGAGTCGCCCCAAAGTTCAACCCATGGTCCTCTGCCCGATCACTTTTGATCGAAGGACCACCCACTAGCATCCGCCATGGCGGATTCGCGCGATTGGTTCTAGACCCAATCATTGACGGTTCACCTCACTAGAGTCCTTATGGACGGCGGCGTGCTGAACCTGCTTTATCGGGATCGAAGCGAAAAATGGGCATAGATCCTTCAAAGATTAAACCCACAAAGATGACCTTTAAAGGCGTAATACCGGTGTAGAGGCCAAGCTATGCGAGCTCGATTACACTTGAGGTGGTCTTGGATCCCGGATAATTTCGAGCGAGGAGTTAATCTTCGACATAGTCCCGTTCGCATTGGCTATCACGCCTGCTCGGACGAACCGCATTTGCAAAGTTCAATGCGGTGCCGCTTTCACATAC
Organism: Aegilops longissima; assembly: GCA_021605205.1. NCBI lineage: Eukaryota > Viridiplantae > Streptophyta > Magnoliopsida > Poales > Poaceae > Aegilops > Aegilops longissima. The sequence continues at coordinate 382,082 of JAHIAM010001542.1, forward strand.
CTCAAGCTCAAGATGCCGGGCCCTCGAGGAGTCATTACGGTCAATGGAAACACGAGCGCTCTCTCCGAGCGGAGGAGCATCTGGCGACCCTCGCGGCGGAAGTACAAAGTAGCCTCTCAAGGAAATTCTCAAGTCCGGCTATTAAGCGTCCGGACACCGTCTGCAGCGCCGGAGTAACCTACAACAAGACCGCTGCACGCCCCGAACGCAGCGTAGCAATGCGGCTAACCCCAACCCTCGCGAAATTGCAAAACCCGTACTACTGGCGTACATAATTACGCTCTGGAAATACCATGGGCATAGGGGAAGGAGCACGACCACGGCATGCCCAAAATGCGCTCAACCGCACTAGGGGCTCCGATTTTGTCATTATTTTTTCTTACTTTCAGGACTCCACTCTCCGGAAGGCCTGTCCGTGATCTGATCTGTCGCCGAACACACGATGCAACAGCCGGGGAGGCGAAAGCTCGTCGAGTGTCGGTGGTCTCTATAACGAAGCGGTATACTTGTTTCACATATCATCCGCAGCTTCGCCCTCGGAGAGGACATGTCAAATAGTCCCATCCCTTGCTTATCGCACTATTTGTATCGTTACGCTTTTACGCAGACTTTTGAATAAACAATACATAGCTTTTGTCTATTATTGCATTCCTTTTATGTAAACATGTTCAGTTATGACATTATGCAACCGTACACTTTAGTGCGGCCAATACACCAGGGCTTAAGTACCCCGAATATGGTGTGAGAAGTCCGAACACTCTCACGAGTCGGCACCCGAACTTATAGCATTATATGCATCGGCTCTGAATCATGTCTTGGGTCAATAGTTGGGTTAGCGGCTCCCATGTTTTGGTACCTTATGTTCCGTTATATCGGCTAAGGTAGCGCTGGGAGAACTCTGCGATTGTGCCCGGTTGAGCTGGGTTAAGCACCTCGAGTGAAAGCTAAAACTGACCGTCATGATAGAGGCGAGAGCTGGTCGCTGTTCGAGCGGTTTCGAGTCCCTAAAGACTTATGCCGCTTGGAGCGAGGAGTCGGCTTTGTCCGTCCAAGGCGTGGATAGCGCCCCGAACTCGGTCTTCCGAATACTAGGGGCTTCGCCTAAATTTAAAATTATAGAATTCTATGGCTAAGTGAGAGTGATAAAGCACTATAGTCCGATTGTCTTGTTCGTTGTGCTGAGCGCCTCCCCCGAAGGACTCAATAATGGGAACAAGAGCGCTCAGGTTTATCCCGAACACCCCAACACTCGTGGCATGGGGGCAGAAGCCGACGACTCGCCATCTCTCAGATTTAATAAACGGCCACACAGAAGGTAATATTTTAAATTCAACAAGCGTTGCTTAGCGCGTATGAACAAGTTTTCAGCGCACAGGATAACACGAGCGAGTTTACTCAAAATTACATCCTTGGAACATTCACCGCCACAAGGCGGGCACCTCAGGCGCCCTCATAATACATCTCGGGCTTGCAATGCTCCTTGCCTGCGGTGGCCCATCTGTCACCAGCTTCTCGGCATCCATCTTGCCCGGTGCACTTTAACACGGGCAAGGGCCCTCTGGCGCCTTGATGCATATGGGCGCTTGATGACTTCAAGTCGTGGGCGGGCATCCGCCACCGCCTCACCAGCCCAAAGTAGCTCCGGGCATGACCTCCCGAGGCCATAGCCGGACTATAAGGCCCTTCATAGCCTGTTCGGCCACCTTATGGAACTCGACCAGCTGCTTCAGCTGGTCGCTCAAGGGCACCGGGTGTCCGGCCTCAGCATACTGAGACCAGAACACCTTCTTCGTCGAGCTCCCCTCCTTGGCCCGGTAGCAGGCGGCGGCGTCGGACACACTGCGGGGCAGATCTACGAATGCTCCTGGAGAGCTCGAACTCGGGTAAGTAACAAGTAATTCACTTTCACGTGCTTGCTTTGCATAAAGAATGCCTTACCCGCCGCTATCTTCTTCATCGCCTCAATTTCCTGGAGGACTTTTTGGGCTTCGGCCTTGGCAGATTTGGCGCTCTCAAGGGCAGAGGCAAGCTCGGACTCTCGAGTCTTTGAGTCAAGCTCCAAACTCTCGTGTTTTTTCACGAGCACTGGAGCTCTTGCTGCACCTCCGCCACCCGCGCCTCCTGCTTTTCTCGCTCGATCGCTCCACGGCCGCATTTTCTTGACCTTGGACAGCGCTTCCTTGAGGTTCCCACAGGTTGTGGCCCTGTAATACTCACATTGGTCCTATCATTTTTGCAACCACATCTTTTTATATACTTATATAAGGTATTACTTACCTTCCTTGTCCTCGAGCTGCTTCTTGGCAAGGCCGAGCTCGTTCTCGGACCGCTCGAGGCTCTGCTTCAATGCATCAACCTCCATGATCGGTCTGGCGAGAGGTCAAGCAGCGCAGCCCGCATTCCCATATTGACATACTTATGTTTGACTCCTGCGTATATCTTTTTGATCCTCGGTTCGGCTTTTCTTTTGAACACCAAACTGAGCATCGAGGGCTCTTGTCTATCGGTAATATTTTTACATATCTTAAATACATACCTCAAAGCCTGTTAGAAGGTGGCACGAGCTTCAGTCAGCCCGCTCTTGGCGGACTGAACCTACGGATCACCGCACTCATAATAGTGCGGTGCTCCTCATCGATGGGCGCCGTTAAGCACCTCCAGCAGATTATCCGGTGCCTCGGTTGGGCCGGAGGTCACCGGCGTCGTAAACTTGCCCTTCTTATTAGAGGCGCTTGCGACTCCGAACCACCGAAGGTTCGGTGCGGTGTCGACCCGGGGCGGACTTGGAGCCATTGGGGTTTTGTCCCTTTGCGCTGGAGTCAGGAGATCACCTTGCGGCGCCTCCAGGACCACCTCCTCTTGGCTTGGACCCTTTTGGGACTCCACTTCGGCATCATCCGCAGCGCAAGGGGAGGAGGCGGCCGGAAGTGAAGTGCTATTCACATTCGATGAGCTTAAGGAGCCGCTCGACGACACGCCAACCTGGGCTCGGGGCGGACTGCATGATTATATTGGCGTCGAAGATCTTGTGCAACAAAGGGCGCCATGAGTTATTCTGGTATCCGGATACTTACGATTTTGCCAGGGGCTTGGCCCTGGTGGCCATTCCTCTTCGCCGTCGTTGGCGTTGGTGGAGTAGTCCGGAGGAAGGGTCCTCCCCTTCTTGGACCCTCCGGGCCCCCCAGTTGGGGCGGCCTTCCTTTTCTTCTCTCCCCCCGCTGGGGGAGAGACCTCTCTTTCCTCCTCCTCGTTTTCGTGGGAGGAGTCCGCCTCGGAGTCATGGGACGATGAGTCCGACACCACTAGGCGCCGGGAACTCTTTCGAGTTCCAGTGGCCTTCTTCTTGGCCTTCTTCTCCGACACCACGTAAGGTGCTGGAACCAGCAGCCCCGTCAAGCGGGCGTCCGCTGGGTCTTCGGGCAAGCGAGCCGGACAGTTGATCTGCCCGGACGTCTTCTGCCAATCCTGTCAAAGGTAAGGGAGTTTAGATCCCGCATAGGGTCAAACTATGAAAAACAAGTATCCGTAAAGGGTAAAACAGCTTACGCGTTGGCTTGATGTTGCGTGCTGAATCCGCGATCCTCGGTAGCGGATGCGGGAACCTCGGCGTATGAACGGCACCTTCGGGCATCTTTATGCGTAGTGTCAAAAGAGCCTGCTCAGAGTTCGGTGTTGTGCGGATTAAAATCCCACAAGCTGAAAGCCCGTTGTTGGCATGGGAGGATCCGGCGGATGAGCATGACCTGGACTACGTTGGCGAGTTTGAGCTTCTTGCTCACCAGGTTTTGGGCGCTTGAGTTTGGAGTCGGTCAGCTCTTGAATTACCCCATGACAGGCCCTTCTCTTTCCAGGAGGTGAGCCGCGTGGGGATGCCATATCGGAATTCGGGGGCCGCTGCCCATTCAGGGTCACGCGGCTCGGTGATGTAGAACCACCCCGATTGCCACCCCTTTATGGTCTCTATGAAGGAGCCCTCGAGCCATAGGACGTTGGGCATCTTTCCCACCATGGCACCTCCGCACTCCGCTTGGCGGCCGCCCACTACCTTGACTTGACATTGAAGGTCTTGAGCCATAAGCCGAAGTGGGGCTAGATGCAGAGGAAGGCCTCGCACACGAGATGAACGCCGAGATGTTGAGGATGAAGTTCGGGGCCAGATCATGGAATCCAGGTCGTAGTAGAACATGAGCCCCCGGACAAATGGGTGAAGTGGGAAACCTAGTCCACGGAGGAAATGGGTGAGGAACACCACCCTCTCATGGGGCCTGGGGGTGGGGATGAGCTGCTCCTCATCTGCGAGCCGGTGCGCGATGTCATTGGACAAGTATCCGGCTTTCCTCAGCTTCTTGATGTGTCCCTCCGTAACGGAGGAGACCATCCACTTGCCTCCAGCTCCGGACATGGCTGGAGAAGGTTGAGGTGGGATGTGCGAACTTGGGCGCTGGAGCTCGAGTGCGCGAAAATGGATAAGCAAAGGAGGAAGAAGGCGTAGATGAAAAAGGTGGATCCTTATCCCCTTATATGGGCGGACGAAACCATGTGCCCCCACCAGCCTGGTAAAACTCGCTTATCTCCCAAGCGCCGTAAATTAATGGCACGGTTGGGTTACCCACGCCCGTATTGATGAGAATCCCGGAATAAAGGGACACGATCTCTGCTTCGACAAGACGTGCCAAGGAAACCGCCTCCCTAAATGCGCTGAGGTGGGACAGTAAAATGATTCGAATAAAGGCTTGGCCGCGGTGTGGTGTCACGCTGCGGAATATGTCAGCAGATTGGATTTGTGTAAATATTATTCTCTCTACGGTGGTATGTGGAACTTATTTTGCAGAGCCGGACACTATCCTTGTGTTCAAAATCTTCTATGAAGTATTGGAGGAGGAACCCGCCTTGCAATGCGAAGACAATCTGCGCGCGGACTCGTCGTCATTGAAGCCTGGTTAGGGGCTACTAAGGAGTCTGGATTAGGGGTGTCGGATAGCGGACTATAACCTTTGGCGGACTCTGGACTATGAAGATACAGGATTGAAGATTTCGTCCGTGTCCGGATGGGACTTTCCTTGGCGTGGAAGGCAATCTTGGCGATCGGATATGTAGATCTCCTCCCATTGTAACCGACTGTGTAACCCTAGCCTCTCCGGTGTCTATATGAACCGGAGGGTTTTAGTCCGTAGGACGAACAACAATCATACCATAGGCTAGCTTCTAGGGTTTAGCCTCTCTGATCTCGTGGTAGATCTACTCTTGTACTACCCTTATCATCAATATTAATCTAGTAGGAGTAGGGTTTTACCTCCATCGAGAGGGCCCGAACCTAGGTAAAAACATCGTGTCCCTTGTCTCCTGTTACCATCCGCCTAGACGCACAGTTCGGGACCCCCTACCCGAGATCCGCCGGTTTTGACACCGACAGGGAAGCTTGATGGTATCAAATAAATAGTTTGCTATGCTATGCTTGGAAGCTTTATGAAATTTATGATTTTACTTGTTGCTCTAAGAACCCTAAAAAACACCTTCCCTACCTATGTGAGTTTAATGATAATGAAATCTTATCTTCTTATGAAAAGGGTGTTTATAGTTACTATGATATCGAACAAATTGAAGAATTTGTCGTTTTTAAGGGTGCTCATAAAGTTGCTTCTTTGATTGAAAAGTATGATATTAGTCTCTACAAATCTGAAAATTCAGACATACTTAAATATTGCTATGAAAACTATGCTCATAATGCCCGTGTTAAGGAATTTATTAAGAGAATGACCGTTGCTTTGGAAGAAAATAATGATATGCACGAATATATAGATAATTATGATTCCGGTGATTTGATTGAAATATCCCTTGATGAACATGATGCCTGCTATTCTTATGGCCATGATGCCAATATTTATGGAGATGAATTTGCTATAGTTCCATATGTTAAACATGAGATTATTGCTATTGCACCCATACTTGATAGTTCCTTGAATCAAAATGTAACACCCCGTTAGTCAAGCTACAGTAACCTCACCCTAATGTGCCATGTCATCATGTTTTACTAAGTCATTTGCCACTTGGTGAAAACCGGGGTCAAATTCAAATCCCAAAAACAAGTCAATTATTATTTCTACAAACTGTCAAGTAAAAATGTTCGATGCATTCCAAATATTCACCAACTAATTGTCATGTGAGAGTTAACATCTTTCATAATATAAAAATTCCCCTGGATATTAAAACAGTGGACCAACAACACCTTTTTATCCTAGTTAAGAATAAACTCAAACTTAATAAATTATTTCTGGGCCCGAACTTTTGTGGCAATGCAAAATAATGCATAGTAATTATATGGCAAGGTTTCACATTTTACAAAAGTAATTTTATGCAAAAATAAAATACAAAATAGTAGCTAGATAAGAAAACAGGAAAAAAAAATGAAACAAAAATAAAGGACCTAATCTACTGGGCCACTTAACCCATCCCCTACCTCTCACTACAGTGCGGCAAGGGGGGGGGGGTGGGCCGTGGCGGCCATCCGTCATCTTCTTCACCCTCGACAAAGGGATCGAGCTAGGATGCCCCATTCGCCCGCCATTGCCGTCGTCTTCCTCGCGTACACCGTCATCCGTCGCCAGATGCCGCTGCTCCGGGCCATCTCCGACCTCTCCGACCACGCCCACGGCCTCAACGTGAGCTCCTCTGCCGATTCCCCTGCTTTTCCGGCATGCCATGGAGGCCAAGGACCAGAGGGGAATCCCTTCTCCCATCTAGGGAGGAGGTCAAGGAAGAAGAAGAAGAAGGGGACCCCTCTCCCCCTCTCTTCCGGTGGCGCCGGAACGCTGCCGTGGCCACCATCATCATCACCGTGATCTTCACCAACACCTCTGCCATCTTCACCAACATCTCCATCACCTTCCCCCTCTATCTACAGCGGTCCACTCTCCTGCAACCCGTTGTACCCTCTACTTGAACATGGTGCTTTATGCTTCATATTATTATCCAATGATGTGTTGCCATCCTATGATGTCTGAGTAGATTTTTGTTGTCCTATCGGTGGTTGATGAATTGCTATGATTGATTTAATTTGCTTGTGGTTATGTTGCTGTCCTTTGGTGCCCATCATATGAGCGCGCACGTGGATCACACCATAGGGTTAGTTGTATGTTGATAGGACTATGTATTGGAGGACAAGAGTGACAGAAGCTTCTACCTAGCATAGAAATTGATGCATACGGGATTGAAGGGGGACCAATATATCTTAATGCTATGGTTGGGTTTTACCTTAATGAACGTTAGTAGTTGCGGATGCTTACTAATAGTTCCAATCATAAGTGCACAGAATTCCAAGTCAGGGATGACATGCTAGCAGTGGCCTCTCCCACATAAAACTTCCTATCGGTCTACTAAAGTAGTCAATTGCTTAGGGACAATTTCGCAACTCCTACCACCACTTTTCCACACTCGCTATATTTCCTTTATTGTGTCTTTATCTAAACAGCCCCTAGTTCTTATTTACGTGCTCTTTATTATCTTGCAAACCTATCCAAAAACACCTAGAAAGTACTTCTAGCTTCATACTTGTTCTAGGTAAAGCGAACGTTAAGCATGCGTAGAGTTGTATCGGTGGTCGATAGAACTTGAGGGAATATTTGTTCTACCTTTAGCTCCTCGTTGGGTTCGACACTCTTACTTATCGAAAGAGGCTACAATTGATCCCCTATACTTGTGGGTTATCAAGACCTTTTTCTGGCGCCGTTGCCGGGGAGCAATAGCGTGGGGTGAATATTCTCGTGTGTGCTTGTTTGCTTTATCACTAAGTAATTTTTATTTGTTGTTCTTAGTTGTTCTCTATCTTTAGTTATGGATATGGAACATGAAATACCAAAAAAAATTAGGTGTACTTGCTACTCATGGAGATGGGGAACCTCCTAAAACCCTCGATGATCATTATGTGAAAGATATTATGCACTACTTTGATACTCCTGAGAAAACCCCATTCAACTTTATAATGGGAGTAACGTTGGATCAACGTGAATACTTTAAGGATTATCGCTTGACTCAAAAAGGGAAACTATTATAAGATCAAATTTATATGTTATATTGGTATGCCAGCCAACTATGCTTGAGATATTGTTGGGGAACATAGTAATTTCAAAAGAATTCCTACGCACACACAGGATCATGGTGATGCATAGCAATGAGAGGGGAGAGTGTGTCCACGTACCCTCGTAGACCGAAAGCGGAAGCGTTAGCACAACGCGGTTTATGTAGTCATACGTCTTCACGATCCGACCGATCCAAGTACCGAATGCACGGCACCTCTGAGTTCAGCACACGTTCAGCTCGATGACGTCCCACGAACTCTGATCCAGCAGAGCTTCGAGGGAGAGTTCCGTCAGCACGACGGCGTAATGACAGTGATGATGATGCTACCGACGTGGGGCTTCGCTTAAGCACCACTACGATATGATCGAGGTGGATTATGGTGGAGGGGGGCACCGCACACGGCTAAAAGATTAATGATCAATTGTTGTGTCTCTATGGGGTGCCCCCTGGCAACGTATATAAAGGAGTGGAGGAGGGGGAGAGGGCCGGCCCCTATGGCGCGCCCTGGAGGAGTCCTACTCCCACCGGGAGTAGGATTCCTCCCCTTCCAAGTAGTAGGAGTAGGAGACAAGGAAGGGGAAGAGAGAAGAGAAGGAAGGAGGGGGCGCCGCCCCTCCCCCTAGTCCAATTCGGACTAGTCATTGGGGGGCGCGCGGCTTACCTCTCTCTCTCCCCTAAAGCCCAATAAGTCCCATATACTTCTTTCCCCGTATTCCCGTAACTCCCCGGTACTCCAAAAAATACCCGAATCACTCGGAACCTTTAGGATGTCTGAATATAGTCGTCCAATATATCGATCTTTACGTCTCGACCATTTCGAGACTCCTCGTCATGTCCCTGATCTCATCCGGGACACCGAATTACCTTCGGTACATCAAAACACATAAACTCATAATATAAATCGTCACCGAACGTTAAGCGTGCGGACCCTACGGGTTCGAGAACTATGTAGACATGACCGAGACACGTCTACGGTCAATAACCAATAGCGGAATCTGGATGCTCATCTTGGCTCCTACATATTCTACGAAGATCTTTATCAGTCAAACCGCATAACAACATACGTTGTTCCCTTTGTCATCGGTATGTTACTTGCCCGAGATTCGATCATCGGTATCTCAATACCTAGTTCAATATCGTTACCGGCAAGTCTCTTTACTCGTTCCATAATGCATCATCCCGCAACTAACTCATTAGTCACATTGCTTGGAAGGCTTATAGTGATGTGCATTACCGAAAGGGCCCAGAGATACCTCTCCGACAATCGGAGTGACAAATCCTAATCTCGAAATACGCCAACCCAACAAGTACCTTCGGAGACACCTGTAGAGTACCTTCATAATGACCCGGTTATGTTGTGACGTTTGGTATCACACAAAGTGTTCCTCCAGTAAAAGGGAGTTGCATAATCTCATAGTCATAGGAACATGTATAAGTCATGAAGAAAGCAATAGCAACATACTAGACGATCAAGTGCTAAGCTAACGGAATGGGTCAAGTCAATCACATCATTCTCCTAATGATGTGATCCCATTAATCAAATGACAACTCATGTCTATGGCTAGGAAACATAACCATCTTTGATCAACGAGCTAGTCAAGTAGAGGCATACTAGTGACACTCTGTTTGTCTATGTATTCACACATGCATAATGTTTCCGGTTAATACAATTCTAGCATGAATAATAAACATTTATCATGAAATAGGGAAATAAATAATAACTTTATTATTGCCTCTAGGGCATATTTCCTTCAGTCTCCCACTTGCACTAGAGTCAATAATCTATATCACATCGCCATGTGATTTAACATCAATATTTCACATCACCATGTGATTAACACCCATAGTTCACATCGTCATGTGACCAACACCGAAAGGGTTTACTAGAGTCAATAATCTAGTTCACATCTCTATGTGATTAACACCCAAAGAGTACTAAGGTGTGATCATGTTTTGCTTGTGAGAGAAGCTTAGTCAGCGGATTCATCATATTCAGATTCGTATGTATTTTGCAAATTTCTATGTCTACAATGCTCTTGCGGAGCTACTTTAGCTAATTGCTCCCATTTTCAATATGTATCCAGATTGAGACTTAGAGTCATCTGGATCGGTGTCAAAACTTGCATCGGCGTAACCCTTACGATTTAACCTTTTGTCACCTCCATAATCGAGAAACATATCCTTATTCCACTAAGGATAATTTTGACCATTGTCGATGATCTACTCCTAGATCACTATTGTACTCCTTGCTAAACTCAGTGTAGGGTATACAATAGATCTGGTACACGGCATGGCATACTTTATAGAACCTATGGCTGAGGCATAGGGAATGACTTCCATTCTCTTTCTGTCTTATGCCGTGGTCGGGCTTTGAGTCTTACTCAATTTTACACCTTGTAACACAGGCAAGAACTCTTTCTTTGACTGTTCCATTTTGAACTACTTCAAAATCTTGTCAAGGTATGTACTCATTGAAAAAACTTATCAAGCTCTTGATCTATCTCTATAGATCTTGATGCTCAATATGTAAGCAGCTTCACCGAGGTCTTTCTTTGAAAAAATTCCTTTAAAATACTCCTTTATGCTTTCCAGAAAATTCTACATTATTTCCGATCAACAATATGTCATTCACATATACTTATCAGAAATGTTGTAGTCCTCCCACTCACTTTCTTGTAAATACAGGCTTCACCGCAAGTCTGTATAGAACTATATGCTTTGACCAACTCATCAAAGCGTATATTCCAACTCTGAGATGCTTGCACCAGTCCATAGATGGATCGCTGGATCTAGCACATTTTGTTAGCACCTTTAGGATCGACAAAACCTTCTGGTTGTATCATATACAACTCTTCTTTAAGAAATCCATTTAAGGAATGCAGTTTTGACATCCATTTGCCAGATTTCATAAAATGCGGAAACTGCTAACATGATTCGGACAGACTTTTAAGCATCGTACGAGTGAGCAAATCTCATCGTAGTCAACACCTTGAAATTGTCAAAAACATTTTGCGACAATTTGAGCTTTGTAGATAGTAACACCACTATCAGCGTCCGTCTTCCTCTTGAAGATCCATTTATTTTCTATGGCTTGCCGATCATCGGGCAAGTCAACCAAAGTCCACACTTTGTTCTCATACATGGATCCCATCTCAGATTTCGTGGCTTCAAGCCATTTTGCAGAATCTGGGCTCATCATCTCTTCCTCATAGTTCGTAGGTTCGTCATGGTCAAGTAACATGACCTCCAGAACAGGATTACCATACCACTCTGGTGCGGATCTCACTCTGGTTGACCTACGATGTTCGGTAGTAACTTGATCTGAAGTTACATGATCATCATCATTAGCTTCCTCACTAATTGGTGTAGGAGTCACAGGAACAGATTTCTGTGATGAACTACTTTCCAATTTGGGAGCAAGTACAGTTACCTCATCAAGTTCTACTTTCCTCCCACTCACTTCTTTCGAGAGAAACTCCTTCTCTAGAAAGGATCCATTCTTAGCAATGAATGGCTTGCCTTCGGATCTGTGATAGAAGGTGTACCCAACTGTCTCCTTCGGGTATCCTATGAAGGCACATTTCTCCGATTTGGCTTTGAGCTTATCAGGATGAAACTTTTCACATAAGCATCGCAACCCCAAACTTTAAGAAACAACAACTTTGGTGTCTTGCCAAACCACAGTTCATATGGTGTCGTCTCAACGGATTTAGATGGTGCCCTATTTAACGTGAATGCAGCTGTCTCTAATGCATAACCCCAAAACGATAGTGGTAAATTGGTAAGAGACATCATAGATTGCACTATATCCAATAAGTTACGGTTATGACGTTCGGACACACCATTACGCTGTGGTGTTCCAGGTGGCATGAGTTTGTGAAACTATTCCACATTGTTTTAATTGAATACCAAACTCGTAACTCAAATATTCTCCTCTACGATCATATCGCAGAAACTTTATTTTCTTGTTACGATGATTTTCTACTTCACTCTGAAATTATATAAACTTTTCAAATATTTCAGACTTATGTTTCATCAAGTAGATATACCCATATCTGCTCAAATCATCGGTGAAGGTCAGAAAATAATGATACCCGCTGCGAGCCTCAACACTCATCGGATCGCATACATCAGTATGTATCTCTACTCCTATAAAAGACTGAGTTGGTGGTGATGGTGTGCCTGCCATCAATCATTTTCGACCATTCGATCTATATCCAACGAACAGAAGCAACCACTTCACATCTACAAAAGAAAGCTTATTCTCTACGTCCTGCTCCATTCATCCCGACCTTATCCAACCAGGCAACCAGAAGTACTCGATCTTTCTCGAAAATGGGAGAAGCATGGAACCAAACTGGCCGCTGCCGCTCGACACGCCGCCGGCGCTGGTCGCTCCAAACGCCTCTCCTGACTCCGCTCTGGCTCAGCAGCCCAACCTCTACCGCCACCCCTCCTCGTCCGATGCTGACATCAGCAAGTACGCCGCCGACGCGGCCCGTCCCCCAAGTCCACGACGCCTGTTGTTGCCTCCTCTTCTGATGCAGCAGCCCCGCTGCCCACCACCTCCTCCTCCCCAACATCTCCTCCTCCCCCTACCCGTCTTCATCAATGTCCACGCCGGCAAGTACGCCGTCGGAGCCGTCCTTCCCCCGTGTGCGCAACGCCTCTCCCGCATCCTCCTCTGATGCAGAAGCCCCATCACCTCCCCTCCTCCACGCTGTCTCCACCATCGCCGAACTTCGCGTATGCCGGCTACGCGCTACACATCCTCGGCGGCCACCCCAACGTGCTCCATGTTCTTCCAATTAGAGTATGAGCTGCTCCCCGAGGACCTCTTTGTCGTCTGCAATTGAAGCGCCACGAGCTCCACACCCGCGTCATCCTCCAATCGAGTCGGTCCGTCTCGGAGATGGCTGGTCTGGTCTCTGGTGTGATCTGTGATGTTGACATGGAGGAACTATGCTCTGCTATTGCCATCTACTAAAAATATTCTTTGTCAAGGACCAAGGTATGGGTGTGGTGGCCGAATAGTAAAATCTTTTATACGTTTCATCAGTTCTTGCTTCATATCTGTTAGACAATCCTTGCTTGTGCAAGTGCATAGATGATCTGGTGGTAACAAATGAAACTGTCTTCTGTAGTATCCATAAGCAGTGGCCATTGGTTTCAATTACTTATCCTGAATCTTCTTGAGGATGAAATTTTGAGTTCTGTAAATGTTGGTATATGCCTCCCTAAACCAGTATCCACACAGGCAACTCTATGTTGCTCTTTGTAGAGATACATCTAAAAGTAATATAATTTTTTCTTACTTTCTCGGATAAGAAAAAGGAAGGCCAGTCCAACCCATTGCAAATTTTACAAAGAAATGATCTACAAATAAGTATCAATGTGTAGTCCAAGGTATAAAGGAAATACAATTTGGTGGCAGTAAAAAAACAATTTATCTAATAGGGCATGTCATCTAAAATTGCTTCTCATGTACGGTTCTGAGGTTTGTGCACAGGACTTCTAGAAAATATAACTTTAGATACTGGCTTTAGTGTTCATGATATTTTGGTAAAAAAAATCATACATGTGTTTATATTATTTTTTGGTAGTTCTCTTTGTTACTCCCGCTGTTCAAAAAATTTGGATGACACCTACAGCAGGTCTCATTGTCATGGAAGCCCTTCCTTTGCTTGGTAGCTCCACATCCAATTTTTCAGCTCACACGCCAATTTTTTCCCTTGATGTCGGTTACCGGCATCTTTTTTTTGCAGAATCTTGATTGATGTAAGAAAGTTACAAGAGACCTGGTACATTTTTGTGTGTGTATATGCACATGTACACTCGCTACTTCTATATGCACATGATTCCAAAGCATCTCTTACTATATATTTTGCTTTGTTTAAATACACTACAAGCTTAGTTTTTTCCTTTGTCTGAATGTAACACAGGCAATTATGTATGAAGTAGTGATTATCTGATGCCCTTTATATAAAATCGCATGACTTCGTCAGGCATATTCACATATATACTCAGTATCAGCTCCAACTACACTTGGATTTTTTGTTCTCACCAAATCACTGAAATATTTGAAAGTTGATGATTACATGGCAGATCCAAAAGATGTTCGATAAGCTTAGGAGTTTCCCGGAGAAACCCTTGGATTTAGGTCTGAAGCTAAAGAACTACAAGTACTTTAACTTCCCAGTCTTCGAAAATAATATTAGTTTGTATTTAACATAATTTGAAATAATCACTTTTACAAAAAAAACATATGCATACTTGTGTTGTTGTGTGAGATCTACTTGGAAGTGCTATATGATAAAATATAGGTAGCATTAATAATATCCTTCCGATTTGTGGTCTGATATGTGCTAATGAGTGCAGTGTTGCTTGTAGATAGATTTTTCATGACTTCAGGTTGTGCCTTCCAACTCCAAGATGATTTGTTATCCCAAACCCTGTGAGTTCATATCTCACTTTTAATCTCTCAAGTAAATTTTGATATTGTGTAAGTTCTGTAAGCTTGAAATCCCATGGAAAATAGCGCTATTCTTTTTTTAAGACACTCATATGCCTACATGAACCAGTAAATTATTGGAATGTTTCTTAAAGAAGTACTCCTTTGTAAACTAATATAAGATCTTTATCTATTGGTTTACAGAGGGAGTACATCTTAATTGGTTTAGTTCCATGGCAGAGCAAATCCTATCTGACTCTTATTTTGCAGATAGTCGACCAAAAACACCATATCGTGGGCTAGCATAGCATGGTCAGAGATGAGACCGCGGGCTTGTAGTGGAGCCAGAGACTACGTGACCAAATTAGATTTCTGTGCATTATATGGTGTATTGGCAGATTTAGATTCCCCTTAAAAATGACGCCATTGACTTTATGTTGAATACTATTTCGGGGTTACGAGACAACAACCGCTAGACCAAAATCTGTAATTTAGCATGTTCAGCGCATTCTGGTTGTGAGTAGGTGTATTTTAGTTCATGGATTATGTGTGCTTGTGGGCACTTGTAGTTTATGTTTTGTCAAATTTTGCTCAGTTGTTCTCGTGGAGTTTATTTGATTACTATTTGACCTACATCATTTGCAAATATGATGTTGTTGATTTTCCTTATTTTTGTGGTTGGCTGAGAAGAAGGATTTTACTAGTTGGAAACCATATGTTTGGCTGTGCTAGATGTGTACCTATCAAGTATGTTTGATTGTGCTAGATGTGTACCTATCAACTATGTGACATCGATTTGATCAATGTCTTGGTACATTCTTGTGTTTTTTTCTTATTGTTTGTGATTCCGTAGCGTAGCACGGGCATCTTATTAGTTATTTCCAATAAGTCAGTTGCTCGCTCCATTGTTCCGGAGAATGGAGTCTTAGTCATCTTGCCCATAAGGCATGGTTCGCAAGCATCAAGTGATTCATAATCAAGTGATTCCAAAATCCCATCAGCATGGAGTTTCTTCATGCGCTTTACTCCAATATGACTTAAACGGCAGTGCCACAAATAAGTTGCACTATCATTATTAAGTTTGCATCTTTTGGCTTCAATATTATGAATATATGTATCACTACGATCGAGATCCAACAAACCATTTTCATTGGGTGTATGACCATAGAGGGTTTTAATCATGTAAACAGAACAACAATTATTCTCTAAGTTAATGAATAACCATGTTGCAATAAACATGATCAAATCATATTCTTGCTCAACGCAAACACCAAATAACATTTATTTAGGTTCAACACTAATCCCAAAAGTATAGGGAGTGTGCGATGATGATCATATCATTCTTGGAACCACTTCCAACACACATCGTCACTTCACCCTTAACTAGTCTCTCTTCATTATGCAACTCCCGTTTCGAGTTACTACTCTTAGCAACTGAACCAGTATCAAATAACGAGGGGTTGCTACGAACACTAGTAAAATACACATCAATAATCTGTATATGAAATATACCTTTGTTCACTTTGCCATCCTTCTTATCCGCCAAATACTTGGGGCAGTTCCGCTTCCAGTGACAAGTCCCTTTGCAGTAGAAGCACTTAGTCTCAGGCTTAGGTACAGACTTGGGTTTCTTCACTCGAGTAGCAACTTGCTTGCTGTTCTTCTTGAAGTTCCCCTTCTTCCCTTTGCCCTTTTCTTTAAACTAGTGGTCTTGTCAACCATCAACACTTGATGCTTTTCTTGATTTCTACCTTCGTCGATTTCAGCATCACGAAGAGCTTGGGAATCGTTTCCGTTTATCCCTTGCATATTATAGTTCATCCCGAAGTTCTAGTAACTTGGTGATAGTGACTAGAGAACTCTGTCAATCACTATCTTATCTGGAAGATTAACTCCCACTTGATTCAAGTGATTGTAGTACTCAGACATTCTGAGCACATGCTCACTAGCTGAGAAATTCTCCTCCATCTTTTAGGCAAAGTACTGTCAGAGGTCTCATACCTCTCGACACGGGCATGAGTATGAAATACCAATTTCAACTCTCGGAACAACTTATATGTTTCGTGGCATTCAAAACATTTTTTAAGTCCCGGTTCTAAGACGTAAAGCATGGTGCACTAAACTATCAAGTAGTCATCATACCAAGCTTTGCCAAACGTTCATAACGTCTGCATATGCTCCTGCAATAGGTCCGTCACCTAGCGGTGCATCAAGGACATAATTCTTCTGTGCAGCAATGAGGATAATCCTCAGATCACGGACCAAGTCCGCATCATTGCTACTAACATATTTCAACATAGTTTTTCTCTAGGAACATATTAAAATAAACAGGGGAGCTAAACGCGAGCTATTGATCTACAACATAGATATGCTAATACTACCAGGACTAAGTTCATGATAAATTAAAGTTCAATTAAGCATACTACTTAAGAACTCCCACTCAGATAGACATCCCTCTAATCATCTAAGTGATCACGTGATCCAAATCAACTAAACCATGTCCGATCATCACGTGAGATGGAATAGTTTTCAATGGTGAACATCACTATGTCGATCATATCTACTATATGATTCACGCTCGACCTTTCGGTCTCCAGTGTTCCAAGGCCATATCTGCATATGCTAGGCTCGTCAAGTTTAACCTGAGTATTCCGCGTGTGCAACTGTTTTGCACCCGTTGTATTCGAACGTAGAGCCTATCACACCCGATCATCACGTGGTGTCTCAGCACGAAGAACTTTCGCGACGGTGCATACTCAGGGAGAACACTTTTATCTTGAAATTTAGTGAGAGATCATCTTATAATGCTACCGTCGATCTAAGCAAAATAAGATGCATAAAAGATAAACATCACATGCAATCAATATAAGTGATATGATATGGCCATCATCATCTTGTGCTTGTGATCTCCATCTCCGAAGCACCGTCATGATCACCATCATCACCGGCGTCACACCTTAATCTCCATCGTAGCATCGTTGTCGTCTCGCCAACTATTGCTTCTACGACTATCGCTACCGCTTAGTGATAAAGTAAAGCAATTATAGGGCGATTGCATTGCATACAATAAAGCGACAACCATATGGCTCCTGCCAGTTGCTGATAACTCGGTTACAAAACATGATCATCTCATACAATAAAAATAGCATCATACCTTGACCATATCACATCCCAACATGCCCTGCAAAAACAAGTTAGACGTCCTCTACTTTGTTGTTGCAAGTTTTACGTGGCTGCTACGGGCTGAGCAAGAACCGTTCTTACCTATGCATCAAAATCACAACGATAGTTCGTCAAGTTAGTGATGTTTTAACCTTCTCAAGGACCGGGCGTAGCCACACTCGGTTCAACTAAAGTTGGAGAAACTGACACCCGCCAGCCACCTGTGTGCAAAGCACGTCGGTAGAACCAGTCTCGCGTAAGCGTACGCGTAATGTCGGTCCTGGCCGCTTCATCCAACAATACCGCCGAACCAAAGTATGACATGCTGGTAAGCAGTATGACTTATATCGCCCACAACTCACTTGTTTTCTACTCGTGCATATAACATCTACGCATAAAACCAGGCTCAGATACCACTGTTGGGGAACGTAGTAATTTCAAAAAAGTTCCTATGCACACACGGGATCATGGTGATGCATAGCAACGAGAGGGAAGAGTGTGTCCACGTAGCCTCGTAGACCAAAAGCGGAAGCGTTAGCACAACGCGGTTGATGTAGTCGTACGTCTTCACGATCCGAGCGATCCAAGTACCGAACGCACGGCACCTCCGAGTTCAGCACACGTTCAGCTCGATGACGTCCCGCGAACTCCGATCCAGCAGAGCTTCGAGGGAGAGTTCCGTCAGCACGACGGCGTGATGACGGTGATCATGATGCTACTGACGCAGGGCTTCGCCTAAGCACCACTAGGATATGATCAAGGTGGATTATGGTGGATGGGGTCACCGCACACGGCTAAGAGATCAATCATCAATTGTTGTGTCTCTATGGGGTGCCCCTTGGCCACGTATATAAAGGAGTGGAGGAGGGGGAGAGGGCCGGCCCCTATGGCGTGCCCTGGAGGAGTCCTACTCCCATCGGGAGTAGGATTCCTCCCCTTCCAAGTAGTAGGAGTAGGAGACAAGGAAGGGGAAGAGAGAAGAGAAGGAAGGAGGGGGCGCCGCCCCTCCCCCTAGTCCAATTCGGACTAGTCATTGGGGGGCGCGCAGCCTGCCTCTCTTTCTCCCCTAAAGCCCAATAAGGCCCATATACTTCTTCCCCCGTATTCCCGTAACTCCCCGGTACTCCGAAAAAGACCCGAATCACTCGGAACCTTTCCGATGTCCGAATATAGTCGTCCAATATATCGATCTTTATGTCTCGACCATTTCGAGACTCCTCGTCATGTCCCCGATCTCATCCGCGACTCCGAACTACCTTCGGTACATCAAAAAACATAAACTCATAATATAAATCGTCACCGGATGTTAAGCGTGCGGACCCTACGGGTTCGAGAACTATGTAGACATGACCGAGACACGTCTCCGGTCAATAACCAATAGAGGAACCTAGATGCTCATATTGGCTCCTACAAATTCTACGAAGATCTTTATCGGTCAAACCGCATAACAACATACGTTGTTCCCTTTGTCATCGGTATGTTACTTGCCCGAGATTCGATCGTTGGTATCTCAATACCTAGTTCAATCTCGTTACCGGCAAGTCTCTTTACTCGTTCCGTAATGCATCATCCCGCAACTAACTCATTAGTTACATTGCTTGCAAGGCTTATAGTGATGTGCATTACCGAGAGGGCCCAGAGATACCTCTCCAACAATCGGAGTGACAAATCCTAATCTTGAAATACGCCAACCCAACAAGTACCTTCGGAGACACCTGTAGAGTACCTTTATAATCACCCAGTTACGTTGTGATGTTTGGTAGCACACAAAATGTTCCTCCGGTAAACAGGAGTTGCATAATCTCATAGTCCTAGGAACATGTATAGGTCATGAAGAAAGCAATAGCAACATACTAAATGATCAAGTTCTAAGCTAACGGAATGGGTCAAGTCAATCACATCATTCTCCTAATGATGTGATCCCATTAATCAAATGACAACTCATGTCTATGGCTAGGAAACATAACCATCTTTGATCAACGAGCTAGTCAAGTAGAGGCATACTAGTGACACTCTGTTTGTCTATGTATTCACACATGTATTATGTTTCCGGTTAATACAATTCTAGCATGAATAATAAACATTTATCATGAAATAGGGAAATAAATAATAACTTTATTATTGCCTCTAGGGCATATTTCCTTCAGATATGATTATACTTGTTGCTCTAGGATGAAGTCTCCACACCTTCCCTTTTCATGCGAATTTAATGATAATGAAACTTTGGCTTCTTATGCTAGAGGTATATATGATTACTATGATGTGGAACAAATAGAAGAATTTGTTGCTTTTATGGGTGCTTATGAAATTGAATCTATGTTCAAATGAGTTTGAAAATCTTTATGATGTTGTTTATAGACCTGAAAATTTAGCTATCCTTAAATATTGCTATGCCAATTATGAATTCAATTCCGATATTGATGCATTTATTGAGAAAGTCTCCGCTGTCCAAGAAGAGACTAATATTTTGCAGGAGTCTATGGAAGAAGAAATTGATCAAAATGTGAGCTCATTGGATGAAAAAGATGATGAGGAGAGCGAAGAACAAAAGGAGGAAGAGCGGATTAGCTACCCGTGCCCACCTTCTATGAGAGCAACTCTTCAACTCATACATTGTTTAATTTCCCTTCGTGCTTATCGAAGGATGATTGCTATGATGACTGTTATGATCCCGTTGATTCTCTTGAAATATCCCTTTTTGATGATGCTTGCTATGCTTGTGGCCAAGATGCCAATATGAATTATGCTTATGGAGATGAACTTGCTATAGTTCCTTATGTTAAACATGAAATTGTTACTATTGCACCCACGCATGATAGTCCTATTATCTTTTTGAATTCTCCAAAATACACTATATCGGAGAAGTTTGTGCTTATTAAGGATTATATTGATGGGTTGCCTTTTACTACTACACATGATGATTTTGATGAATATAATATGCATGTGCTTGCTGCTCCTACTTGCAATTATTATGAGAGAGGAACTATATCTCCACCTCTCTATGTTTCCCACATGATAAAATTGCAAGAAATTGTTTATACTATGCATTGGCCTTTACTATGTGTGCATGAATTGTTCTTTTATGACATGCCGATGCATAGGAAGAGAGTTAGACTTCGTCATTGCTTGATATATGTTGCTTTGTGCTCACTACTAAATGCCAAATCATTGCTAATTAAAATTGGCTTTGATATACCTTGGGATCATGTTTATTGCAATACAGTTATTCATTTATGTCAAAGAATAATTGTTGTTCTATTTACATGAATAAAACCTTCTATTGTCATACACTCAATATAAATGGTTTATTGAATCTCAATCGTAGTGATACACATATTCATAATATTGAAGCCAAAAGATGCAAAGTTAATAATGATAGTGCAACTTATTTGTGGCACTGCCGTTTAGGTCATATTGGTG
The DNA here is from genome assembly GCA_021605205.1 of Aegilops longissima. Classification (NCBI taxonomy): domain Eukaryota; kingdom Viridiplantae; phylum Streptophyta; class Magnoliopsida; order Poales; family Poaceae; genus Aegilops; species Aegilops longissima. The sequence goes on from JAHIAM010001542.1 coordinate 403,191, forward strand.
TAATGCGCATGAAGAAACTCCATTCTGATGGACTTTTGGAATCACTTGATTATGAATCACTTGGTACTTGCGAACCATGCCTCATGGGCAAGTTGACCAAAAGATGTAAAGTTAATAATGATAGTGCAACTTATTTGTGGCACTGCCATTTAGGTCATATTGGTGTAATGCGCATGAAGAAACTCCATTCTGATGGACTTTTGGAATCACTTGATTATGAATCACTTGGTACTTGCGAACCATGCCTCATGGGCAAGATGACTAAAACGCCGTTCTCCGGAACAATGGAGCGAGCAACATATTTGTTGTTAATCATACATACTGATGTATGTGGTCCGGTGAATGTTGAGGCTCGCGGAGGGTATCGTTATTTTTTCACCTTCACAGATGATTTGAGCAGATATGGGTATATCTACTCAATGAAACATAAGTCTGAAACATTGGAAAAGTTCAAAGAATTTCAGGGTGAAGTGGAAAATCATCGTAACAAGAAAATAAAGTTTCTACGATCTGGTCGTGGAGGAGAATATTTGAGTTACGAGTTTGGTCTTCAATTAAAACAATGTGGAATAGTTTCGGAAATTCGTGCCACCTGGAACACCATAGCATAATGGTGTGTCTGAACATCATAACCGTACTTTATTGGATATAGTGCAATCTATGTTGTTTCTTACCGATTTACCACTATCGTTTTGGGGTTATGCATTAGAGACAGCTGCATTCACGTTAAAAAGGGCACCATCTAAATCTGTTGAGACGACACCGTATGAACTGTGGTTTAGCAAGAAACCTAAGTTGTCGTTTCTTAAAGTTTGGGGTTACGATGCTTATGTGAAAAAGTTTCAACCTGATAAGCTCGAACCCAAATCGGAGAACTGCGTCTTCATAGGATACCCAAAAGAAAATGTTGGGTGCACCTTCTATCACAGATCCGAAGGCAAGATCTTTGTTGCTAAGAATGGATTCTTTTTAGAGAAGGAGTTTCTCTTGAAGAAGTGAGTGGGAGGAAAGTAGAACTTGATGAGGTAACTGTACCTGTTCCCTTATTGGAAAGTAGTTCATCACAGAAATTAGTTCCTGTGACTCCTACACCAATTAGTGAGGAAGCTAATGATGATGATCATGTAACTTCAGATCAAGTTACTACCGAACCTCGTAGGTCAGCCGGAGTAAGGTCCGCACCAGAGTGGTACCATAATCCTGTTCTGGAGGTCATGTTATATCACGCCCAATATGCGACCCTATCCAAAAGGAACTCGACGGTCCCACCAAGGATAGACCCGCATATTGAAACACTTTTGCAAGGTGGATATCATTACATCAACATTACATAATAGATGGGGATACATACATAAGGCACAAATGCCACGAGAATACATCAACATCATAAACAAGATCAACATCCGACTACGGATGAAACATAAACAGAAACTCAAACAATATTCACCCTGCTAGCCCAGGCTGCCGACCTGGAACCTATCCCCTGATCGAAGAAGAAGCAGAAGAAGAACTCCAATACAAGCAAACATCGCTCTCACGTCATGATCATCGCAAACCTGTACACAGAATGTTGGTGTAGTAATCAGTAAGCCACGAGGACTCAGCAATCCCATTACCATGGGTATCAAGACTAGCAAAGCTTCTTGGGAAAGGAAGGGATAAAGTGGTGAGGTTGCAGCAGCGACTAAGCATATATGGTGGCTAACATACGCAAATGAGAGCGAGAAGAGAAACAAAGGAACGGTCGCCAACTAGTAATGATCAAGAAGTGATCCCGAACTCCTACTTACGCCAATCATAACACGTAAAACCGTGTTCTCCTCTCGATCAACCCGAAAAGAGACACTCACAGTTCGCTTTACGGTTGGTGTATTTTAGAAGAGTTTTGCTTCAAGTTTACTACAACCGGATATTAACAAATTCCCATCTGCCACATAACCGCGGGCACGACTCTCGAAAGTTTAAACCCTGCAGGGGTGTCCCAACTTAGCCCATGATAAGCTCTCGCGATCAACGAAGGATATTCCTTCTCCCCGGGAAGACCCGATCAGTCTCGGAATCCCGGCTACAAGACATTTCGACAGCAATAAAACAAGACCAGCAAGACCGCCCGATGCGCCGACAACCCCGATAGGAGCTGCACATATCTCATTCTCAGGGCAACACCGGATGAGCACTCCGTACAACTAAAACCAGCCCTCGAGTTTCCCCAAGGTGGCGCTGCAAAGGACTCTAGTTTGGACCAACACTTAGACAAGCATTGGCCGGGGGCTGAATAAAGATGACCCGAGAGAGCGACTCCCAAGGGAAAAGTAGGTGGTGGTGAGGCAAATGGTAAAACCAAGGTTGGGCCTTCTTTGGAGGAGTCTTATTCAAAGCGAACTGTCAAGGGGTCCCATAAATCACCCGACCGCGTTAGGGACGCAAAATCCGGGAACATAATACCGATATGACGGAAACTAGGGCGGCAAGAGTGGAACAAAACACCGGGCATAAGGCCGAGCCTTCCACCCTTTACCAAGTATATAGGTGCATTAATTAAATAAGATATATTGTGATATCCCAACAAGTAAACATGTTCCAACAAGGAACAACATCTCCATGTTCCAACAAGGAACAAACTTCATCTTCACCTGCAACTAACAACGCTATAAGAGGGGCTGAGCAAAGCGGTAACATAGCCAAACAACGGTTTGCTAGGAAGGGTGACAATGGTTAGAGGTTCATGGCAATTTGGGAGGCTTGAGCAGCAAGTGGTAGGTAAAGCAACATAGCGATATAACGAAGCAACTAGCATAGCAATGATAGTAGTGAGATCCAGGGTAGCGGTCATCTTGCCTGAAATCCCGCAAGGAAGAAGAACGAGTCCATGAAGAAGATGAAGCCAAGCGTAGACGAACGAATCCTCACGATCGCAACAAAACGGGAACTATCGAGAAGAAGCACACAACAAAGTAAACACACCACACATGAACAAGACATGATGCACAACAAGCATGATGCATGACACAGCTACATGAAGCTACTCATGGAAAGAGGTGATGCAAACAAGAGCAACACATCAAAGCAAGTTTAAATGAGGCCGGAAACAACATATAACAATTCCGGTAAGTCCTCATATGCAAATTTCGAAATTGGTCCAGATCTGAATAAACCTTATGTTCAAGTTGTTAAACAGCAAGTTAAGATGCACCAAAAAGATCTACACAAAATTCTAGTCAAGTTACATATAAAGTTTATTAAATTCGGAGCTACGGCCTAGAAGATATGAGCAAAACAAGATAAGCATGGCATTGATGCAAAATGCATACAAACATCAAGAAAACACCTCAAAACAAGGATGCAACATGATAATATGAAACTACATGCAAAATCAAGCAAGTTTCATATAGAGCACACTCAAAACGGAGCAACGGTTCAACACATACACCCTATACAAGTCATGACAACAATCTGTCCAAAACAGCAACTAGGCATATTGGAAGCATCAAAACACTATGCTACAGCATCTCAACGTGAAAACAAATGACATGGGCATGATGTACAGGTAAAGCATGACAAAACATGAACACTGAGCTATCTCCAGAAATCACTAGAACATGCTCAAAAACACATGGCAAGATTGCAAATAATAACAGTTTCAGACTTATCAGGAAATAACATCAGGTTGCAATGTTTAGAGCTATCAAACAACATGCTACAGGAACTTATCATGGCAAAAAAAAGGCATGGCATGATACTACTAAATGCATAGAACAAAAGTCCCTTACTGACCATAAGCCAAAAGGGATCAGAAAATACAGTTGCAAGCATGTGAATATAGCAAAAACATAAACAGATTCAGACTTAGTGCAAAACTGGAGCATGGCATAAACAGATAACAAGTAGGCATGTTTACGAACTCGATGCACTCACTATGAGGCATTGAATTACAAACTAAGCATACACCCAGCAATTAGACATGGCATAGAAGCTAGACATGGTAAGAACAACAACATAGCATGCAAGGATCAACTACAACAACCTTGGCAAAATTGAATAACATGTAAACAATCTGCCAGGAACATTTTACAGCAAAAGTAGAGCTCGATTGAGACAAGCTAGGGTGCTCCATAATTGCAAACAGAGGCATGGATGGATATAGAATAACCATATGTTCAAAACATCCTTACTAAAGTATCTCAAAATAAGCATGGATCTCTCTATAGCATCAAGTTTACATGGCATAAAAATATCAGCAGAACAGGGGCTGAAATCAGCAACATCATGAAGCCTAGTTTGCATGCTTGTGCTAGTCACCACAGAGATCACAAAAATACATGGCATACACCCCTGTAAAGATGGCATGGCATATTACAAAATACATGTAGGACTCAAGTTCATAGGGTGCACACATCAATCAAGGCAAAAATGACAAAAGTGCATGTTCTGATAAGAATCTGAAACTAACATCACATAGCCCTCTTCTAACAGCATTTCGGGCATCAAGATGAGCTCAAATGTAAATGATGCAATGGGAGAAATGATGTACTCGTCGAGACGAACAATTTGACATATTACACGCACAAAACGGAGCTACGGATGCAGAGATACAGCATGATGAATATGGCATGAAAATAACGAAAATCCGGGACACTGTGGATTTTTACCCTCCGAAAACGGGACGAGGAGGAACGGGATGGAGTGGAGCGGGACGGATCCGGGGCGTTTGGTTCCCGGGACCGGTGGATCTGATCCACCCCAACTCCGGCGAGGTGGAGGCGGCTCCGCGATGGCGCTGGGCGGCGAAGCGGCCGGCGGGGCCGGATCCGGCGAGAGCAGGCGCCGACGGGCGGAGGCTGCGGCGCCGAGCTCCGGCGAAGCTCGTGGCGGCGCGCCGGGACGGCGAGGAGACGCCGGCGGGGCCGAACGGGCGACGGCGGGCGGGCGGGCGGCGGCGAAGGCGCGGCGGCGGCTGGAGCGAGAGGCGGATGGGGCGGCGAAGTGACGGCGCCGAGGGCTTCGCCACGGCCGCGGAGGGCGGCGGCGGGCCACGTGGCGGCGAGGGATTAGCCGCGGCGGCCGGGCGGACGTGTCCGCGCTGGCGGACGCGCGTCGCGCCAAGCGGAGGAAAAAATTAGGGTTTCGGGGATTTGACCGCAATTTCGGAGAGGGCATATTTATAGGTAGAGGGAGCTAGGAGAGTCCAAATGGGGTGTGGTTTTCGGCCACGCGATCGTGATCGAACGACCGAGAGCATGGAGGGGAGTTTGCTGGGTTTTGGGCCACTTTGGAAGGGGTGTTGGGCTGCAAAGAGAAGGAGGCTTTACGGTTACCCGGTTAACCGTTGGAGTACCAAACGACCTCCAAATGGCACGAAACTTGACAGGCGGTCTACCGGTGCTATACCAAGGCCGCTTGGCAAACCACGGTCCATTCCGAGAAAGTTTAATACCCGCACACGAAGAGAGGCAAGAAGGGGGCGCCGGGAGACATAGGAGTGCCGGATTGCAAAACGGACAACGGGGAAAATGCTCGGATGCATGAGACGAACACGTATGCAAAATGAAATGCACATGATGACACGATAAAATGCAGACGATGACATGGCAAAATGCAACACGCAAGCAAATGACATGGCAACGACGGCGAATAACTGGCGGACACCTAGCGCATCGAATCTGGGGCGTTACATGTTACTTGACCATGACGAACCTACGAACTATGAGGAAGCGATGATGAGCCCAGATTCCGCGAAATGGCTTGAGGCCATGAAATCTGAGATGTGATCCATGTATGAGAACAAAGTGTGGACTTTGATTGACTTTCCCGATGATCGGCGAGCCATTGAGAATAAATGGATCTTCAAGAGGAAGACGGACGCTGATAGTAGTGTTACTATCTACAAAGTTAGAATTGTCGCAAAAGGTTTTCCACAAGTTCAAGGTGTTGACTACGATGACAGTTTCTCACTCGTATCTATGCTTAAGTCTGTCCGAATCATATTAGCAATTGCCGCATTTTATGAAATCTGGTAAATGGATAAACAAAACTGCATTCCTTAATGGATTTATTAAAGAAGAGTTGTATATGATGAACCGTAAAGGTTTTTTCAATCCTAAAGGTGCTAACAAAATATGCAAGGTCTAACGATCCATCTATGGACTGGTGCAAACATCTCGGAGTTGGAATATACACTTTGATAAGTTGATCAAAGCATATCGTTTTATACAGACTTGCGGTAAAGCCTGTATTTACAAGAAAGTGAGTGAGAGCACTACAGCTTTTCTGATAAGTATTTGTGAATGACATATTGTCGATCGGAAATGATGTAGAATTTTCTAAAAAGCATAAAGGAGTGTTTGAAAGGAGTTTTAAAAAAAAGACCTCGGTGAAGTTGTTTCTAATTACTCCCTCCGTTTCGAATTACTTGTCACAGGTATGAATGTATCTAGATATATTTTAATTCTAGATACATCCATTTATGTGACGAGTAATTTGCAACGGAGGGAGTAGTTACTAAGCTCCCAGGAAATCCACCCCTGTGAATCGCGGCTGGTGAGGATCGATCAGGCGATTAAACTGCTGTCCCGTGGCCCTCAGACCTCAGTTGTGAGGTACTTCTACATCCCCTTTTATTCATTTTGATGACAAGTATTTTCGGACGGAGGGAGTATGTACGTATAGTCGGTTTGCCTTTTTTTAATGTAGTCGGTTTGCTTTCTTGGCTTCTTGCCATCGCTGCCCCACACATCCACGACCGGTCAACCCAAACCTCTCTGGCCTCTCCTTTTTTTTTTCTTCTCTGATGTATTTCTTCTTGCCCAGTTTTCGGCCACTGCTTGCCTGGCCGCCACCGGCCATCTCCTCCACCGCCGTACCACCTTGCCACCGCTCCCATCGAGATCCGAATCCAGCAACCTTCGGGTCTATCTTTTCCCAATGAACCAATCGATCTGACGCCCCGACAAACCCTACGATTGAAGGTCGGTGCTACCTCCGGTTTTCCCCACCGCTCCTCTCCGCCTCCACTAGCCCCATTCAGAGTTCTGCTGGCCCGACTTCTCCACAGCGTGCGTGTCCCTTGCGCCGCCTGCTGCGACTCGGATCAAAGGATTCTATGATTTGGGCGGGGGTGAGGTGGTCGGCGTCTCAGATTTTTGTGGGGCGGTGCGTACGGCTGCATCTTCCTACTGCGGGTCGAGGGCGCTGCCGCCATCGCTGCATGGGCCGTCCGTCTCGGTCCTTTTCCTGTTTCGGTTCGGCTACCAGGGCAGCTGCAGCCTGGCAATTATGGTTCTTCCCAGCGAACCAATCGAGCTGACTTCCGGCAAATTTTCTACAATTGAAACTGTTAGAACTTTTATTTCCCTGAATAGCTAGTAGCTGCAGGATTCGTTTTTTTCTTTACCGCTGAGGGATAATCTCATATCCCCATATACGAATTGTTTTCAGTTTTGCAATATGGTTGACTTATCTGTTTGTGGTTGTTGATGGCGCTCATGTCAAACTGTCTGGTTAATCTGTATTATAACTGCATGAATATCATAGCCTTATGTGCATTTTATACTAGGATTTTAATTGTTACAACTTTTACTTTTCTTTTCAGCATTACTCTGCTTTTACGTCATCTTCATCTACCAGATTGTGGTGGCACGGGTATAATGTGATTTATTTTGTACTACTTAGTACCACAATCTTCACTTCTATGGTTCACACACAGTAATATTTTCTGACAAATTATTTTGTGCAAAATAATATTATTCTGTATTAGATTACAAGTTGTTGTCCATTACTAAGTTTTCCTTGCAGATTATTCCTCTGTGGTTTGATTACAGAGTAGAGCTTCACATGATTTTATTCAGTTTGGTTGGGAGTTTCCTTGAAGTTTTTATTTCGGCGTGCAAAATAATATTATTCTGTATTAGTTTCCTTTCAAAGTTAACCATCATTCGCCGACTTCCTGTTCTGATTCATAGGCGTTGGCAAAATACGCCAATGTTGTTCTTCCATGTGAAACGTTCTACAGTCCAAAATATGCCAAGGTTCTGATTCATAGCGGATGTCCCTTTTTCCTTTCTTTTGAGATAGATGTTGTTCTATTTCTCTTCCTATAATGTACATATGGATGTTGGAATTTCGTTGTGAACTGAAGAAGCATCTAAGGGTTATATCTTCTACCTTTCATACAGTCAAAGCACGTACATATATCCATGAAAAATGTTGGTGACCTCTACTGTCAGTGTTCTGCTCATTTTCTTGCGATTGCCATATATGTCGTCCTATCTGTTAAAAAAGGGTTGTCTTATGCCACCATTGTAATAGACCATAACGAACCAGAAGTTGTTTCACTTGAAGGACAACCTGTACCGTTTTGGTTCTTCTACCTATTTCTAACTGAACACATAGATCAAGTTTTGTGTACTGTCATGCAAAGTATGCAAATGACTCTACTCCGCTGCAACTGTAGTGTTAATGTGAATACTCTGCATAATTTACATGTCTGCTGCTGGAGGTAGCCGTGGCGCTATTCATGCGGAAAAGAAACATTTTTCTGCAGGCCACTGGATGATATCTTGAGAGTTAATGAACATGATTCAGTTGGTACAACAGATGACCATATAATTGGACTAATTGGTTATGTTTTATTACACCATACTGTTCTTTATTAATGTGGTATTTATTTTATCATTTGGGACAATACTTTACCAGCAAAAAACGCTTCACGTGGATGGTAATAGGCACATTTTTGTTTTCAAAGGACAGTATGTTCAGTTTTCAAAATAAGTATCTACATTTGTAGAGTTCTGGTGTTCTCCTCATGTTCATATCATTGTGCATAGGATAAAAGGAAAGTTTAAATTTCTGGAATATCATTTCATTAATTCAATTGTTTTGATTATTTCTTAGCTGTGTATAACTATTTAGTCACTTAATCTGCTTCCCAGTTGTATACCATGTTTGTGTGTTATTGTACTAGAATTTGTATGTTGTTGGGCTATCGAGATTCGAGAATAATGATTGCTTGGGAGTTACATTGTGTTTGGCGAAGGAACAACAAACTTGGCCTAAAGGCATCCTTAATAAAACTACAGTTCTTCCATTATGCCGTTGACGCAAGCACGCAAGCTCGGATGAAAAGACCATCCAATGTTTCAATCAAGAAGAGCTTGATTACAGGTAATATTAGTTATGAATTTTGGTGGACCCTCTATGGATGATATTTCACCCCTGATTATTATGGATGCACAATTAATGCATATTACACACATGCCGGAATTGGCAGAAGGACTCTTGTGTGTGTAATCTGCATGCAGATTTTCTTTTGTTTCTTTGACGTTAAATATACTTAATATTAGTTCATTTCATATACAGATGATCAGCAATGGGTGATATGATCAGAAGGTTCATTTTTCTCCTTTTTCTTGGGTGATATGATCAGAAGGTCCATTAGGGAAAAGGCATAAGCCCTATCTAGCTGGTGTTGAGTTTCTACAAGGAACAAACGACAGAGAATAAACGGCGCGGCAAAGCGTGCATGCCCTTCTAGTACATATTGAGCATCAAGATCTATAAAGATAGATCAAGACGCTTGATAAGTTTTTTCAATGAGTACATACCTTGACAAGTTTTTGAAGTAGTTCAAAATGGAACAGTCAAAGAAAGAGTTCTTGCCTGTGTTGCAAGGTGTGAAGTTGAGTAAGACTCAAAGCCAGACCACGGCAGAAGATAGAGAGAGAATGAAAGTCATTCCCTATGCCTTAGCCATAGGTTCTATAAAGTATCATGTTGTGTACCAGACCTATTGTATACCCTGCCCTGAGTTTGGCAAGGGAGTACAATTTTGATCTAGGAGTAGATCACCGGACAGCGGTCAAAATTATTCTTAGAGGACTAAGGAAATATTTCTTGGTTATGGAGGTGATAAAGAGTTTGTCATAAAGAGTTACGTCGATGCAAGCTTTGACACCGATCTGGATGACTCTAAGTCACAATCCGGATACATATTGAAAATGGGAGCAATTAGATAGAGTAGCTCCGTGCAGAGCATTTTAGACATAGAAATTTGTAAAATATATACGGATCTGAATGTGGCAGACCTGTTGACTAAACTTCTCTCACAAGAAAAACATGATCACACCATAGTACTCTTTGGGTGTTAATCACATGGCGATGTGAACTAGATTACTCACTCTTTTAAACCCTTTGGGTGTTGGTCACATAGCGATGTGAACTATGGGTGCTAATCACATGGTGATGTGAACTATTGGTGTTAAATCACATGGCGATGTGAACTAGATTATGGACTCTAGTGCAAGTGGGAGACTGAAGGAAATATACCCTAGAGGCAATAATAAAGTTGTTATTTATATTTCCTTATATCATGATAAATGTTTACTGTTCATGCTAGAATTGTATTAACCGGAAACTTGGTACATGTGTGAATACATAGACAAACAGAGTGTCAATAGTATGCCTCTACTTGACTAGCTCGTTGAATCAAAGATGGTTAAGTTTCCTAGCCATAGACATGAGTTGTCATTTGATCAACGGGATCACATCATTAGAGAATGATGTGATTGACTTGACCCATTCCGTTAGCTTAGCACTTGATCGTTTAGTATGTTCTATTGATTTCTTCGTGACTTATAGATCGAGATTAGGATTTGTCACTCCGATTGTCGGAGAGGTATCTCTAGGCCCTCTCGGTAATGCACGTCACTATAAGCCTTGCAAACAATGTGACTAATGAGTTAGTTGCAGGATGATGCATTAATGAACGAGTAAAGAGACATGCCTGTAACGAGATTGAACAAGGTATGAGGATACCGACGATCGAATCTCGGGCAAGTAACATACCGATGACAAAGGGAACAACGTATGTTGTTTTGCGGTTTGACCGATAAAGATCTTCGTAGAATATGTGGGAGCCAATATGAGCATCCAGGTTCCACTATTGGTTATTGACTGGAGATGAGTCTCAGTCATGTCTACATAGTTCTCGAACCCGTAAGGTCCGTACGCTTAACGTTCTGTGATGATTTGTATTATGAGTTATGTGATTTGATGACCGAAGTTTGTTCGGAGTCCCGGATGAGATCGGGGACATGACGAGGAGTCTCAAAATGGTCGAGACATAAAGATCGATACATTGGAAGGCTATATTCGGACATCGGAAAGGTTTCGAGTGATTCGGATATTTTTCGGAGTACCGGAGAGTTACGGGAATTCGTATTGGGCCTTAATGGACCATACGGGAAAGGAGAGAAAGGCCTCAAGGGTGGCCGCGCCCCTCCCCATGGACTGGTCCGAATTGGACTAGGGAAAGGGGGCGGCCCCTTCCTTCCTTCTCCTTCTCCCTTTCCTTTTTCCTATTCCATGTGGGAGGTGGAATCCTACTAGAACTAGGGAGTCCTAGTAGGAGTAGGACTCCACACTTTGGGCGCGCCCTATGAGGGCCGGCCTCCTCCTCCCTCCATCCTTTATATACGTGGCCAGGGGGCACCCCATAGACACACAAGTTGATCCTTGATCTCTTAGCCGTGTGCAGTGCCCCCCTCCACCATAATCCACCTCGGTCATATCGTTGCAGTGCTTAGGCGAAGCCCTGCGCCGGTAGCTTCATCATCACCATTATCATGCCGTCGTGCTGAGGAAGCTCTCCCTCGACACTGTTGGATCGTGAGTTCGTGGGACGTCACCGAGCTGAACGTGTGCAGATCGCGGAGGTGCTGTACCTTCGGTGCTAGGATCGGTCGATCGTGAAGACGTATGACTACATCAACCGCGTTGTCATAACGCTTCCGCTTACGATCTACGAGGGTACGTAGACAACACTCTCCCCTCTCGTTGCTATGCATCACCATGATATTGCGTGTGCGTATAATTTTTTTTGAAATTACTATGTTCCCCAACAGATGACACACTAGAACTGCTTTTAATGCACCATGCAACTAATGAGAACCATCATCAGTCATTGAATGTCAAAAAGCTTCAAACTTAAGTACTCCCTTCCTTCTAGTTTGTTAGGTTCATCTAAAAACAAAAAATTGCTAATTGTAAGGCTTATTGTCTTGGGGATAGGCAAATTTCTCTATGCCTACACTAAATTATGCCAAACTTTGATTCTCAAAGTGGAATTAACAATTGCACTTTGGGTCGTGCATGTAGCATTAATATGCTTCAAGCACTTTATGAAATTCTTTTTAGTTGATGTGATTTGTAACATGAGCCTAATAAATTGAAAAGGAGCTAGTATCACATAATCAAAATCCAATACATCAAATGGTTCAATAACAAATGAATAATTCAACGGTATTTCTCGCCTAGTCTTTGACATTCATCACATGGGTGAGCAAATTTATGAGCATTTTAAAGAGTGTCATTCATAAAGACTAGAATGACACTTCTCAACATTACTTCCTGCTCAAACTCAGGTATAAGCATCTAATAGCACCATCAGCCATTTCTTATATAAATGAGAACCATCCCAAATTAAGTAAAGTGAGGCGGTATGCGCTTTTGCTCTGCCCCTTCCATGAATAAAAGCAACTGCCCCCCCTCCTCCCTCCTCGGGTTCGCATCTCCTCAACTCCCTCCCACTCTTGCACCTCCTACTCTTGTGTATGTCATTGCTCCATACCACATACAATAGTTTGACTCAGTGGCGGATCCAGGACCCAGCCCGAGGGAGGGGGGAGGGCCTGGGCCTGGGCCTGGGGCGTGCACAATAGTACTTCGGCTACTATAGCATTCTGGACCCTGTAGGCTGTAGCGACATTGTAGCATACTGTAGCAGGCCTGGGGCGCGGGGCGTGGCCCAATCCTAGCTCTGCCCCTGGTTTGACATGTTGTTGATAGTCGTGGACTAGGCAGCTACCATTGAGGTGACCACTACCACAACCCTTCTTTCTCGGTCGTCTGTGCATAGAGTTCTGTGTGGTTTGAGGAACGAAAGGCGAGATTGAGCGTGTGTGGGGGATGACGAGTGGCGATTGCGGTGGGCGCCGAAGATGTTGGCTGGTAAAGTCTGCCTTTTTTTGGAACCGGCAACCGCCACTCGAGAGAGAAAGAAAATTAGCGAGGGGGCACAAGAAAGAAAGGGAGGGGGTAACAGGATAGAGATAACACATTTGGCTCTGGTCAATTGAGTCAATGTGTGAGATGGTAATTTTGCTGACCTGGCTGCACCAAGGAGAAACCAGAGTTAAACCTGTCGAATTAAGTCCGCAAGTAATTTAAGACGGTTTTGTAATTTTGAGGGGGTAATTTAGACCAGCATCGAGTTTAGGGTCGAAACTTTGAGTAGGGTAGTATGGACGCTCCCAACACGGGGAGTGCATCCGTTGCGCCGTGCACGCCGTGTCTTCACCCTGCCGCCGTTCTATTCTATCATGAGCGTCACGAACCGGCCGTCGCGAGGGCGCCCCAGCCAACGTTGAAATCCCGACGTAGAAGGAGGAGCCATCCACATGACCACAATGGCCGTGAGGAGACCCGCTCCGTGTCTGCTCCATTGAAACCAGAGCGCACCATCACTCCCGCGCCGCGCACATCACTGCACCCGAGGCCCAGGGCGGCGCGGGCACCACCGCTCGCCGACCCATCCCGAGCGGTTCTCACGACTGCACATGCAGCCGCGGCCCCTGGCGGCGGTGGCGGTGGCCGCCACCGCGCCTTTCCCGCCGTCATGGGCGCACCAGGTCCGCACGGCGGCGACCCAGGGGGACTTCCACCACGCCATCTCCCTCTTCCTCCGGATGCGCGCCGCCGACGCGCCCCGCTCCGCCGTCCCGGCGTCCCTCCCGGCCGCGCTCAAGTGCTGCTCCGCCCTCGGCCTCCCCGCCCTCGGGGCGTCCCTCCACGCCCTCGCGCTCCGCTCCGGCGCCTTCGCCGACCGCTTCACCGCCAACGCGCTCCTCAACCTCTACTGCAAGCTCCCTGCGGCGTTGTGCCGCCCCCCCTGGACGGAAGACGCGGAAGGGGAGTCGCCGGCAGCGGCGTTGGAGAGCATGCGGAAGGTGTTCGACGAAATGACCGAGAAGGACCCCGTGTCCTGGAACACGCTGGTGTTCGGGTATGCGGAGAAGGGGAGGCACCAAGAGGCTCTGGTAGTGCTCAGGGAGATGTGGATAGATGGGTGCAAGCCAAACTCGTTTACCTTGTCGAGTGTGCTGCCGATCTTCGCCAAGTGCTCCGACGTCAGGAGGGGAATGGAAGTCCATGGCTTTGCAACCAGGAACGGTTTTGTTGATGACGTGTTCGTTGGCAGCAGCTTGATCGATATGTACGCGAACTGCACTCGAACGGATTACTCGGTCAAGGTGTTCGACAGTCTCCCGTGCCGCGATGCTATCCTGTGGAACTCAATGCTTGCAGGGTGTGCACAGAATGGGTCTGTGGAGGAGGCTCTTCGAATATTTCGCCGGATGCTGCATTCTGGAGTTAGACCTCTGCCTCGTACTTTCTCGAGCCTCTTACCTGCCTGTGGAAATGTTGCTTCGCTGCTTCTCGGCAAGCAGCTGCATGCGTATGTCATCTTTGGAGGGTTTGACGGTAATATGTTCATATCTAGCTCCCTGATTGACATGTATTGCAAATGTGGAAACGTGAGCATAGCTCGTCACATCTTTGATCGAATGCAGTCACCTGATACTGTATCCTGGACTGCGATGATCATGGGACATGCTTTACATGGTCCAGCAAGAGAGGCTCTGTTGTTGTTTGACAGGATGGAGTTGGGAAATGTGAAGCCTAATCATATCACGTTTATAGCCGTTTTAACTGCGTGCAGTCATGCTGGATTGGTGGACGAGGGCCGGAAGTATTTCAACAGAATGTCGGAGCATTACGGGATTGTTCCCTCTCTTGAGCATTATGGAGCACTTGCAGATATTCTTGGCCGTGCAGGGGAGTTGGAAGAAGCCTACAATTTCATCTCTAAGATGCAAATAAAACCAACCGCAAGTGTCTGGTCCACGTTGTTAAGGGCTTGCAAGGTCCACAAAAATACCGTCTTGGCTGAAAAAGTTGCCAAGAAAATCTTTGAGCTTGAACCTAGGAGCATGGGATCTCATGTAATTTTATCAAACACGTATTCCTGTTCCGGGAGATGGAATGAAGCAGCGCACCTGCGGCGATCTATGAGAAAGAAGGGCATGAAGAAGGAACCAGCTTGCAGTTGGATTGAATTGAAGAACAAACGGCATGTTTTTGTAGCTCATGATAAGTCTCATCCTTGGTATGAAAGGATTATTGGTGCACTTAATGTTTTCTCAGAGCAGATGGCACGTCAAGGTTACGTTCCCAATACAGAGGATGTTTTCCAGGATCTTGAAGAAGAGCAGAAGAGCAATGTGTTATGTGGTCACAGTGAAAAACTTGCTATGGTATTTGGTATTTTAAATACACCTCCTGGAACAACAGTTCGTGTGATGAAAAATCTTCGAATTTGTGTTGACTGCCACACGGTAACAAAATTTCTTTCAAAGATAGCTCAGAGAGAGATTGTTATGCGCGATGCAAACCGTTTCCACCATTTTAAGGATGGAAACTGTTCTTGCAGTGACTTTTGGTGATTGAACAACAGTTTGGGATTAACATCATGTTCATGACATGATTTCCTATTGAAATGAACCTGTAATGAGTATACCTTTTAAAGGATGGGGTTATTTCTGACATTTTTGTGAAGTGTCAGGGGTAAAACAAAGTGTGTTCGTAATTCACTAGAAATGGATCATGTGGTTCTTTGCATATGGAACCAGCCTTTACTGTAGAAGAGCAATGCAAGACTACATCACTAGTGTTTCTAAGTTTCTAGCAGATTCAAATGCCAAACTATAGCCACCTGAACATCAGCAGTTCATCACTGTATCTCTTGTCTGTTTTGACGTGTTCAGGTATACTTAGTCTTAAATTTTTTTTATACTTCACTATATTTGATATGATGATATTGTTACTCTAAGCTGCTGCTTTATCATCTGATATGATTCAATTGATTGAATGTGTTGCCACATTTCCATGGTTGGATATTTCGTCAGATTTATGCCTTTTATGTTCTTTTATAACCTACTAATCAAGGCATATGTCATTGAAAAGGATGATACTCTAGGAAATGCCACTCAAATGAGTGAAATTGATGATTTGCCAATCAGTTTCTTCTCTGATCTACATAATGTGATTCTTGCATTTCCTGAGTGTTATTCTTTGTCAAATACTAGTAGGTAAATTATGTTCCTCTTATCAAATCTGAGTTACCTACTTACCTTGCATAAAAAATAATGTTGGGAGTAATGTGGTCCTGAAGCAAGATTAATAGCTATGGAAACCTTAGTATCCCCCTTCACATTTGTAAGTACTAAATAGTTCTGATACCTGTTGCCTCATTTACATTGTATCGGATGGAGCATGACTTGCAACCATGTCAAACGACAGAGTGATCATCCTGGAACAAATTTCGCAGAATACAATGTCTCATATGCTTTTTACTACTGCTCGGAACCTTGCTTCAGCAACTCATTTTTCCTGGCAATAGGTTGTTGCCGTCGTTGCATATTCATCCTCCACTGTTTATCACAAATCTTTCTAACTAATAAATCAATCTATTTTCCTAACTAATGCTGTTGCTAGTTCTTTCACTGACTTTTCTGTTCAAAGCATCGATACCAGGTGTACAATCTTGTATGAAGATTTTGGCACAGGTCGAGTTAGAGGCTAGTTGTACAGTCCTAGGAAATGCTCCAAGTACAGATCTTATGCAGATCAAACAATAGAAAATATGATGGAACAGTTGCTTCAGAAGATTCCAAAAGCCGGTTTCAAACGCTCCTAAAAACATTTTCAAGCATTCTTTATGGTTGCAACGTAGAGATTGAGATGAACGGCCAGTTCGAGGAGCTTACAGCAGACGTGATCCCGCGGGTGGTGTTCGTGAGTAACCATAGAGAGGCAAATGGAGTCCATCTGGCGCAGAAGGAGGTCCAGTTTCTTGCCTTCTCCAGTATATTCAACGTTTTTAGCCATGCCTGGGATTCAGGTACGTCAACTTATCATTTTTCGGAATCCTGTTAATTTGTCAGTTCAAAATAACAAACATAGGCCCAAGTAATTAAACAATGTGTGTGTGTTTGTGAAATTAATCAGATGTCTTCCAACAAAAAACAACTTTGAGACTCCAGAAGCTCCAGAAAGCGACATTCAGAATTTCTTTTATCCGAGAATGACGGGAAAATCCCACCCGCTTGTTATATTACTCGAAGGACCGGGCAGTCTTACATAGCTTTACTAGTAGATTGATACATTTAAATACCACAAAATCAATCCTTTTAGGATTACATTCGGACATTGCTTCCATGAAATCATTTTCCTGTAGAGCACTGAAACCATCCAATTGTATCTTGAGCTGAAGCACTAAAACGAATCAAGCGTACGCTCCTCCCTTTTCCTTCTTCGCAGACTTACTTTGTCTCGGCTAAGGATGTGGATCAACGAAAAGATCACTGACGCGGCATGCACAAATGGTGCCACATCATTCTCGGTGGCATTCAAGATAATCCTTCCTGCCATCCAATCTTCTGTCCGTAAGCTGCAAGGATTGTTGAAACGGGGTGCTGTTAGCCGGTGTGTGTAAGTGCGCCGGATTCACCCGGTGCTATTGTACATGAAATAATAGAACACTCTTTGGTTTTTTATTTTTGCAATTTTAGTCATGAGTTTAGGAGCTCTAATTATGAGGCTCATAACTTAGCGAAGCATGCTCTTTCTCTCGGTGGTGGCCGCCATGTTTGATTAGGACACCCCGAGAATTTACCATCCTTCCCTGTAAACATTGTGACGAATTAATAAAGCTTTGCGACGTTGTCTAAAAAAAAGCTATTTGCTTATATCTTCATTTGGCCAAGCCTGGTTGTTCTTAAGTGAAGATAAATGACTTCTTCAATAGAACTACTCCCTCTATAAAAAAATATAAGAGCAAGTGATCTAAACGCCATGCGTAAAACAAAGTCATCTAAACGGTTTTATAGTTTTTTACGGAGGGAGTACATTGTGCTATTTACCTAGGACGAGTCTAGCAAGGGGCCCGCCTAAAATAGAAAATTTTGGTCCCCTAATTTATAAAGGGTAATAATTTGTTCTCTCTAATTGACATAAGAAAAACAATTCTAATCCATATATTAGAAAAAGTATCATGTAAACATAAAAGTATTACAAAGAGTCAATTACACCACAAGTGTTTGAACTTGGCAAGAAAAAAATAGTTTGGTGCTAAAACTTGCGGCATACATAGAATCAGTGACATAACTTGGCGTGGGTGCACATCTACGGTGCTAACCACGGTTGTATACGTATACAGTGCCGATGTGACGCGCTAGCATGGCGCACGGCCCACCCGTCAGTGACAGGGACGAAGGGCATGTGACCTGTGATTTTTACGAAAACCCCCCTTTTTTTTCTCCTCACGAGAAAGCCCCTTGAATTTTTTTCTTAAAAAAATGAAACACCACCATTGGGCCCCACCCGTTAGGATCCATAACAGGGAGGAAGTTAATATGCAAAATCTTGCGACGCGCCGACCTTCAGGACTCTGGCCGGCCCGGCTAGCAAACAGACCAAGTACCATTTGATGTTCAATTTGGATATCTAGACCTAATGACCTGTACCCGAGCACACACTTAAGTTTAAATGGCCTGCTGTCACCGTGGCCCATTTTCAACATGTTAGTTTTTTCCGTTCCTTAGTATTATGTAGAAATATGTAATTATAAATAATATAAATTCAAATGAAATAACTCATCTAAAATAATTTTCATGTAATTATAAAGATATCTTTATTTAAAATAATGTTCATGTAATTCTAAACAATGTTCTTATTTAAAAGAATGTTCATGTAATTAAACAAATACACATGATTATTGAAAAATATTTACATAAGTAAGTACTAGTTATAATAATATTCATGAATTGTAAAAATATTTGTTAATGCGTTCAGAAAAAGATTCTTGTACTTTTAGGCAATATTCATGTATTCACTATAAGGGAATTATTATTATTTAAAATAATGTTCATGTAATTCTGAAAATTATTTATGTACAATTTTCTAAATTAAAATTAAAATAATAAATACGAATTATAATAGTATTTAGCAATTAGAAAACTATCGTGTGATAAATGGGATGCGGTGACAGCAGCGGTGCAGCCTATTTAAGGCCCATGTGCGTGTTCACTTATAGGCCAATTAAAGTGGGAGCTCCTAGTCGGCGCCTTAAGCGCCGGCTAGGAGAACCGGCGCCCACGCGCGCCCGCATGCTGGGCGAGCCCATGAAACGCGTCATACAGCACGAAAAACCCGCAAAAAGTAGATACTACGGGATTCAAACTCAGGCACTTCGCTCCACGTCCAAAGCTCGCTAACCGGTTGAGCTACCGGCCTTGAGTGGCTATAAATAGCGTGAAACACGACATAACATCGTGGCGGCACTATTTGTTGCACATAACAATGTACTAGGAGTATATCACATCAATTTTTTGGGAACAAAAAAAATCGTGAATCGAAAAGGTTCATGGATTTTGAAAATAAGTTCATCAATTTTGAAAAAAGTTCATAGAAAATAAAAAAAGTTCATGGATTTTCAACAAAAACCTACAAATTTGAAAAAAGTTCATCAAATTTAAAAAGGTTCATTGAAATTGGAAAAAAGTTCATCGAATTTGAAAAAGTTCATTGGAATTGAAAAAGTTCATCGAATTTGAAAAAAAATCAAGGATTATAAAAAATTCATTGAGGCAGGAAGAATAAAGAAAAAAAAGAAAAAACAAAAACGAAAAACAAAAAACGAAAAAGCAAAAAGGAAGAAGGAAAAAGGTAAAATGACAGATGAAATAAGAAAAGACATAAAAGGATGTTAGTGGTCAGGTAAAACT
This sequence comes from Aegilops longissima, assembly GCA_021605205.1. Lineage (NCBI taxonomy): Eukaryota > Viridiplantae > Streptophyta > Magnoliopsida > Poales > Poaceae > Aegilops > Aegilops longissima. Next base: position 423,089 of record JAHIAM010001542.1, read on the forward strand.
AGGTGGCGCGGTGGTTACTGGCTGTAAACTCGAAGCGGAGATTGGGAGTTCAATTCCGTCGGCGCGCTCCTTTTTTTGCGTGTGCAAAACGAAAAGGAAAGAGGGTAAGTGGGCCGGCCCATTGCGGGGCGCTGCAGACGCCCGTTTGCAGAATACACACTAACGGGCGCCTGCAGTGCCAAAGAGGATTTGCCATTTAAAGTGGCTATCCAATTTGTCTCAAAAAAACAGAAATGGCTATTCAATATAGACAGCAAGTAACCGTTGCGTGTGCAAAACGAAAAGGAAACAGGGTAAGATGGGCCGGCCCATTGCGGGGCGCTGCAGACGCCCGTTTGCAGAATACACACTAACGGGCGCCTGCAGCGCCAAAGAGGATTTGCCATTTAAAGTGGCTATCCAATTTGTCTCAAAAAAACAGAAGTGGCTATTCAATATAGACATCAAGTAACCGTTGGTCGCGGGTTTGATCCACCGCAGTTAACATTCTTGCATATTATAATTTCTCTTCGTACTGTTTCCTGATGGATGGGTCCCAATGGTCAGAGCCGTAGTTATATTTGAGGGGCTTTAAAAAAAGATTCAAGGGGCTTAAAATAATTTTAAGGTGTATTTTGCAAAAAAAAACTAGGCCACACGCCTTGGTCCCGCCTCTAGTTACTGACGGGTCGGGCCCCACCATGGTGGCGCGCCACGTCAGCACCTTGTACGTATACAAACCTGAGTAGCACTGTAGATGCACGCCCAAACCACATTTTGTCACTGGTTCAATGTACATCATAAGTTTTGGTATCTAACTGATTTTTCTCGCCAAGTTCAGACACTATTACAAAAGCATCCATGTGAACAAGTGGGAAGCAATTTAATTTGAGTTTTTAAATTCTTAAAAAGTCATAATTTTTAAACCGCGCGTCGGAATTAAGATTCGTTTTCACTGTTAGAATTCTCGCGACATGCTCTTCAAAACTAGATCTGTAAGTGCATCTAGTGCCCCTTAGTGATTTTGGTGTATTGAATATTTATAGGTTAAGGAACTAATGTGTTTGTGAGTGTACACAGGTCTATAAGTCTATGAGGAGTTTGATATTTACAGAGAAAGTCGACCCCTAAAAATGAAGTTCTTCGACAGAAGACTTTGATATTCTGAAGACTTTCTGAAGACTTTGAAAGTGAGGAAATTAGTGTGACCTTGAAGACTTGGTATTCATTTGAGGAACATGAAGCGTGAAGACTTTTGTTTTCGTAGTTTCGTTTTCTCTTTCTTGAGTCATAGGAAACACCGTCTTGTTAAAGGGGTCGAGGAAATACTAAGGAAAAATTTCCATGTAATGCTCAACTCAAAATCCTACACCTACCAATCCCTTTGAGTGAAGCCTTTGAAAATTCATACAGCTCATCAATTTCTTGATGGATGAGACGAAGTTCTTCCGTCACGAGGAATTTGTTTCGACCGAGAAGTTAGGAATTCGCCAGTCATGGATTGCCTACACAAGGAGGAACATGATAACCCCGAGGAATTTGTGATTCAAATTTCGACCGTTCTTGTCTTCTTGGCCACCTGTCCCAAAAATATCTTATCCACCTAACGGTCATATCATTGAAGGGCATTTATGTCTTATCATGTCGGGCTGCTCCCTAGGCTATAAATAGCCGCCCCTACAACCACTAGCTGGTTGGCTGCTCTCGAGAGAAACTTGACACTTGTCATTTGAGAGCAACCCATCCTCCGAGGACTTTGAGCGAAAATCATCGAGTGAGGAAAACCCAAAAACCAAACCCTAGAAACCCAAAGTGATTGAGCATCATCAAGAGATTGATCTGCGTGGATCCGACGCTTGTTACCTTTGAAGACTGTGCTTCTTCCAGACGGTTAGGCGCCATGGTCTAGAGCATCCAAGAGGAATTGTGGATCGCCGAGTGACCAAGTCTGTGAAGGTTTGGAAGTCGCTCAAGACTTACCACGAGTGATCGGACGAGGTCTGTGTGACCTTAGTTCAAGGAGAATACGGTGAGGACTTGGTGTCTGAGCTGCGTGCTCGGCCGATCGGGTGTCCGGGCTGTGTGTCCTCGAGTTTAAATACTCACCGCCCAACCGGACGTAGGGCGAGACAAAGCAGTTGGAACTGGTCTACCAAATCATTGTCTTCACCAACCTAACTGGTTCTATTTCCTCAACCCTTTCATTTCCTCATTTTGTGTTGGGTGTTCGTTCATATCTCGTGTTTGAAGACTTTGATCAAGACTTTCTCAATTTCCTCAGTTCAATTTCTTCAGTCTGTTTGTCTTCTTCTTGTGCTATCCTGTGTTTACGCTTTCTGTACTCTTTGTGTGTCTTCATTTCATCATGATGACCATGCCCGCATTCTCTTATGCTTACTTCTGAGTACTCATTCCGCTGCAAGTAGTTCTTCGCTAAGGAATTTCCTCACCGGCAAATTCCTCAGTGAAGAATTCATAAAAATCGCCTATTCACCCCCCTAGTCGATATAACACACTTTCAATTGGTATCGAGCAAGGTACTCCCTTGTTACGTGTGATTTTGGTTTAACCACCGGAGTTTTAGTTATGTCGACCGCAGGTATGATCAAGGTCTCGGCAGGTGTCCTACCTTTGATGGGACGGACTACCCCTACTGGAAGAACAAGATGCGAATGTGAGGCAATTGACAACGATCTTTGGTATGTAGTGGAAAATGATGTTCCTCACCACACCTTCTCGAATCTGCCGATGTGAAGATATTCAAGCAACTCGATTCTCAAGTTAAGAATATCATATGTGGCCATCCGAGCAAAGGACAATATGGAAGAGTGAGTGCTTTGGAAACTGCTAAGCTCATTTGGGACAGCTGTCCAAAGTAAATGAAGGAGTCTCAACTCAGCGTGACTCTCGAGTTGATGTTCTTCGCAATATCTTCAACCGCTTCAAAAGACTCGACAACGAAAATGTTCAACAAACCTTCGATCGCCTTCATCGACATCTCAAATGAGCTTCAAGCGCTTGGTGCCATCGACATCACCGACCATGAGGTGGTGAAGAAATTGTTGAGATCGCTTGATTCCTCATTTGATACTCGCACCGATGATACAAGAGCGTCTTGACTACAAGTCACTTGATCCGGTGATATCCTCGAGAGGCTAAATACTCATGAGTTCCACTTCTTAAAAGAGAGATCTCTATGGTTCTAGCTATGGAAAACACGTGCCTCAAGGCCAAGGCAGTGTCTCGAATCGAGTGTGAAGACTCGTAGTAGCCTTGGAGATCTCAAGAATTAAGCCAGAGCTAGCACCGCTCGTGAAGAAATTCCGAAGTTCTCAAGACGTGGTCGCTTTGGAAAATCCTCAAGAAGCAATGATTCCTCATCCAAAGGACTATAAGAGAAGACTTTGCCACAAATGCAAGAAACCTGGCCACTACATTCAAGATTGTCCTCGGTGGGAAAGGAATTAAAGAAGAAGAAGTACAAGGATTACAGTTCTGATGACACTAAGAAGAAGAAGAAATCGTCAAAATCTTCGTCATCAAAATCCTCAAAGCCCTCTTCTCACAAGAAAAGCAGCTCCAAGAAGGCTCTGCATTCATTGGCAAGGAAATGGACTCAAGCTGAATCGAGGAACATGAGGAAGAGGAGGCATCGGAAGAATCTGAGTCCGGTGTGGCGAGTCTAGCTCTCGCCATCGCTTTCGTCGACAAGTCCATCTTCAACTCAAGAAAATGACCTCACCAACAAAGTGATGAAGATAGTGATGACTACGCCCCACCTATTGCTTCATGGCAAAGGGTGCCAAGGTACTCAAATATACCTCCTCCGAATCTAGTGAAAATGAATCGATGAAGATCTAAAACCCATTACTCAAAACTTGCTAAGATTGTTGTAAAACAACAAAGGGCTTTTGAAAAGGTTCAAAACATGCTAGATAAAAGTGATGATATGTTAGGTGAAGAAATGGATCGCACTAAAGCCCCGATGAAAATCTTCAGAGACTTCAGCCTAGGTTTGACACCTTCAAGGTCATCATAACACTCTCTTGTCTAATCATGAGAAACTTTCTTATGAATTTCTTCAAAGAAAGCAAGATCTTGAGAAGCTAAGAGTGAGTTATGAAGATCTTCAGAAGGAGCGCGATTCATTACTTGCCCAACAAATCAGCGCTTCTCAGGAAGAATTTGTTCCTCCATGCTTAAAGTGCATTGAACGTGAATCGCTAATTCTTCACCGAATGTTCAAATGCTTCAACTGTTACAAATTCTTCACCTGCCTCTGCTATCACTAATTCCTCATCCGAGGACATTGCTAGTATCCTTGACGATGCAGGGCTGAAGGAATTGTATATGACAGCATGTACAAAAGCCTCAAAGGGCATCAAACTCTTTGTGATGTGCTTAAAAGCAGATCCTCAACAGAACCATAGGAAAGAGGGTATTGCCTTTGAGAGGAAACTCAATGCTGATGGAACATATTGGAAGCCCGAGCAGATCCCAAAACCTCATGGGTTGCTGCAAAGGACCTCCATTGATCCATCTAACTTATCCGGCTTTACATGCGAATCTGCTCATTCTTATGATGAGTCATTTGACTCAACTATAAACTGTTCAAATATCGAATGGTGAAGTATTTGCTAGATATGTTGGCACTAATCTGCAGGAACGGTTCCCCTATGAAGAAAATCTGGGTTCCCAAGAAGTGCCTTGAAAGTCTTCGTGAATGTCCTCATGACACCACCGTGAAGAATAGGAACCCCAGATCAAATTCTTCATATGGATCCAAGTCCTCATATCGACCAAATTCCTCACGTGGATCAAATTCCTCAAAAGGATCAAAGTCCTCATATGATTATCATCGTTCTAACAACTCTGTTTCGCAGGTAGAGCTAAGGGCTATGAATATGTGCATTATTCTTCAAACCAATATGTTCATAAGTCCTCAAGAATTTCTCCGCTTATTCATATGCTTACCCTAACCCCTCTTATGTGAAACGAAATGGATTGGCCTCTATGCCACCATTCTCATATGGTGCTCGCAGAGTGATGAACTCTTTGCCACCCCTTCAGATGTGGGTGGTGAAGAAAAGAACTAACCACTTCGCAGGTCAGTCTCCGAAGTGCCTTAAACGTCTCAAGAATTTCTTTGGGGCCCGACAAAATGCGAAAGGACGCAGCTAATCATGATGAAATGAACTTTCATTTCACACGCCCTCATCTCGCTTATCTGTTATATCGCTCGATGAAATTCATCGATGAACTTGATATCATATTCTTCACCGATGAAGTATATGAGATCGTAAGTTGCACTAATTCATCCGCAGGATGATCAACCAAAAGCCACCGAGTGGGTTCTCGATAGTGGATGTACAAATCACATGATTGGTGACAAGAATCTATTGATGGATGCTCCTTATCACCGTCACATCTGAAGCATATCATCTTTGCTGACAAAGGCAAAATTCAGGTATTGGGTCTTGGTAAGGTTGCGATCTCTAAGGACATACACATGGACAAAGTCATGCTTGTTGAGTCCTTAGGATACAACCTCATGTCGATCTCAATGCTTTGTGATCTTGATATGGTTGTTATCTTTGGCAAGTATCGTTGTGTTGTGATTATGGAAGTCGACAATTCCAAAGTCTTCAAGGCTTTAGGAGAGGAGACTTGTATATTGTTGATTTCTCTACAGGACCACAACCAGCCGTGTGTCTACTTGCAAAAGCTTCAGAAGGCTGGCTATGGCATCGGCGACTTGGTCACGCAGGCATGAGGAAATTGTACACGCTTGCAAAGAAGAAGCATGTCATTGGCATTGAGAATGTCAAATTCCTCAAGGATCACTTGTGTGGAGCTTGTGAAGCTGGAAAAATGACCAAGGCCAAGCATCCGGTGAAGACTATCATGACCACTACTCGTCCCTTGAATTGCTTCACATGGACCTCCTTGGTCCTAATCATTACTCAAAGCAGTCACTAATGATGCATCTCTATATGGCTTTGTTATTGTTGATGATTACTCTCGTTACACATGGGTACACATTGTTACTTACAAAAATGAAGTGCAGGAAGTCTTCAAACAATTTTCCTCGAGGGCTTCAACTAACTTTGGTGTGAAGATCGACACATCAGAGTGACAATGGAACTGAGTTCAAGAATTCGGTCTTGATGCCTATCTTGATGAACTTGGTATTACTCATGAGTTATCTCGCTCCCTATACCCCTCAAAGAAATGGCGTCGTGGAGCGCAAGAACAGAGCTCTTGTTGAGATGGCTCGCACTATGCTTGATGAATACAAAACGCCTAGTCGTTTTTGGATTGATGCAATTGGTACCGCGTGCCACATCATCAACAGAGTATATCTTCACAAATTCTTCAAGAAGACTGCCTATGAACTCCTCACTGACAAGAAACCCAACGTAAGTTAGTTCAAAGTCTTCGGTGCTAAATGCTGGATTAGAGATCCTCATCACAGTTCTAAATTTGCACCGAAAGCACATGAAGGTTTTATGCTTGGTTACGGAAAGGACTCGCACACCTACTGTAGTCTTCAACATCGCTCTTCACAAGATTGTTGACTTGTAGATGTGCGGTTCAATGAAACTAATGGCTCGCAAAGAGAGCACCTACCTTCGTGTTAGATGAACCAGCACCGAGGAATCTATCAAGTTCAAGGCAACCGAGGATGTCATTCCTCATCAAGAATCTGCTGAAGAATTCATTCCAAGACGTGAAGAACGCCGAGTGATGCACTCAAGATAATGTCAAGACAATGGTGCCGAGGAAAATGGTCAAATTCCTCGACGACAACCAGCTCATCGTCGCGTTGCAAAAGAAGTGCAAGTTGACAAGATCATCGATGACATTGAAGCGCCAGTCCTCTCACACGCTCAAAAGCTTCACATTTATCTAACTTTTGTGGGCACTATGCTTTTGTCTCTATCACAGAGCCCACTAAGGTAGATGAAGCATTTCGAGCCCGAGTGGATTCAGGCCATGCAAGAAGAATTACATCAGTTCGAGCTCAACAATGTCAGGAACTGGTCAAACGTCCAGATCCTCGCAAGCATAATATCATTGGCACAAAGTGGATCTACCGCAACAAGCAAGATGAAAACGGCCTTGTGGTGAGGAATAAGGCACGACTTGTAGCTCAAGGCTACACACGAGTTGAAGGAATTGATTTCGTGAAACTTTTGCACTGTTGCTAGACTTGAGTCTATTCGATATTACTTGCCTATGCTAACCATCACAATATCACTTTATATCAAATGGATGTGAAAAGTGCATTCCTCAATGGTAAGCTTGAGGAAGAAGTATATGTTGCTCAACCCCGTGTTTTGAAGATCCAAAGAATCGACAAAGTCTTCAGACTCAACAAGGCCCTCTATGGTCTCAAACAAGTTCCCACAGGCGTGGTATGATACATTGAAGGAATTCTTCGTGAAGAATGGCTTCACACCAGTTCACTCGACCCTACTCTCTTTACTAAATCATATGATGGTGAACTGTTTGTGTGCCAAATATATGTAGATGATATTATCTTTGGCAAGATCGACCAACGTTATAGTGATGAATTTGCCTATATGATGAGTGAAGAATATCAAATGTCTATGATGGAGAGTTGAAATTCTTCTTAGGTCTTCAAATTAAATCAACAACACAATGGCATATTCATATCTCAGAGAAATACCTCAAAGATGTCCTAAAGAAATTAGGCATGCAAGATTGCGATAGGCGTCAAAATTCCTATGCCCACAAATGGCCATCTATGCATCGATGAAAATGGTATTGACTTGATCACAAGGTATACCGCCCATGATTGGTTCTCTATTGTACTTATGTGCATCTAGGCCAGATATAATGCTTAGTGTTTGCATGTGTGCCCGATTTCAAGCTACACGAAGGAATCACACCATAAAGGCTGTGAAGCATATTCTTCGATATCTAGCTCACACACCAACACTAGGATTATGGTACCCCAAGGGCTCTACTTTTGATCTCATTGGATATTCGACTGACTATCTTTGGTGATCGTGTGGCCGCAAGTCAACATCTGGTACTTGTCATTTCCTCGGACGATCTTTGGTCCGTTGGTCCTCGAAGAAACAGAACTGCGTATCACCGCTCATCGCAGAAGCTGAATACATTGCTGCTGGCTCTTGTTGTGCTCAATTGTTGTGGATGAAGCAAACTCTCAAGGACTACGGCATCAACGTGAAGAATGTGGCTCTCTACTGTGACAATGAGAGTGCCATCAAGATTGCTCACAACCCAGTTCAACACTCGAAGACAAAGCACATTCAAATTCATCATCATTTTCTTCGTGATCATGTGTTGAAGGGCGACATCTCCATCGAGCATGTGAAGACTGAAGAACAGCTGGCCGATATCTTCACTAAGCCCTTGGATGAGAAGAGATTTAGCAAGTTGCGGTGTGAGCTAAATATCTTAGTGTCGGTGTACTAGAGTAGGGGTACCCTAGTATCCCGAACTCGTGCACGGACAGTTGCAGCACCCCGCGGTAGGGCTGACTTGGTGACGGCCAAGATCCTCAGCAGCTCCTTTTGAACCATTCAAGAACAAAGTAATCAAGACCCCGGCAAGAGGAGCTTGCCGGGAAGTCCACTCAGAGCACAAAGGAAACAAGACCCCGGCAAGAGGAGCTTGCCGGGAAGGCTTGGTTAGCGACAAGCTCCCGTAGCGACAAGAACCTTGTCAGCGGCAGGGTGTTTCGCCATGGCGAAGCGACCTCTCTTCATCTCCGCTCCAGCAGATCCGCCAACGTGTCGCCACGGGTTTTCCCCAAGCACGCGTGTCGACGGGCTGTGCAGCCAGCCGGGAGCAGCGAAGTTTACGCCGACAAGCTACCATCGTGGCAAACGGAGGCGCACTTGACGGTCCCCTGTTACCTTTGTTCAGCGATCGAGACGGGCATTTATGACTCTTGTCCCTTGCCGTCGAGTTAGGTATAGATCATCGTGACACCTGCATAAAGCGGTGTACCAACCTATGCTTTTACTATCTTACCCTTGTCTACTTGCCACTGTGGTGACCCTTGTGCCTATAAAAGGAGGCCCAAGTGCAACGAGAAAGGGTTCGGTTCAGCTCCGGCTTAGCAGCATTCTACTCATACGAGACCACACTCGGGCTAGGTTTCGTAGCTCCCATTGCTCCCTAGCAAGAACACAACATAATCCACAAAGCAGCAGTAGGAGTGTTATCTCTCCGGAGAGCTCCGAAGCTGGGTAAATCTGCTCGTGTGCATCGCCTCGATCCGCTCTTTGTGCAATCTCCGCCCCCCTCCGAACCACAAGGGACCCAGGTCCCATAGGTGTTCGTGGGACACGATCAGCCTCCCCGACATCTTTGGCGCGCAAGATCAACCTCAAGCTCAACCCCGAGAAGTGCGTATTTGGAGTCCCTTCCGGCAAGCTTCTCGGGTTCTTTGTGTCTCAGTGGGGAATTGAAGCCAATCCCGACAAGATCAAGGCCATCGAGCAGATTGAAGCACCAAAGCGCGTCAAGGATGTCAGAAGGCTTGCCGGTTGCGTGGCTGCTCTCAGCAGGTTCATCTCTAAGTCTGCTGAGCGCGCCCTGCCATTTTTTAAAATTTTGAAAAAGGCAGGTCCAATGAAATGGACTCCCGAAGCGGAGGCGGCGCTGCAGGACTTGAAGAGATACCTGTCCTCCACTCCAATACTTGTCGCACCTAGGCCACAAGAGAAGTTGCTGCTGTATATAGCGGCAACCAATCAAGTGGTTAGTGCTGCGTTAGTGGCGGAGAGGGAGGCGGACGATGAGCCGACAACCAAGGCAGGTGCATCCAGCGACAAGGTGTGGTTTCGCCACAAGCTCTGGTCCCGATAAGGACAGATCAAGCGCAGAGGTTGCGACAAGATAGAAAAAAGATGGTGCAGCGCCCAGTCTACTTTGTCGGTTCCCTTCGCAGGGGCTAGGTCAAGGTACTCGGTGTGCGAAGCTGCTTTTCGCCTCCTCATGGCCTCGAGAAAGCTGCGCCATTACTTCCAAGCACATGAGATAACAGTTGTCACTCGCTTTCCGCTGAAGAGGATATTGCAAAACCCGAAGCAAACAGCAGAATTGTCGAGTGGGCATTGGAACTGTCAAGCTTTGGTCTCAAGTTTGAAAGCACTTCAACTATCCAAAGCAGAGCATTGGCAGAATTCATAGCAGAGTGGACGCCAACACAAGATGAAGAAATTCCAGAGACGAGCATCCCCGTCAAGGAAGCAAATAAAGAGTGGCTAATGTACTTTGATGGTGCTTTCTCGCTGCAAGGCGCCGGTGCCGGCGTGCTGCTTATCGCACCCACCGGAGAGCACCTCAAGTACATAGTCCAGATGCACTTTCCCAAGGAACAAGCAACAAATAATACTGCAGAGTATGAAGGTTTGCTTGCCGGTCTCAGGATTGCGGTAGACCTTGGGATCAAGAAGCTCATTGTCAGAGGGGACTCGCAACTTGTCGTCCGCCAAGTAAATAAAGATTATCAGAGTCCGTTGATGGAAGCCTACGTCGATGAAGTAAGAAAGCTAGAAGAGCACTTTGAAGGCTCGCAAATGGAACACGCTCCAAGAGCTCGTAATGATATAGCTGATGGCCTCTCCAAATGTGCCGCACTTAAGTTACCTGTGGAACCAGGAATTTTTGTGCTCAAGTCGACTCAGCCAACCGTAACACCATCAACAGGATGAGCAAGAAGAGAAAATTGGTTTCCGGCGACTACTTTCGGCAGAGCTCCCGGAGCCGCCGCCAAGAAGGTCCCTAAAATCAACGCAAATATCACCGAGGAGCAGCTGTCCGACAAGCCTCGCGGTTTGTTTCGTTGAAGCAGACACTCCCGACAAGTTTTGCTCGCAAGCTTGTCGGGATCATCAAGCTCCGCAGAACCGCAATTTCTTGCCGTGGAAGCTAATGTTCCTGCTGTGATAGATGAGCCTTTAGTCCTTGTTGTCGAGCCACGTGCTCCAAAGATGGGCGCAAAAATCGTCCATTTCCTTCAGACAGAGAACTTCCAAGAGCAAGAAGAAGCGGAAAAAGTAGCCCGACAATAAGTATGTACCAGTTTGTTGACAACATCCTGCATGTAAGAAGACTCAACGGTGTTAAATTGAAGTGCATTTGCCGAAGATGGATGAAGCTGTTGGCGAGAGGTACATGGAGGCATATGTGGTCACCACATTGCGCAAGAAGAGCACTTGCCGCAAGGTTTTCCGCAAGGTTTCTTTTGGCCGAAGCCCTCCAGATGCAACCGCACAAGTAACCAAGTGTGAAGCGTGCAGGCCCATTCCAAACAGATACACCAACCAGCTCAAGCTCTCCAGACGATCCCTTTATCCCGGCCCTTTTCGGTGCAGGGGCTCGACATCTCGGCCCTTTCCCCGAAGCTGTCGGGGCTTTGAGTACTTGTACGTCGCAATCGACAAGTTCACAAAGTGGCCGGAAGTGGAACCAGTGAGAAAGGTGACAAGACAACAAGCGATCAAGTTCTTCAGTCAATTGTTTGCCGCTTTGGGATTCCTAAAGAATCATCACCGATAACGGCACACAGTTCACGAGCCGCACCTTCATGCGAAGACGCCCAAGATCTTGGCGCCAAGATCTGCTTTGCTTCATTGCTCATCCGAGAAGCAACGGTCAAGCGAGAGAGCAAACGCTGAAGTGCTGGGACTCAAGACCAGAACTTTCGGCAGAGCCGCAAGTGCGGAAGGAATCGGATCGAGGAGCTGCCGGTGGTTCTTTGGTCGATCAGACAACGCCAAATCGAGCCACCGCCGACACCTTTCGCCTAGTCTACGGAGCAGAGGTAGTTCTCCCACGGAACTCAGATACGGGTCACCTCGAGTGCTCGCTATGATGAGCTTGAGCAAGAGCAGCTGCGACAAGATGACACGCTGCTCCTCGAGGAGGATCGTCTTCAGTCTGTCAGACGAGCTGCTCGCTATTAAAGAAGCTTTGCGCCGCTACCATAGCCGCAGTTAATGCCGAAGCTTCGAGGAAGGCTACCTTGTTCTTCGCGCGCTCAGTCCGCCAAGAATTCCAACAAGTTGACGCCAAGTGGGAAGGCCCTTATCGGGTGAAACGAGTCACTAGGTCCGCGCTGTCCGCTTTGAGACCGAAGATGGCGTTCCGTGAGCAATTCCTGGAATATAGAGCATCTTCGCAAGTTTTACCATATATAGCGGTTGTTGCGGAACCTGCTCCGCAACCACCCTTTTGTACAAGTCTTGCCGCTGTTGCATGTAATCCTTTGTACAAAGCCAGCGCAGACCCGTGCATCAAGAAGTTTATGTGTTGCGCACAACTTGTCAATACATGCTCTCATAATCTTATATGCATGTGTTTACTAACATTTTGTGCAGCATCCACACCGTAAGTTTATAACGAGCCACTAGACTCCATAACTTTATTTTTCTTCTTTCTTCTCAAACAAGAAGAAGGTTCATCCACCCACAAGTTAACCGGGGAAGGAGAAGATAATGATGTGGGCCACCAAGTGTTGCTCGAGGAACTGTCGCCTTGCCGGGGAATGGACAACAGAGAAGCTAAGTTGCTAAGTTTAAACGACCAGTTTTAAATTTTTAAGTTATCTTCCTCGAACGATAGTACTTTGTATGGAAAACCTGTGCGCGGAGGAACCGACTCGCGACTAGCTTACGCCCTTACTTTGTTTCGAGTCCGCTCAAAAACTTAAGTGTGCTGCAACTAGTTGCGACAAGGTTGCTTGTCGGAGGCGGCATCACCAGCAGGCTGCTGAAGTTCCGCACTCAGCGCGCCATGCAAAGGTGTTCAGACCGACAAGTTCCCTAAAAGCGAGGGTATAAGCATACAAGGAAGAAATCGAGTAAAGGAAATAACATTGCATTCGATTGCCTAAGATAGTGTATATTACATAATAACTTGTCGCGGATCTAATAGATTTTTTGCCTAAACATGATCTACAGCGACAAGAGAAAGATAAGCTTGGCGGCCTAGTCCACGCGGTCGCCATCGAGCCTCTTGACTCTGCTCACCCTGTCCACAATGGGTGCAACAAGGGCCTTGAGCGCTTCAACGTCAGCAGATGGAGGCAGGGACTTGAGGACTTTGGTGAAATCGACGCCTGGGTTGCGGAAGGCCACTTTCATCAACACTTTCTGGAGAGCCCCGGCGCAGACTTGGCGCGACTCCTCCGCCAGCTGCTTTGGGATCTCCTCCCGAGTCACTGGAGACCCACAAGACGCCTTGAAAATTGGCTGAGCTTGACGCTGGGTTGGAGGTTCTCGTCGGTGGAGTACCCAAGATCCGCCATCCCCAGCTCCATCATCTCATTATGGATGCGGTGGTGTGTCCACAAGACCTTCCGTCCAAATGCATTATGCTGTCTCGGAGGTTATTCTGGCGGTCACAAGATTCGACAAAGAACTCCTCGGTGGCCTTGATCTTTCCAGCAGGCCCGCTTCCGCCTCCTTGGTGCCTTCCAACGCCTCCGTGAAGGTGGTCAATTTCAGCTCCAGATCCGCCTTGGAGTCCTTGGCGGCATCGAGCTCTTTGATCTTTTCACCAAAACGACCTTGCAACTCGCCGAGGGTGTAGGCGTCCTTCTCGGCCAAGGCTTCAACCCGGTGACCTCCTCGGCGCTCTTCCTCGAGGGTGGACTCCAGCTGAGCCACCCTCGTCTCCAGTTCCTTCTTGGCGGCCTCGGCAGCGCAGCAGCATCCTTTGCCTCCCAAGTGGCCCGCCAATCGCTTGCTCGCAAGACGACGAGATCTTCCTCATAGCTGTCGAGGTTGATCTTCCGCCGCGCCAGCTCACCTTCTCGCTGGAGAGCTTCTCGCCGGCAAGCCTCTGCTGCTCCTCGACCTCGCCTTTCTCCAAGATGAAGGCCGTGCGCCCCAAACAAGCTGCTCCTGCGCCTCTGCTATATCCCGAGAGTTTCCTTGTTGGCGATCGGAGCTCTTCCGCGCTTCTCCAAGTCAGCTCCGCCCTCGCGACAAGCGCCTCCTCGACTCCAGCTTTGGCTTGTCTGGCGGTAGAGCGACAACAACCTCCTTAGCAGCTGCTCCTCCTCAGCTCACCGCTGCTGCTGCTCGGAGCATCGACCAGCGACACCCGGCGGAGGCAAGCGGTTCAGCGTCAAGGTCTCCCCCTCGGCGGTGCCTCGAGCTTGATGCCTGGGGAGCTTGATAAAGACACCTCGCCGGCCTTCGATAGGCGCTGGCTGGGGCTCTTCGAGTCAAAGGCATCGGTGGCGGGAGGATCGGCGGTCGGTGCAGCCTGGCGCCTCTGGGCCTCGGGGCCCAAGACGATCGCTGTGTTCCTCCCGACCAAGGCCAAGAGCTCAAGCGGCCTCCTCGGCGGGCCCGTCAACGCCAGCCTCCTCCTCCATGTTGGCGGCGTCGACATTGTCGCCATGAAGGTCCTCCTCGCCCGGCAGCCTCGGTCTCCATCGGATCTCGGCAGTGGATCTGATGGTCAAAAGAAGAAAGAACAAGTCAAGCAAATGTTCAAAGAGAAGAACAAGAAAAGAGAATTCAAGGGATGTTTTCAAACAAGAAAATCACCTGCAATGGGATCTGTTGCCGCGGTCTCCATAACCGGAGGGTCGTCGGCGCTGGTCCTTGTCGGGGAAGCTCCCCTTGTCGAAGAGGCCTCCCTTGCCGGAGAGCGCTCCTTGGCGGAGAGTTCTCCTTGGCGCGAGTTGAAGCAAGCAGAACTTTGGGAGTGACCTCCGGTGCTTCCTGATGAAGCTGCTCTGCTCCTACACAATTCAACAAACCAGATATCAAGGACGGAGAAGCACCCAAGCACACCTAACCATGAGAAGTGTACCAAACACTTACGCTGGGGCCTGCTGGGGCTGCTCTGATGAAGGGTTGCCGGGTCCGCAAGGGAGTTCCAGACGTGCCCTGTCAGCCAGAGGGGAATCATCTCGAGACGACGACCACCGGGTCTTGGCCCTCTCGACGCCCTCCGAGCTAGAAGCGCCCCAAGGAGAAGGTTCAGAGGAAGCGGATCGATATAAAATAAAGCAATAAATTGAGAATTACAAGCAACAATGACAAGATCTTACTCTTCCTCTTCTTCCTGAGCCGAGGGCGGAGAGATCAAATTCGCCGCGCGATTTAATTGAGGAGAAGATTCCCTCGGACGCTGGCGGATGCGGGGCCGCGACTCGAAGACCCGCCCCGTTCTTTGTGGCGGGCAGGAGGCGCCTCGCTGGCAACAGTGTTTCGCGCCCGGTGGAGCGCGTCGGGCGGCGAGGCGGCTGTCGTGCCGCCCCGCCGCCCGCTACTTTCTTCGGTCTTATGGAGGCGTCTCTTGGCGGGGCGCTGGCTCCTCCTGCGGCAAGCTACTTGACGGCGGAGGAGAGGCGCTTCGCAGGCTCGCTCGCTTCGTTGTCGGGTTTGGTCTGCTCCTCCTCACCGACGAACTCTTCTCGGTCGGCAAGGCTTGCCGCCTCGGCCGTCTCTGCCTCCTCGACAGTGAACCCAATACGCCGGGCGGCAGCAGCCGCCGCCTCCAACCTTGGGCGTCGCGCCATCTCCCGATCGGTGGTGTCGCTGGTGAGCCGCCTCTGCTTTCGGGCGCGGATCGGCACTCTCCACCAAGTTGTCGAAGAATTGCTGCACAACGTCGTTGCGGGTTCTCGCCAAGTTGGAACGATCCCATGGGAATCGCGACAACGGCATTATCGCGCTGGATGCTGTCAAGCGACGAGTTGTTGCACAAGGCACGACTCCCTCGGCAACATGCACCACTCGGGGTGATCCAGATCGCTTGAACAACTCCCGCAGCATGCCGTCCAGCTCCAAGGTAGTAAAATTCCAGTTCAGACCCGGGCGCAGCCTCATGATGTCCGCCGCATTCTGGAATTCCCAAGCAGGCCTCCTTCTCTCCTGCAAGGGCGCAATGCGGCGGCGAAGGAAATCCTTGCCAACTGCTCCCATGGTAAGCCCTGCTTGGCAGAGACGCAAAATCCTAGTCACGGCAATCTTCAACTTGTCTTCCTCCGGCGCCAAGTTGCTCCAATCATTGCCGTGAACTATGGGGGTTTGGCGCAGGGCGGTGAAAGGCTGTGGCTCCTCCTCTAAGATCCAACACCAGTCAGCTCTCCACTCCTCCCACTTGCTGCGCAACTCTCCGTCAAGATACGCTTCCTTCTTGCCGATCCTAGAGGTCCATGCAATTCCTCCGGCAAGCGGCTCTCCTCTCTCTACGCGGGGTGTGAAATAATGGCGGAAGAGTGCGACATTTGGGTGGACTCCGACAAAGTTCTCGCAGAGGTGTGCGAAAACGGCCATGGTGAGGACGGCGTTGGGGGTGAAGTCAAGGAGGCGGAGGCCATAGGTATTCATGACATCACAGAAAAATTCAGAAAAGGGCGGGCAGAGCCCGCAGTGGAAGAAAAGCGCGAAGAAGGGGTACCCGATGGAAACCTTCTCGGATGTGGCGGCGGAGATGACTCTCGTGCGCGGGTGCGCCCGGTCTCCGCCGACCGTAAGAGATAGTACAGCTCCGCAGCTCCTTCCCTGCCGGCGGGGATCAAGAGAGCCCGCCTTCCGCAGCGCCGCCATGAGCGCTGCGCCGGCCGATTTCACGCCCTTTCCTTGTCGGCCTTCGGAGCCATGGGGAGAGGTGGTGGAGGAGGACGACGGCGTTGGTGGCACGGTGTCAATGGAGGGGCGGAGCGCCGCTCTCTTTGGGCTCGAGCGAAAGGGAAAGCGACGGGGTTTTCGATGTGACAAGAAGGGCAAGTGGGCGCCCCGCCTGCTCCCCCGCTTATAAGGGGAGAGGGACGGGCCCCGATTTTTCCCATTAAAGAAAGCCCCACGATCTCCCCACGACGCCACGTCCGTGCGTGACGCTCATGGAGGCGTGGTGGGTCCAAGGCTAATAACGGCGTAATCAAGACCACGTGTGCCTGCAGACCTTTTTGGGCCCGCCCAACAGAGCTCGACGCCGTGTGTAGCCCAGCTCAGGGGCTCTGCGGTGTACTAGAGTAGGGGTACCCTAGTATCCCGAACTCGTGCACGGACAGTTGCAGCACCCCGCGGCAGGGCTGACTTGGTGACCGCCAAGATCCTCAGCAGCTCCTTTTGAACCATTCAAGAACAAAGTAATCAAGACCCCGGCAAGAGGAGCTTGCCGGGAAGTCCACTCAGAGCACAAAGGAAACAAGACCCCGGCAAGAGGAGCTTGCCGGGAAGGCTTGGTTAGCGACAAGCTCCCGAGCGCGACAAGAACCTTGCCGAGGCAGGGTGCTCGCCGCGGCAAGCGACCTCTCTTCATCTCCGCTCCAGCGCATCCGCCAACGTGTCGCCACGGGGTTTTCCCAAGCACGCGTGTCGACGGGCTGTGCAGCCAGCGGGGAGCAGCGACAAGCGGCGCTGACAAGCTACCATCGTGGCAAACGGAGGCACACTTGACGGTCCTGTTAATCGTTTCAGCGATCGAGACGGGCATTTATGACTCTTGTCCCTTGCCGTCAGAGTTAGGTATAGATCACTGTACATTGTACAAAGCGGTGTACCAACCTATGCTTTTACTATCTTACCCTTGTCTACTTGCCACCTGTGGTGACCCCTTGTGCCTATAAAAGGAGGCCCAAGTGCAACGTAGAAAGGGTTCGGTTCAGCTCCGGCTTAGCAGCATTCTACTCATACGAGACCACACTAGGGCTAGGTTTCGTAGCTCCCATTGCTCCCTAGCAAGAACACAACATAATCCACAAAGCAGCAGTAGGAGTGTTATCTCTCTGGAGAGCTCCGAAGCTGGGTAAATCTGCTCGTGTGCATCGCCTCGATCCGCTCTTTGTGCAATCTCCGCCCCCCTCCGAACCACAAGGGACCCAGGTCCCATAGGTGTTCGTGGGACACGATCAGCCTCCCCGACACTTAGAATCTTCGAATGTTCTTTGAAAAGGACACACATCCTGACACTTATGCAAAATTGATGACTTAGATGTGCAACACATGAAGAAACGTTTTTCTTCAATCCATGAAGAATAACACTCTAAGTGTGAAGAAATTAATGAATAATTTGATTCTCAGAACCCTACGACAATTGTACGCGGTGTCTGAAATCATCATTCTTATACGGTGGGACACGCCACCACCAAAGTTGAAAAATCTTCAATTTGAGTTTTTCCTCAGTTTTGAAATTCTTCAGTTTTTTTTAAACTCTTCAACTTTGCAAAATCTTCACTGTTTCCGTCGTTTTTCTTCATTGGCTATATGGGTTTATGTCCTCTACAGCATTCACTTATGGCTGTTTCTTCAAGTCGCTTTTTCTGCTAAGTGAATGTGATCGGACCCTTCCCCCTCTATGCTATACTCAACCCAATCTATTCACAAATTTTTCATGTGCGTTCTATTTGAAACTCGTTCAAAATCTTCACTGTATCCTTGTCAGCTGAAGAAATTGCGAACGGAACTTTAAAACTGATCTTATCCAAACTTTCGGTTTTGCCGATCAAACCGTTCCACATCCCACGATGGATTTATCTATTCACCCACGATCTAACACGATCTCCACTTTTTAGTACGTGGGTGACACATGTCAAGCGAAGGAGAATGGTCAGGGGCACGTTCGTCCTAAATCTTCGGGCGAACAATTTTTCACTGCCTCTATAAATATCCTCTCTCCATCCTCACTTTTTTTCTCCGCCGACCTCTCTCTCCCGCCGAGCTTTCAAACCCTAGCGCCGCTTACTCCATCGTCGCCGGTGAGGAAGAGCTTCACGCCTCGACCTCGTCACCGACGATTCGCTACCGACCGCAAGGAAATCCTCACTCCGCCGGCGTAGCTGTCTTCCTCCGCCAAGTTAGGGCATGGAAGATCTGAACCGACAAACTTCCCCAACTGTTCTTCTTAGTTCGTCGTGTTCTTCACTTCGGTAATTAAAAGTTACTTTTATTACTCGCTTTGATTCTCAAACCTTCACGAAAATCTTCAAAGGTGTTTATTCTTCAAATCTTCACACATATGAACACCTCAAACAAAATATGCTCTTGGTTCGCTTTTTAAGCAATGATTTTCTTCAAGATTCCTCAATTGTGTGGATCCTTGATCTATACAACTCGAACCTAAGACAAAGATCGCTAGTGAAATTCTTCAAGGCTCATCTGGTCAAATTCCTCAAACTAGTTCTTTTGAAAAACCTTCCGAGAACGCATATGACCTCTCCAAATTCCTCGCAACTATACTCTGCTCACGGTACTCATGTCCGCTGCTGAATCACTAGGTTCTCATCAACTTAACTCATTTGCAGCGTTCCTCGAAGAAAAGTTGCATACTTCTTCAGAGAATTCATTTGTTCAAACTCCTCACCTGAAGAATATGGCATAAGGAAAGAAGCCACAGAAAGGAGGAAAGAGGCCTGAGGTCATGACTGCCTTTGAAATCCCTGAGGAAATATATGCTGATTATTGCACACCTGATGAAGCCGAGTTCGGCAAAGAAAAAAAATCAGCGCAAGGTGCGCATTCAAAGGATTGAACGGAGATGGGCAAGGTAATGGAGGGAGTACAGATATGTAACTCCAAAGTACATGAAGAAATTCACACTCAATCCTCCATGCCCAAGAGCTCCATTGGCACCGGTCAAGAAGTCGACCCCACCAAAGATCAAGCGGGTGAGGACTTTCTGAAGAATGGGCCAAGCGCCAAGCCAAATTGGCAAGACAAGCCAACGAGGCAGTGAGGAAATTCAATGAGGACTCACATCGCTGCTGCCATCGAGGCCTCTCGCAAGCCAAGAAAATCTATGACAAAGAAGCCCGCACACAAGCCAAGTGCTTCACCAACAAAGGCCCTCACGGCCAAGTTCCTCAAGAAGTGCCCTCACGGCCAATTCCTCATCTGCTCCTGCTCCTCCCAAGTCCTCACCTGCTCCTACAAAATCCTCAAGAGTTCCGACAAAGTCCTCAAGACTGTGCATCCGCCACGTGCCAAAGGACTGCATGCTTATCCATTGCATCCGTGTTTCAGCAAGTTCCTTAGCTGCACCAAAGTCTTCATCCGCCCGACTCTGCCAAGACTAAGGCCACAATGGACGAGGTCCTCGCCAAGTCCTAAGAAGAAACAGGTCGCCTTCCAAGTGCCACCGAAGATGATGAGGCTGATGATGATGAACTTGCGAAATCATCGAGATCGCCAAGAAAGGGTCATAGAGCCAAAGGCACATCTCGTACATCGCTGTTGGGTCCGAGGAAAATCCTCGATTACATTGATCTCTCGCACAAGGATCCAAACACCCCTATGCCTGATTTTCATCTCGACTCGACAAAGTCATATGTTGACCCATTTCATCATCAAGAGAAATGGAAGTTTAAAAGGCAAGAGAGATCAAGAAAGCTCAATACGTAAAGGAGAAGTTCCTCAAGAAAACGTTGTCGTAATGACACCGAGGAACTTCTCAAGGTCCAGATCGATATCCAAGCCCTCAAAGAAAACTTCGATGCTTATTATGCTGATTGGCAAGGAGCTAAGGTCGATTCACAACCCGACGAAGAAATTCACCAATATTGCTGCCCTAACGCAACAAGGAATTCCTCAGTGGAGCCTCACCAGCAGATCGAAGAACATGCCAAGACCGCCGATGAAGTTCAGCTGTCAAGAAAATGCCAGCCTGTGGCTGATGATCCCATTCCAGCCGCCGAAGAAATTGCTGTGGCATCCACTAGTGGTGCGCTCAAGAAATCGAACAAGTCAGGCAATCGTGATCGGGATTGCGCCGAGGAAAATCAACCAGATTCCTCGGCTCCTCCCGCGCCAACACTAACTCCAATTCTTCCATCACCGATGTGAAGAAGACCAAGGCTGCGAACGAGCTGCAAGTGAAGAAACGGAAAGCATCACCAAGCGCCAATTTCTTCGTTGCCATAAGAAAATGAAGCCAATGACCAGCTCCTATGAAAATCCTATTGATGCTGTTCCACTTCTCAATTCCATCAAAGGACCTTGTTCCTTTTGATGAAGATTATGTGATCCCAAGCGGATCTCGATGAAGAAAATCATTCGCCGCTTCGCCCGTCGAGCAGATTGATGAAGAAATTGAAGTGGAAGCAATCCCTTCAACCCCAATCATTTCCTCGCCTATGCCTCAGTTCACAGCTGAAGAGGCCGGTGTTGAGGAAATTGAAGAAGATGTGGATATTGGAAGCACAACGCCAGTGATGAACGATGATTTTTGGGGAAGTCAGCATCCAAATTCTCCACTCTTCACCCCACTCCAACAGATTCCTCAGTCCCCTGCTCCAACAGTTCAAATGGGTTCTGAAGAAACTCATCCCACTTCATCTGTCCATGAAGAAATTCCAGCCACTAGCGCCGATGAACCTGCTGCCGCCGATCCTCGATCGCACTCAGAGGAACAAGAAATTCCTCAGTCAAGAACCAGAGATTGCGATTCCAGAGGTCGTGATGCAACTCACTAACACTCCACCGCCAAAGCCAAAGAATCCTTCTCAACAAAGCAAAGTTCAAGGCTGAAGACTTCTTCAATGAGCATGTATTCTTCATCGACATAATCCATATGATTCTCGCTCGCATAAGGAAGAGGCGTTTCTGGACTGCCAGTCAAGCCAATTTCTATTCCTCAGTGCTTGTAACGCCCCGGATACAACTTTCCATATTTGTATCTCCAACTCTTGCCTTTTCCGGAGATGCGATATATTATTTCCTCCGTGGTTGGGGTTTTGTCTTTTGTTTTGCATTTTGTTCATGTCAGGCATTTCATTTCATCGCATCATTCGCATTGCATCCGCATGTTTTCATAAAACTCGTAGCCGTTCGCAGTTGCCCTTTCTCTCTTTGCCTCCATTGTCATTTTGTCGCCCTTGTCCTCGTTGACCTCTCTTGACCCCCCCTTGTGTGCTGGCTGTCTGTTGTCCCGAACCCGAACCGCTCCATCGCGACCATTGATCCGGATCATCCCCAAAGATCTATAAACGCCTTCATTTTTCTTATTTGGACTCCCTACCTATTTATTCTCGACCGTCCGATGAATCGGAGGGACCAAATAGCCCCTAACCAAAAATCTAGTGCTATATATATCGATCGAACCCTAATTTCTAGGAGCTGTCCCATCCATCCTCCCCGCCGCCGCCACCTACCTCTCTCTCTCTGGATCCATCCCCTCCTCGTTTTCACACACCAGCCAATTCCATCGATCCATCCATCCAACCGCACCACCGCCTCGCCTCGACGACCGGCGACGCTGCCGATGACCACCTCCGTGCCAGTCCCTCGTGGACCCTCTTCCGCTCCTCTTCCTCGCATCCTCTCTTCCTAATCTCGTGATCTCTCTGTTCTCAACAGAGATCCAGCGCCATGGCTATCCCGAGCTCGGCCCGCGAGCTCGGAGACTTCAAGCCCCTCGCTCCAGCAGGACGCCTGCGTGCCCTAAGGGAACGACGAGGCTGTCCTCCTCGTCCCGCGCCTCTGCCGCCAGAGACCGGCCTGCTCGCCACCCAAGTCCACTGGGCTTCAGCCATGCCCGTGTTCTCCTCCACGCGCTGCCCCGCGGACCTCTCCTTCGCCGAGCTCCTCTCCCTCGGCGCCTGCCTCTCTTGCTGATATAAGGCCGTCCGAGCAAGCTCATGGCGTTCCTCGTCATCCTCGCGCCAATGGCCGCCGGCCACCCAAGCAGCAGCAGAGTCCCGAGCCCCACAGATCCCTCGACCAAAACTCGTGGCGACCCGCAGTGACCAGCGCCACCTCATCTCCTCCGCGCCTCTCCTCCCATGTTGTTCCCTCTCTCCGCTGCTCATCTCTCCCTCATGTCTTTCTCACTGAGCCCCGCCAGGATCTCCAAGTCCGTGGGTCCGGTTTGCCTCCGCCCCACGCCCAGAGAACCTCACCGCCGGTCGATCGGTCCTCCTTCGCGCCCGGTTCCACGCCCTCCGTCCTTCGGCACAAGGCCGAGATCCCCGACGCCGCTGCTCGCTTCGCTCCTGTCGAAAAGAGGACGGCGCCTGCTTCCTGATCGATCGCGTTGATCGCGGCTCGGATTCGAGCTAGCCTGTGAACACCGCGTGGCCCACTGCCTCCGCTTCGCCCGGCAGCTCCTCTGGTCGGCCTACCAGCCTCCTCCTCCACCGACCGGGCCAAAGCCCATGGTGAGCGCCCAAAGAGCCTATCGATTCGCCCATGTCATGTTTTTCTCACTCTGCGAATTTGTCCAATTGTCCAGGAATTTACTATTTTACAGAAAAGACCCTCATGTTCATGCATTTATATCTCTCAAACTGTGCATCGGATTAAAATGATTTATATATGTAAAATGCATAGAATTTTCTGTAGATTAATTATATGCCACTTTCATCCATGTTTAAAACGTTTAAAATGTTGTTTGTTTAAATTTGCTTAAATGACATGCTAAAATGATTTATTTCATAACTAAATAACCGTAGCTCGGATTTTAATAAACTTTATATGTAAATGGGGTGGAAAAATGCCTAGTTTAACATGTTGTACTTTATTTTCCGGTTTAACAACAATAAAATATGTTTTTGGGCAGAACAGTACCAATTCTAAATATGCATATGGGGATTTTCCGGAATTGTTGTTTGTTGTTCCGGCCTCATTTAAACTTGCCTAAATAGTTAGTTTACTTATGCCTCACCTCTTGCCATGTTTAACAACATTTAACATTGTTTGGTAGCTTAAACGAGATTAAACTAAATATGTCTATGTGGTGTTTTGTCAATATGCAACTCGTTGCATATCGAGCTCCACTTAACTTGTAGCATTGTTTGTTGCACTTTGCCATGCCATGCCTAATTAAACCGGACATGCATCATACTTGATTGTGCATCATGCCATGTTTATGCTTGTGCATTTACCATGTTGTTTGTTTCTTTCCGGTGTTGCTTCTTAGCTCCGGTAATGTTGCGATTGTGAGGATTCGTTCGACTACTCCCGGTTGTCTTCTTCATGGACTCGCTCTTCGTCCTAGCGGGATTTCAGGCAAGATGACCGTCACCTTGGATCTCATTACTATCATTGCTATGCTAGTTGCTTCGTTCTATCGCAATGCTGCTTTACCTACCACTTGCTGCTCAAGCCTCCCAAATTGCCATGAACCCCTAACCTTTGTCACCCTTCCTAGCAAACCGTTGTTTGGCTATGTTACCGCTTTGCTCAGCCCTCTTATAGCGTTGCTAGTTGCGGTGAAGATGAAGATTGCTCCATGTTGGATTATGTTTATGTTGGGATATCACAATATCTCTTATATAATTAATGCATCTATATACTTGGTAAAGGGTGGAAGGCTCGGCCTTATGCCCGGTGTTTTGTTCCACTCTTGCCGCCCTAGTTTCCGCCATATCGGTATTATGTTCCCGGATTTTGCGTCCCTAACGCGGTTGGGTGATTTATGGGACCCCTTGACAGTTCGCTTTGAATAAGACTCTTCCAAAGAAGGCCCAACATTGGTTTTACCATTTGCCTCACCTATTACCTTTTTCCCTTGGGAGTCGCAGATCCCAAGGGTCATCTTTATTTTAGCCCCCGGCCAATGCTTGTCTAAGTGTTGGTCCAAACTAGAGCCACTTGCAGCGCCACCTCGGGAAACTTGAGGGCTGGTTCTAGTTGTGCGCATCGCTCATCCGGTCGTGGCTCGAGACGAGATCTGCGCGGCTACTATTAGGATGTCGGCGCCGGGAGGTCTTGCTGGTCTTGTTTTATTGTTGTCGAAATTTCTTGTAGCCGGATTCCGAGACTGATCGGGTCTTTCCGGGAGAAGGAATATCCTTCGTTGATCGCGAGAGCTTATCATGGGTTGTTGGGATACCCCTGCAGGTATAAACTTTTGAGAGCCGTGCTCATGTTATGTGGCGATGGGAATTTGTTAATATCCGTTGTAGTAAACTTGAAGTAAACCCTTCTAAAATACACCAACCATGTGCGAATCGTGAGTGTCTCTTTTCGGGTTGATCGAGAGGAGAACACGGTTTCGGGTTATGTCTCGACGAAGTAGGAGTGCAGGATCACTTCTTGATCATTACTAGTTGACGACCGTTCCTTTGTTTCTCTTCTCGCTCTCATTTGCGTATGTTAGCCACCATATATGCTTAGTCGCTGCTGCAACCTCACCACTTTACCCCTTCATTACCCTTTAAGCTTTGCTAGTCTTGATACCCATGGTAATGGGATTCTTTGAGTCCTCGTGGCTCACTGATTACTACAACAACAGTTGCAGTACAGGTTATGCGATGCTCATGACGCGAGAGCGATGTTTGCTTGTTTTGGAGTTCTTCTTCCGCTTCTTCTTCGATCGGGGATAGGTTCGGTGTCGGCAGCCTGGCTAGGTGGTGGATATTGTTTGAGTTTTGTTTATGATTCATCCATAGTCGGATGTTGATCTTGTATGTTGTATTTTGTATTCATGTGACATTGTATGTATTGGATGTATCCCCACTATTATGTAATGTTGATGTAATGATATCCACCTTGCAAAAGCGTCTTCAAGATGCGCTTCTATCCTTGGTGGGACCTTCGAGTTCCTTTAGGATAGGGTCGCATCTTGGGCGTGACAAGTTGGTATCAGAGCCTCGACCGACCATAGGAGCCCCCTTGTTTGTTGGTCGTTGTTGAGTCTAGAAGAAAACCATTTTGAGTTTTAGGATTATATATATCGGAGAGTAGGATTCTTTTTAGTCCTCAGTCCTTTCGTCGCTCTGGTGAGGCCTCCTGACGTAGATGTTTTGTCTTTCCTCTCCTCAAATTTCACGATTTTTTTAAGATCACGCGGGTATCTTGGGATCATTCCGATAGTCTTGTGACGAGAACATTGTTCTTGGTGCCTCCTGACATTTAGGGGTTGTGGCAGTGTCCCGGGAGTTGAGCTCCGAGGTGTTGTCGCCACAATTTTATCGCTGCGAGTTCGAATACCGAGTTTTGCCGACATCGAAAATCTTTTTATGCAGTTGTTGGTGAGATAACCTCGACGCCACCCAAGATCGGGAGTTCGGAGTATTGCCATAACTCAGATAACGGATGCTTTTCAAGGTTGAGGTACACGTCCGAAGGTTTCTTGGTTATGTGTTGACGGATGGATACAAATGGATCTAGGTATTGTTAGTTTGGGTGATATATTTTGTGTCCTCAGATCCCCAACACCAGATTGCATAACCGTAAAGTTTCGAGTTTATAGGTGGGAATTCAAGTAGCTCCTAGAATATCTTTCCGATGATGCATGATATGGGATTGGGTAACTCTCTATCATATGTATTTGTTCCGCTTATTTCGCAAGCCAAATCCTTTGTTTTGTTTTATTTGTGGTATTCGAGTTGCTTCAAGTCGATGTTGAATCCATACCTTTCCTAAACGGTGTTCTCATATTGCTATGTGAATACTAATCCTTCTTGATCATTGAGGTCGTCATGTTAATTCTTTTCCCAACCGCGTGCTTCTCTTCAAGTGGATCCGATCATTTCAACATTTATAGATCAATTCTAAGTTTTCTCAACGGTGTTTGTTTCATCCGTCCCAAGTTGTCTTTGTTTTCCGCCTCCCACCCTTTTCTCGCAAGAATTATATATTTTAATCAAGTATCCATTTATTCATGTGAAGTCTCTTCACTCTTTTTAATCAATGTTTCGATCCCGTGATCCTCATGAAGATGCTCAACAGCTCCAAGTTCATCATTCTTCATTCTCGTATTCTTTTCCGTGGATTTAACTCAAGCTTTCAGTGTTGATCATATTCCTTTCCTTGTTGCAAATGCTTTCTCTTGCCGATGCACCTCTTAATCATTCACTTTCGCTATTCATTTGTTCGGAGTGTTGAAGATATCTCGTAAGGCTCGTCTTTTCATTCCAGATCCGCTCAAGTTATTTTGAGCTTGTTATCTCATTCAAGCCATTTAATTCAACCGTGCAACCTCTCTTTAAAATTGTTCAACGGTGTTTTCTTTTGAGTGGGCCCTAACCCACAGGTCTTTTCTAGGATCTTACCCGACTCTTCTAATTTTCCCGGAGCTTCTAAAATTCTTTTCAAAGTTTGACGAAGAATGAGTTATCATCATCAAATGTCTTTCTCAAGATCTTCCAAATTCTTTTCATCGTTGGTTCAACCTTTCTAATTTTCATCCCGGAGTATCTCAACAATTCATGGTGATGTTTTTCATCGTCATTCTCAACATTTGAAGACCGAAGAAGAGTTTCTCTTAAATCTTGCTCCATTCTCTTCAAGATTCATGGTTCTAGCTTGATGCCATTCTCTCATAATTGTTTTCGATTGTGGGAATTCTTTTCACACATCCGGAGCATTTCATGAGTTGTTTCCATTTCTTTCCTCCGAAGGCCATCATGTCATAATTCTTCATTCTCAGCGTGTAGCTATCATTCTCCAAATCTTACCGGTGAATCGTTCAAATATCCTCTAATCAGTTCATGATCTATTCATCTCTTGTATCTAAATTCTCTCAAGCATCTTCATTCGTTTTCCAATTTTTCCCGGTGAATTGTGCCTTTGCTACGTTCATTTTCAATTCTTATGGTGGTTCGTTCAAGATTTCACTTCCTTTGTTATCATATCAATTCATTCGTTGTTTCCAAATCCCATCGGTGGTTCCATCAATAGCTTCTCAAATTTGCACTATATCTCTCTTCAATCCTTGCAAAAGAATAAGTAGTAGGCCAAATCCATTGCTTGTCATCAATTTAAGTGGTGAAGGATGAGCATAAGGTAATTCTTATTCTTGTTTCATCGAGTAAATTCGATTCCTTATTCTGGAGGTTCATCAAAATTCTTGATTTCATTTGTTCATCTTTCTTTCCGGAGTTCCATGTTTTCCGCATTATCTCGTCGCGAAGCTCCATCTAAATCATTGCGAGACTTCACCTTGTGTTTTCAACTTCTCTTTCTTTCTATCATCCTTGTATTACCGGAGTTCTTCATGGAGGTTCTACATGGTGGTTCGTCAAGGATTCTTTTAATTATTCAATTGTTCTTCAATATTTCTCTCAAAGTTATGACCCGCCAAGCTATACTCTAAAAATAAACATGGTGCTCAACACATGTTTTGTTTTGAGGAGTTCAAGCATTCTTCATCTTGCATTCCGAAGTGCAATTCTTTCTACTTTATCTTTTGAGATGGTGTTATGTCATCCTCGACAATTTCTCTTCATGTTTCATGATTCACAAGTTGTCAACAAGGAGATATTTTAAAACCATCATTTTCTCTTCGATCATGAGTTGTTTCAACCCATCATAATTTCTTCGTTGGAGTATCTTGAGATAGATTTCACCTAAAAGCCTTCCATTGGGAATGTTGCTATTTGTGGTGCTTGTCTATGATCCAAGTTATCTCTTTATCATCTCGGTGAAGAAGTTTTTCATCTCTTTGGTGCTCTCAATCAAATCAATGGTTTCCATCGGTGGCCGGTTGTCACCTCATCATTTTGAGATGTTTTCCATAAGCCCAGAACAAGCTTGTGCTTTTCGTTGTTGAATTTAAACAACTCCATTCAATTCTTCTTTGCAAGGGTACTTTCCAAGCTCATTTGTGGCAGAAGTTGGCATTTTCTTCTCCATTCTTTTATTTCAATGATCTATCTTCTATTCTTTCTTCCGAAGGCATGGTGATGTTGCTCTCTTCACTCATCATCTCGAATTGTGAGGACCGTGTTCTTTTCATGCTTATCCATTTAACCGGAGTGTTGTGTCATCTCTTCAAGTTCTTTTCATCTTATCAAGTTTTCCTTCTTCTTTCAGTCGGAGTGCTGCCCAAATTATATCATTCTTATTCCTTCCTATCTTGTTTTAACCGGAGTGGTTTCAATATCTATCTTATCACTAAAACTCTTGGTTCTCATCGTATCCCTTGTTCCTCTTTTCCAACGGAGTGTTTTCAACTTTGCTCATCTTCGTTGTTTACTTTCTTTCATTTTGCTCAACATCTCAAGGTTCATGGTTTCACTCATTTGTTGAAGAAGCAACTTAGTTTTACCTCTTATCTTCCTCTTCCATTTTCTCTCCGGTGCCATCCTAGATCTCGGGACGAGATCCTCTCGTAGTGGTGGAGTGTTGTAACGCCCCGGATACAACTTTCCATATTTGTATCTCCAACTCTTGCCTTTTGCGGAGATGCGATATATTATTTCCTCCATGGTTGGGTTTTTGTCTTTTGTTTTGCATTTTGTTCATGTCAGGCATTTCATTTCATCGCATCATTCGCATTGCATCCGCATGTTTTCATAAAACTTCGAGCCGTCATAGTTGCCCTTTCTCTCTTTGCCTCCGTTGTCATTTTGTCAGGCCCTTGTCCTCGTTGACCTCTCTTGACCCCCCTTGTGTGCGCGTCCGAAGCTGTCCTGAACCCGAATCGCTCAGTCGCGACCATTGGATCCGGATCATCCCCAAAGATCTATAAAACGTCTTCATTTTTCTTATTTGGACTCCCTACCTATTTATTCTCGACCGTCCGATTTAATCGGAGGGACCAAATAGCCCCTAACCAAAAATCTAGTGCTATATATATCAGACCGAACCCTAATTTCTAGGGAGCTGTCCCATCCATCCTCCTGCCGCCGCCACCTACCTCTCTCTCTGGGATCCATCCCCTCCTCGTTTTCACACACCAGCCAATTCCATCGATCCATCCATCCAACCGCACCACCGCCTCGCCTCGACGACCGGCGACGCTACCGATGACCACCTCCAGGCCAGTCCCTCGTGACCCTCTCTTTCCGTTCCCTCTTCCCTGCATCCCTCTCTTCCTAATCTCCGCATCTCTCTGTTCCTCAACAGGAGCTCCAGCGCCATGGCCATCCCGAGCTCGGCCCACGCAGCTCGGAGACTTCAAGCCCTCGCTCCAGCAGGACGCCCGCGGCCCCGAGGGAATGACGAGGCTGTCCTCCTCGTCCCAGCGCCTCTGCCGCCAGAGATCGGCCTCGTCGCCGCCCAAGTCCACTGGGCTTCAGCCATGCCCGTGCCCTCCTCCACGCGCTGCCCCGCCGGACCTCTCCTTCACCGAGCTCCTCTCCCTCAGGCGCCTGCCTCCTCTTGCTGATATCGGCCGTCTGGAGCAAGCTCACCGGCTGTTCTCGTCATCCTCAAGGCCAATGGCCGCCGGCCACCCAAGCAGCAGCAGTAGTCCTGAGCCCCGCTGTATCCCCTCGACCAAAACTCGTCGGCGACCCGCAGGTGACCAGCGCCACCTCATCTCCTCCCGCGCCTCTCCTCCCATGTTGTTCCCTCTCTCCCGCTGCTCATCTCTCCCCTCATGTCTTTCTCTACAGGAGCCCCGCCAGGGATCTCCAAGTCCGTGGCCGCCGGTTTGCCTCCGCCCCACGCCTGAGACCTCACCGCCCGGTCCGATCGGTCCCTCCTTCGCGCCCGGTTCCACGCCCTCCGTCCTTCAAGGCCAGGCCTGAGATCCCCGACGCCGCTGCTCGCTTCTGCTCCCCTGTCGAAAGAGGACAGCGCCTGCTTCCCTGATCGATCGCGTTGATCGCGGCCTCGATCCGAGCCACTGTGAACACCGCGTGGCCCAACCGCTCCTCTGCTTCGGCCCGGCAGCTCCCCTGCGTCGGCCTACCAGCCTCCTCCTCCACCGACCGGGCCAAAGCCCATGGTGAGCGCCCCAGCAGCCTATCAGATTCGGCCCATGTCATGTTTTTCTCGTTCTGCGAATTTGTCGAATTGTCCAGGAATTTACTGTTTTACAGAAAAGACCCTCATGTTCATGCATTTATATCTCTCAAACTGTGCATCGGATTAAAATGATTTATATATGTAAAATGCATAGAATTTTGTGTAGATTAATTATATGCCACTTTCATCCATGTTTAAAACGTTTAAAATGTTTTTTGTTTAAATTTGCTTAAATGACATGCTAAAATGATTTATTTCATAACTAAATAACCGTAGCTCAGATTTTAATAAACTTTATATGTAAATGGGGTGGAAAAATGCCTAGTTTAACATGTTGTACTTTATTTTCCTGTTTAACAACAATAAAATATGTTTTTGGGCAGAACAGTACCAATTCTAAATATGCATATGGGGATTTTCCGGAATTGTTGTTTGTTGTTCCGGCCTCATTTAAACTTGCCTAAATAGTTAGCTTACTTATGCCTCACCTCTTGCCATGTTTAACAACATTTAACATTGTTTGGTAGCTTAAACGAGATTAAACTAAATATGTCTATGTGGTGTTTTGTCAATATGCAACTCGTTGCATATCGAGCTCCACTTAACTTGTAGCATTGTTTGTTGCACTTTGCCATGCCATGCCTCATTAAACCGGACATGCATCATACTTGATTGTGCATCATGCCATGTTTATGCTTGTGCATTTACCATGTTGTTTGTTTCTTTCGGTGTTGCTTCTTAGTCCTGTAATGTTGCGATTGTGAGGATTCGTTCGACTACTCCCGGTTGTCTTCTTCATGGACTTGCTCTTCGTCCTAGCGGGATTTCAGGCAAGATGACCGTCACCTTGGATCTCATTACTATCATTGCTATGCTAGTTGCTTCGTTCTATCGCTATGCTGCTTTACCTACCACTTGCTGCTCAAGCCTCCCAAATTGCCATGAACCCCTAACCTTTGTCACCCTTCCTAGCAAACCGTTGTTTGGCTATGTTACCGCTTTTGCTCAGCCCCTCTTATAGCGTTGCTAGTTGCAGGTGAAGATGAAGATTGCTCCATGTTGGATTATGTTTATGTTGGGATATCACAATATCTCTTATATTATTAATGCATCTATATACTTGGTAAAGGGTGGAAGGCTCGGCCTTATGCCTGGTGTTTTGTTCCACTCTTGCCGCCTCTAGTTTCCGTCATATCGGTATTATGTTCCCGGATTTTGCGTCCCTAACGCGGTTGGGTGATTTATGGGACCCCTTGACAGTTCGCTTTGAATAAGACTCTTCCAAAGAAGGCCCAACATTGGTTTTACCATTTGCCTCATCTATTACCTTTTTCCTTGGGAGTCGCGCATCCCAAGGGTCATCTTTATTTTAGCCCCCGGCCAATGCTTGTCTAAGTGTTGGTCCAAACTAGAGCCACTTGCGGCGCCACCTCGGGAAACTTGAGGGCTGGTTCTAGTTGTACGCATCGCTCATCCGGTCGTGGCTCGAGACGAGATCTGTGCTGCTACTATCGGGATGTCGACGCGCGGGAGGTCTTGCTGGTCTTGTTTTATTGCTGTCGAAATGTCTTGTAGCCGGATTCGAGACTGATCGGGTCTTCCCGGGAGAAGGAATATCCTTCGTTGATCGCGAGAGCTTATCATGGGTTGTTGGGATACCCCTGCAGGTATAAACTTTCGAGAGGCGTGCCTGCGGTTATGTGGCAGATGGGAATTTGTTAATATCCGTTGTAGTAAACTTGAAGTAAACCCTTCTAAAATACACCAACCGTGTGCGTAACCATGAGTGTCTCTTTTCGGGATTGATCGAGAGAACACGGTTTCGGGTTATGTCCGACGAAGTAGGAGTTCAGGATCACTTCTTGATCATTACTAGTTGACGACCGTTCCTTTGTTTCTCTTCTCGCTCTCATTTGCGTATGTTAGCCACCATATATGCTTAGTCGCTGCTGCAACCTCACCACTTTACCCCCTTCATTACCCTTTAAGCTTTGCTAGTCTTCATACCCATGGTAATGGGATTGCTGAGTCCTCGTGGCTCACAGATTACTACAACAACAGTTGCAGGTACAGGTTATGCGATGCTCATGACGCGAGAGCGATGTTTGCTTGTTTTGGAGTTCTTCTTCTGCTTCTTCTTCGATCAAGGGATAGGTTCCAGGTCGGCAGCCTGAGCTAGCAGGGTGGATATTGTTTGAGTTTCTGTTTATGATTCATCCATAGTTGGATGTTGATCTTGTATGTTATATTTTTGTATTCATGTGACATTGTATGTATTGGATGTATCCCCACTATTATGTAATGTTGATGTAATGATATCCACCTTGCAAAAGCGTCTTCAAGATGCGCTTCTATCCTTGGTGGGACCTTCGAGTTCCTTTAGGATAGGGTCGCATCTTGGGCGTGACAGTGCTCTTCAACAAAGACAAAGTCTTCGATCATGCACATATTCCTCATGTGGACATGGAGTCTCTGCCCGGCTTTGAGCCAGTCCTCAGTGTTCTTCACGACGCAGGACTTCTGAATTTTTGCACTGACATCTGTGATTGGAATGAAGAACTCATTCTTCAATTCTATGCAACGCTGCACATCACCGGAGACGTCAAGACGTGAACTCATGGGTGTTAGATCGATGTCCGAAAATACTCACTACAAGGCACCAAAGAATCAATTGCTTCATGCCCTACCACTCGGTCATCCACTTGATGGTGCTCGTTGTATCTACAACGAACCAGAACTTTCAAATCACTATATGCAAGTGCCGATGAAGCCTTTGAAGCCGTGGCAGGCCCTAAGAACCAAATTCCTCGTCGAGGAATTATTGTATGTGCCTCAGACTGTCTATCGGATTCTGATGAAGACAATGAGTCCTATCAAAGGCCACGACTCAAATGATGAAGAAGTCGTTGGCATCATGAACAATATGCTTTTCAATATCATCCATGGCGTTCCCGTTAACTTCCATGATTTCTTCATGAGGACTCTGACAAACATTGCTATGTCACCATTTGAGCTGAAGCCTTATGCGCCTTGGATAATGAGATTCATCAGGACAAGGGCTTCACTCAATTACAAGGCTGATACTCTGAACCACTGCAGCTACTTGCCCCCGATTGAAGTCCTCAAATGGACATTTACCTCAGCTGATCACAAGGGCAAGGCAACTGCTGTGATCAATGAAGGCATTCGTCCATTGGATGGCCAGTTTCGCAAAGCTGCATCCTACTCCACCAATGATGACTCTGCCACACGTGACTCTGCCGCAAATACCTCAGTCAAGCAAAGTCCTCAAGCCACAAAGACCTGTGGTGATGACCGATCGTGAGTTACCGCTCGGTCTTCATCAAAAGGTTGATCGCAATCATAAATGGGTCAAGCGTCAGTTTGGTTCAATTCTTCACAACATGACCTCTACACACAATGCAGTGAAGAAAAACCACTACTACCTCCATGAAACCTTCAAACGCACCTGGGCTGTTCTTTCAAATGTCTACAACGCGGAAGAACCGACGACAATGCGTCTCAAGGAAGAATTTGACTGGTCTGCACCTCCTCCGAAGAAATACAAGAAGGTCAAAGTTTCTTCCTTGGTGGCCAGCTCCTATTCTTCATCGCTTGACACTGATAAAAATGAAGACTTGGACGACACTGCGGCAGGCCCTACTGCAACAACCGACCCCAACAACGCCGGGCGCCCTTCTTCAACTTGAAATTCTTGAGGCGTTAGTCCTCGGTTTGATCCTTTTGGTCATTCGATGACAAAGGGGAGAAATTTGAGTTAGTCTTCAAGCGGGTCTATTATATGGGCAAATTTTGTTAAGTTACAACTCTCGCTCTTACGAAACTTTTATTGATCGAGTTGTAATCTTAAACCCGATGGTGCTCGATACTTTTGATGCTCTAAGCTCTGATTCTCTTGAGCTCTGATACTCTTGATGCGCTATTTTGCATGCCTGTTCCTCATTAATGTTATTGCACGCATGCTGAATTTCATCAAGCACCATATTTCATCATGCATTTCAAATTCTTCATACTATATGTCAAATGCGTGTATGAATTACAAGATATAGGGGGAGATCTCCATGATTCAACTCTTCAAATGTGCATTGCCTCAAAAGCAAATTCCTCACTATGCACATCTTCAGGGGGAGTTCTTCTATATCTTGCAATCAAATAACTCAATATCAGTATTTACACTTTATATGTTTATCCCCGTAGAAAACTTAACCTATATTGTCATCAATCACCAAAAAGGGGGAGATTATAAGTGCATCTACTGCCCCTTAGTGATTTTGGTGTATTGAAGACTTATAGGTTAAGGAACTAATGTGTTTGTGAGTGTACACAGGTCTATAAGTCTATGAGGAGTTTGATATTTACAGAGAAAGTCGACCCTAAAATGAAGTTCTTCGATCAAGACTTTGATATTTCAAGACTTTTCAAGACTTTGAAAGTGAAGAAATTGGTGTGACCTTGAAGACTTGGTATTCATTTGAGGAACATGAAGCGTGAAGACTTTTGTTTTCGTAGTTTCGCTTTCTCTTTCTTGAGTCATAGGAAACACCGTGCATCGTTAAAGGGGGTCGAGGAAATACTAAGGAAAAATTTCCATGTGATGCTCAACTCAAAATCCTACACCTACCAATCCCTTCGAGTGAAGCCTTTGAAATCTCATACAGCTCAGTCAATTTCTTCAAAGGATGAGACGGTTATAACGCCCCGATGCGGCTATATCTCCCACGTGTCGAGGCACGACTTAGAGGCATAACCGCATTGAAAGCAATGTCGCAAGTGAGGTAATCTTCACACAACCCATGTAATAAATAAGGAAAAGATACATAGTTGGCTTACAACGCCACTTCACACAAGACATAAATAAACATCCATCATTCAGAGTACACTCAAGGTCCGACTACGGAACCAAAATAAAAGAAGATACCCCAAATGCTACACAGATCCCCGAATCGTCCCAACTGGGCACCACTACTGATCATCAGGAAAAGACACATAGTAACGACCACGCCTCGTCGAACTCCCACTTGAGCTCGGATCGCCACCTGACCGGCCTCGTCGGAACCTCTGCAACTGTTTTGAAGTATCTGTGAGTCACGGGACTCAGCAATCTCACACCCGCGAGATCAAGACTATTTAAGCTTATAGGAAGGGCAGAGTAGTAAAGTGGAGCTGCAGCAAGCGACTAGCATATATGGTGGCTACATCGCAAAAGAGAGTGAGAAGAGAAGCAAAGCACGGACGTGAAGCTAGTAGCGATCAAGAAGTGATCCTGAACTACTTACGCCGACATAACTCCAACACCGTGTTCACTTCCGGACTCCGCCGAGAAGAGACCATCACGGTTACTCACGCGTTGATGTGTATTTTATTTGAGGTCAACTTTGGGTTTTCTACAACCGACATTAACAAATTCCCATCGCCTCATAACCGCGGGCACGGCTTTCAAAGATATTACCTGCAGGGTGTCCCAACTTAGCCCATTATAAGATCTCACGGTCAACGAAGGATATTCCTTCTACCGGAAGACCCGATCAATCTCGAATCCCGGACTACAAGACATTTCGACAAAGAATAAAACAAGACCAGCAAAGCCGCCCGAATGTGCCGACAAATCCCGATAGGAGCTGCACATATCTCGTTCTCAGGGCACACCGGATTGTCCAAACTTCCGATAGGCCAGCTCAGAGTTGCCCCTGATGGCCACCGGCGGCTGACAGTTTGGACCAGCACTCAGAGGAGAACTGGCCCGGGGGTTAAAATAAAGATGACCCTCGGGCTCGCGAAAACCCGGGGAAAAGGCTTAGGTGGCAAATGGTAAAACCAAAGTTGGGCCTTGCTGGACGAGTCTTATTCAAAGCGAACTGTCAAGGGGTCCCATAAATCACCCAACCGTAAGGAACGCAAAATCAAGGAACATAACACCGTATGACGGAAACTAGGGTGGCAAGAGGAACAAAACACCAGGCATAAGGCCGAGCCTTCCACCCTTTACCAAGTATATAGATGTATTAATTATAGCAGATAAATATTGTGATATCCCCAACAAGTAAACATGTTCCAAAAAGGAACAACAACTCCATGTTCCAACAAGGAACAAACCTCGGCTTCACCTGCAACTAGCAACGCTGTAAGAGGGCTGAGCAAAGCGGTAACATAGCCAATCAACGGTTTGCTAGGAAAGGATAGTTAGGGGCTGACATGGCAATATGGGTGACATGATATAGCAAGTGGTAGGCATCGCAGCATAGGCATAGCAAAAGAGCGAGCAACTAGCATAGCAAAGATAGAAGTGATTTCGAGGGTATGGTCATCTTGCCTGCAATGTTCTCAGAGTTGTCGAAAGCTTGATCCTCGTAAGCGTTCTCAACAGGTTCCTCGTTCACGCACTCGCCTCCGACTCTACCCAAAGCAACAACACAAACAAAGGAACCACAATAAATCACGGTGCAATGCACAATCAACATGATGCAAAACATGACATGATATGCGAGATGTGATATGCAATGCGTAAAAGGCCCGAAGGTAAATGATGAACCAGGCATCAACTTGGCAAACCAAGTATGCCACTGAAAGATGAGATGATTTCGTTGAAATCGATATAAAGATCACCGGAATCGGATGCACGGTTTGCAAATGACAAGCAAAACAAGAATGGCACAAATCTGCCATTAACAGCATGATGCCACTTAGCAAGCAACAAATAATTAAGCTACTGCACCCAAACGTATCAACAAAGTACATGGCAGTGATCTACACAAGATGCTCGACAAAAGATGAGCACTGAGCTACGGCTAGTTCACATCATAACAGGTTCAAACAAGCATGGCAAAAGTGCACAAAATATCAGGCTGGACATGGCAAAAACAGCATCAGGTTGCAATGTTCAGAGCAACAAAACTACATGCTACAGGACCTTAAAATAGCAAAACATGGCATGGCATGAATCTACTCAAAGCATAGATCAAAAGTCCCTTACTGACCATAAGCCAAAAGGATCAGAAAATATAGTAACACCCATGTCAATATTGAAAGTTTCGTTAACAGATTCAGCAACATGGCATGTCAAAAACTGATAACGAGTAGGCATGTTTACAAGCTCAATGCACTCACTACAGAGCCTTAAATGATAAACTAAGCATACATACATCAAGAAGACATGACATAGAAGACATACATGGCAAGAACAATAACATAGCATACATGGATCAACCACAACAACCTAGGCAAAATTGAATAACATGTATACAATCTGCCAGGAAACATTTGATAGCAAAAGTAGAGCTCGATTGACTCAAGCTATGGCACTCCATAATTGCAAACAAGGGCATGGATGGATAGAGCAAGACATGTTTTACAAAACACCCTTACTGAAGTATCTCAAAATATGCATAGATCTCTTGGTATCATCAAGTTAACATGGCATCAAAATCAGCTAAAACAGGGCTGAAATCAGCAACATCAGGACACCTACTTTGCATGCTTGTGCAGGTCACCACATAGATCACAAAAATACATGGCATACACTCCTGGAAAGATGGCATGACATTTTACAAAACACATGTAGGACTCAAATTCATAGGGTGCACACAATAATCATGGCAAAAATAACAAAAGTGCAAGTTCTGTTAAGAAACAGAAACTAACATCACATAGCACTCTTCCAACAGCATTTCGGGCATCAAGATGAGCTCAAATGAAAATGATGCAATGAGATGAAATGATCTACTCTTGAGACGAACATTTTGACATATTATATGCATAAAATGGATCTACAGATGCAAAGATATACCACTTTGAAAATGACACAAAATAACAAAGATATCAAGACTTAGAAGAAAAGAGAGGGAAAGAGAAGTCA